>CAOLHI010001696.1:0-345626 GCA_948474755.1 Ctenosaura bakeri
AATCAAGAATCATTAGAAGGTGTGGATATGAGGTTTTTTAAGTTCAGAGAAACAAACCATTTTGTAAGAGAGAAAGAAAACATAAATAGTGAGCATTAAGCCATGGCAAGGATGTGCTGTAGGAGTTTGGGCATTTTCATCTGCAGCAGTACGTGAACAAAAAGTCATCAACAAGCATAACACTTTTTTTTTCTGGAGATGAGTAAAGCAAGTTATGCAGTCATCATGTGCTACATTAATTATGAAAAGACAGTGGTAATTGTATCATTTATTAGAACAGTAGCTGAATCCTCATAATGATTTAGTCTGAAAATGAGCCCAAAATAATGAAGCATCTCAGAAAGTCCGCTTTTAAAATAATGTATAAAGTCACATAGCAGCAGCAGCAACAACAACAACAACCCTTTTTCTTTCTAGGAAGACAATAAGGCAGAATTGTTAGGAAAAGTCAAGAAAATTTCTAGCAAATTTTGTGGAGAAAAAGAAACAGAACAGATCAGGCTGCAGAGCTGCATTTTATCTTCCCATAGATGACACGCATTTCAGAGATGAGGTTATGGGAATAGCCACACTGCACAATTATAGCAGTTTGATACCACTTTAATTGCCATGGCTCAGTGTTACAGAATCTTTGAATTTGTAGGTCAGTGAGGTACTTGGAATTCTCAGCTAGAAAGTTCTACTGCAATCCATCTAAGGCTGATGTTTGGGACCAACAATTTTTTCTAATCTGCCAGAGACCTGCACTTTATTTGTGTCCATGTATGATGTATGTAGATGACCACTTTGAGCAGCTCTGCTCTAGTAGAGTCCCCTGAACTACAGAACAATATCTTGCCAAACTAGAAACCGCGGGATTCTATACAATGAAGATAGGACAGGTAAAAACATTAAACTGCTATAATTGTACAGTATGGATACAATTTATGATAGTATCCAGGTAATAATGAAGATCCATTCATGGGATTAATAAGTATACAAGACATACACAAAATGAGCAGCCAAACTATGGCAGCAGTCATTCAATTCATCAATATAGCACAGACACATTGTGAGAATGAATAATAATTCTCCTCCGAAAGATGGAACCTATGCATTCACATGTAAGTAACTCTAAGGACTGGTTTATTTTTAAATGACCATTAACGACAGAAGAAAAACCTCCTGATTTCTTTAAAAGCAAGGTGGAAAGAACTTAAGTTTGAATGCATTCAAATGCGGCTTGGGTCCAGGCTCTTTGAAAGACCGTATCTCATTGTGCAAACAAGCTAGAACCTTAAGATCTGCTGGGGAAGACTTTCTCTCTGCCCCACTACCATCCCAGGTTCACCTGGTGAGGACACAGGAGAGAGCCTTCTCAGTAGGTGCTCCCACCCTGTGGAACGGTTTTCCACAGGAAGCTATGCATGCCTCCTTCCTGCTCTCCTTTCGCTGACTGGTAAAAACTTTTCAAAAGGCTTGCATGTAAGCTGGGCAGCTTTATTTATTAATGGTTGTATAGGAATATCCTTTTAAGTGTTTTTATGATTTTATTTCTGTTTAATGTTTTTAACTGTTTTGAATGTTTCTTAATGTATATTTATTGTTGGAAGCTGCCTTGGGTCCCAGTTCCAGGAGATAGGCAACCTAGAAATACAATAATCAAACAAATAAATAAATAATTGTGTGGAAAAGTGAAAAACACAGAGTTATCCATGAATAAAGAATAGGAAAAAAGTATTTCTGGAACTCTGGTTTCTCCTTGAAGGCAATACAACCAGAGAGATCACTATGAAAATGACAGTGGACTTCCGTAACTTAAATGTGATACAATTCTCCTTTAAAGACAGGGCAATTCTCTTCAAGAAACAGAACAATTCAAAGGGAGGGACAAAGTTTTATTGATCTCTCTGAACTGAAACTCTTACTAGTATGAATACAGTATATATTTTTTAAGACTTCAAAGACATGTTAACCATCTTCTTTTGTAAACAATGTAGGAACCAGGAGGCAATGACAAAACATCACACCAGTGCATGGATGGATGGTTTTTACACCATGGCAACAGAACAAGTAAGTTCCTCAGGGAGGAACAGAAACAGCTATAGAATACTACAGAGCCAAGCATTGTATCTGTATTTCTGAAGTCTACCAGACATATTTAAAATGGGCAGATCTACCACTTACTAATCTGGCTATGTGTTTTCACCCAATGAAAGGGCAAAATTGGCTACATAACAGTATGCACTTGGATTGATACTGTCATCATATGGTAAAGGCTGCGGATGCTTTTTTAAAATAACTTTTATTTAAAATTTTCCATATATATAAAATAACACAACAATATATACAACAAAAAGAAAAATAAACAGAAGGCCTTACCACACTACTCTATTATAATCCTATTATTCCACTTTCAGCATTCTATGTAATTCTGGGGTTTGTAGTTTACTAAGGCCAAAGAGCTCTCTGGGTGAGAATTTTAGATGCTCCTCCCTAAACGGCAAACCTCAGGAGTCCATAGAATGTTGAAAGTGGAATAATAGCACTGTAACAGTGTAGTGTGGAAACGATCTGAGGAAAGGAGAATTTAAAAAAATGAAAGAAAGAGATAGATAGTAAGAAAAATAAAAATGACTTCCAATCTTCTCTTGAGCAGTATATTAAACTAAAGCAAACCATTGGATGCATCAATGCCTCCCTCATGTTATATATTCTCATCTCCTTTCTGTAGAGTACAATAATTAAAATCAAATCTTATACCTTTATAAATATATTCCATACAAAATGTTCATCAGGTGTTAATTGATAATGACAATTAATCTTTATTATTATATACATATTATTTCTGTTTTTAATTACCCTCTCCTAACTTACATTAAACATTTTGCCTCTATATAGACTTCTGTCAAAATAATCAAATCACCCTTTCTCACTTCCCCATTTAACATATTATATTTACATTATAACATTAGCTGCATGTCCCAACTATCCACAATCCCTGGCATTCTCCCTTTGCTCCTCCAGAACCACCTCTGAGGACTCTAAAATTTTCTCAGGCCATTTCTGCACTACACTGTGATAGTGCTATTATTCTGCTTTCAACATCCTATGGAATCCTGGGTTGGCAGTTTAGGGAGGGACATTGAGAATTCTCAGCCGGAGAGCTCTTTGGCCTAAGTAAACTACAAACCCCAGAATTCTACAGGATATTGAATGTATAGTGTGGTGTGGGAATGGCATCAGTTGGGGCACAAACCTCCATTTGTAATGATCTCTTCATATTCTTCTGAATTCCATCTGACTCCTCCGTCTTGATCTTCCATGCCAGGTCCAGTGATTTCCTCCAGTTGTCCCACTTCATCTTCCAGTTCTCTCATCAGACCAAACTTCAATCTAAATTTGACTGAAAGTTCTTGAAGTCATTTTTCATCAAATTATATTCTCCCAATATCTCTTGCCATATCCCTGCATTTTCATTTTGCAAGGGCTGTATCTTTAACATTCTTCTATTAAACAAGCTCTTGGCCCACAAAGAGACATCTGTCTCCTCACTGACTCCTCTGAAATAATATAGTAATGACACAGACCAGCATTAATTCTCTCTTCTTCTAACTGTTCTCAATGAGATACCTCTCCCAACTCAAACAATTCTGCTTTCTCAAAACAAACCAGTCTTTCAGTCCAGTTTTACTTGCAAGGTGCTACAAAAAACACTCAGCCTTCCAACTTCAGAAATTACTTCCATCATTTCATGTTACTATGTCCTTTGTCAACTTTTTTTTTTTTTTAAAAAAATCTTCTTTCTTCACACTATATTCCATTTGGGAGAAATGCGGGATACAAATGCAATAACTGTGGTAGATTTTCTGATTTCAGTCTGCAATCTTAAACTTGTTTAAAAATAATCCTACAGATCTCTCATTGTTAACATGGAAGGCAGGAAATTCACTTAAGCACTGATGAAACTACTGATCTGAAATTTCTTTTTATCCAATAAATTCAGTTATTGTTTAAAAGATAGTTTTAAAATACCAAGTGCAACTTTTGGGTTTAATGTCCATAAAGGCTGCAAGCAGCAAGGTGAGCTGATAGGACCCACAACCCCCCCTCCTTTGCTTGTAATTGACTGCCACAGTCCACACAAACTTGGCAGGATTCTTAGATCTTTGTGGGCTAGCTCCTCATTCTTCTTTAATCTGGGGAGTTAAATCACTGGTCGGAAATGGTCTCCAAACCAGTGATCACACCACTGCTGCTCTTTCATAAATCCCTGTGAAAGAGGTGCCAGTCAGCCATTTCTGTATCCAAAAGTCCAAGGCCATGGGTACTTCAGTACCATGGGTACCATGGATACTGAACATAAAACTATTTCATGTGCCAAGGTGGAGATAGGTATAGTCTCTTCACTGACAGTACTACGGTTCTTCAGTTCCTAGCAATGACTGTAAGGAATGCAAAAAGTAAAGGATAGTCAAGAAGCAAAGAATTATATTTAGGAGTTTACTAAGATTTCTAAGATGATATTTAGGCATGAATATGGATTAGGGGAAAAATCCACTTTTCTTTCCTCCTCCTTTCATCTTCCACCCATTATATTCCAGAAAATAAACAACCAACAATGTGAGATAGAGTTTTATTTGTATGTACAAAATGTTCCAATAGAAAATATCACTATAACTAAAGTAATAATTTGAAATGCCTTGTGAAAATGGCATTTCCCTTCTCCACACACACACACACACAATAATTAAAAAAAAAATAACATTTGGAATTGAAATCTTAAATGTAAAATCTGGAAGCTTTTAAAAGGCTACTCCAGCAGTGAGTCTCTATAGCTTAGGAGAGGATGTTTCCTTCCAATATCTTACACAACAGATTGATAATAGACACAATAAATTTACAAAATGGTAAATGTGAGGAAATTTTGTCATGTCACGAGGCCCTAAACTTTACCACACGTTATCGTATCTGGCATCAAAAAGAGAAATTCATGCCACATTTTAATTAGCAAAAGAAAGAATGAAAATGTTGCTGTATGGAAAGCTGGTCATCTCTTTGGGGCTCAGGCTGGATTTGCAGTCACTTTAACAAGTCAAGTCTTACTGAAAGAATGAAGTTCACAGCTATTTTGCATCTTGTACTGTTTGTGAATAATATCAGCTTTACAAAGAAAGAGCAAGAATCCAGCTGCAAGACTGACAACCTATTCAAGGAAGAGAAGCAACAAAAGACTTTGCCTAATGGTTTCAAAACTCTGAAACAGTTCCAAAGCAGCGCAAAAAAAGAAGAAAAAAGTCTCAAAATCTAAGTCCTAAGCCAATACAGTATTTTTTCCAAATGGTTCACACATCTGCAGATCCAATTACGTGCATATTGTTCTTCTTAGGATGCAATTGTGTTTTATTGCCAACAGAAACTGAAAAGCTATTTCAGCTGGGTCTGTGTCAAGCAAATATGGTATCTGAAGTCTATTGGCCTACAGAACAGAAGTGCTTATTCCAAGCTGTCCTTAGACAGAGCCACTTAAAACTGAAAACTAGATTGAATTCTAATAAATGGTCTCCCTTCCTCACCCTCCCTCTCTCCTAACTGTTTGCCTTAGCTGAAGTGTGTGTTTGTGTGTGGGGGAGGACATTAATGATCAGCTGCGGTCTCTAATACTCACATATTCCATAATTGTGTATGCATCATCATAGGCTGGGGATTCCTTTGTTGTTTCATCACTTCATCATAGGAAACACTGAAAGAACTGGAGAATCTGACAGAGTAAGGAAGTGGGTGGAATGAGAGGGAGTTTTCCAAGGGGAGAGAAAGTAAAAGAAAAGCAAAAGGCCCTGGGAAACAACCACAGTCAAAGACAAAGGACAGGAGACTATAGAAAGTAGTCAGTATGTGAATATAGTAATGTAGGCCCTTTTCACATGCTGTTTCCCATGCGAAATGGCCTCTGGAGCATCGCACGATTGCAAGGACCATTTCACATGATATCCTCGAAATCACGTGATGCTGCCAAGGCCAATAGGTGGTGATCACACAATATATCATTTTCGGCTTCTTGCCGAAAATGATGTGCGATCGTGCATCTCTCCCGGGCCCCACACATACTTACCTTGCATGCTGAGCCTCCAGAGATGCGGCCATCATGTTTCCTCCCTCAGTGCAGCTTGGGAAAGTACCTGGCTGCACTGCAGAAGGAAGGAGCAGAGTGCTGACACTTCCTTCCGCCCAGCATGATGCTGGTGCAGAGAAGAAGCAGAGGGGACACAAGTGCCTCTCGCAAGAGGCTTCTCACGTGATCCCCGAACACCCATGTTGGGAAAATGTAAGATGCAAAAAGGGCCATAGTCATCATATTTATAGTAATCATAAATCAAAGGTGTATCTGTGGCCAAACTAGCCAATGTTAAGGAGGTGCATGTGATTTCAAAAGTTTCTCTGTCATCAGAGAAGGTGGAAAAGATGTGTAGGTAAGGGAAAGAGCCCTGTTCAGGGGAATAGCAAGTGGGCTTAAAGCTGAGAAGGGACAGGATTCCCAATTGTGTAAAGCCTTCTAAGGGCATGCAGTCCAATGTACTTGGAATCACTTTTGTGCTAGACAGGTGCAAGTCAGAAGGGGAGCTTCCGTCCTTCTGGGGGAAGGACTTGCTTGTATGCTCCACCTCATTTTAAGCCTGCATGTTTATCTATAAATACAAAATACATTACCACCCAGTCTGCCTGACATCAATACCAGGAAAGATCTAGAGCAGATCATTAAACAGACAGTTTGTAAGCACTTAGAAAGGAATGCCGTGATCACTAAAAGTCAACATGGGTTTCTCAAAAACAAGTCATGCCAGACTAACCTAATATTTTTTTGATAGAGTTACAAGCTTGGTAGAGGAAGGGAATCCTGTGGATGTAGTATATCTTGATTTCAGTAAGGCCTTTGGCAAAGTCCCCCATGATATTTCTGCAGTCAAGGTAATAAAATGTGCGTTAGACAAAGCTACTGTTTGGTGGATTTATAATTGGTTGACCAGCCAAACACAAACAGTGTTTACCAATGGCTCTTCTTCATCCTGGAAAGAAGTGACTAGTGGGCACCATAGGGTTCTGTCCTGGGCCCATCTTTATCAATGACTTGGATAAGGAAACAGAGAGCATGCTCATCCAATTTGCAGACGACACCAAATTAAGAGGGATAGCTAATACCCCAAAGGACAGAATCAGAATTCAAAACTCAAATTACCTTAACAGATTAGAGAGCTGGACCAAAGTTAACAAAATGAATTTCAACAGAGAGAAATGTAAGGTACTGCACTTGGTCAGGAAAAAAAATGAAATGCACAAATATAGAATGGTTGACACCTAGCTTGACCATAGTGCATGTGAAAAGGATCTAGGAATCTTAGTAGATCACAAGCTGAACATGAGTCATGAGCCCTGGTGGCGCAGTGGTTAAATGCCAGTACTGCAAGCCACAAGGTTGTGAGTTTGATCCTGCCTGGCTCCAAGGTTGACTCAGCCTTCCATCCTTCCGTATGTCAGTAAAATGAGTACCCAGCTTGTTGGGGGCATGTATAGAAATACATGCTATTTGTAAGTTGTTCGCCGCCTTGATCCATATGGAGAGGCGGGATACAAATAAATAATAATAAAACAAAACAGTGGAGCAGCTAAAAAGGCCAATGCAATTCTAGACCGCATCAATAGGAGTACAGAGCTTAGATCAAAGGAAGTAATAGTACCACTCTATTCTGCTTTGGTCAGAACTTATCAGGAATATTGTGTCTCATTCTGGGAACCACAACTCAAGAAGGATACTGACAAACTGAAATGTGTGCAAAGGACAGTGACCAAAATGGTAAAAGGTCTGCAAACTCTGCCCTAGGAAGAGCAGTTTGTGGAGCTGGATATGTTTAGCATAGAGAAGAGAATGTTAAAAGGTGACATGATGGCCATATTTAAATATTTGAAATATTACAAAGCAAGCTCGTTTTCTGGTGCTTAAAAGACTAGGACTCAGAGCAATAGATTTAAACCACAGGAAAGGAGATTCCACTTGAACATTAGGAAGAACTTCCTGATGGTAATAGCAGTTCAACAGTGGAAAACAATGCCTCCAGAGTATAGTAGATTCTCCTTCTTTAGAGGTTTTTAAACAAGGGCTGGATGGCCATTCTGTTGGGAATCCTTTGATTGTATATTCCTGCATGGCACAGGGTTGGACTGGATGGCCCTTGTGGTCTCTTCCAGATCTATGATTCTATGATCCTTTGATGTGAGTGAGTCAAATTATCTGCACTACTGAAACTCAGACTGACAAGTGTCAGTCTGGAATGTAATAGTGATAATTGCTAACCACATCATTATAAGGAAAAAGAACAACAAGAACAACACAAGCCCCCAAAGCACTACTTCACTGCTTAGCAGTCTGAGGGTGAGGAATATCCTAAAAAATTTAATAGAGTTAAATGTTTCTCCAGAAAATATTTTGGCCTAAAAAGGAGAGCAACCCTCCCTTTCCCAATAATCCCTCAAAATTTACTTTTACTGTTTTAATTCTCTGTTGTTCACAGTCCCAGTCAGCTGCAGTTTTGGCACCATTAGCTTTCTCATATATTTGTGGATAGTTCTGTAATATAATTATTTGTAGCAAAAAAATTTAAAAGAAAACAAAAGTAATTTTTGTTTTTCATAAAAGTGATCATGTCACACAACCAATCAGATAGGAGCATATGATGATGACTCTGAGATCAATGGCACACATTCAGAACAAGAACATTGTTTTCTAATAGGCATTGCCCTTGCTTTGAACCCAGTGAGATATTCACATAGCCAAATCCACCTGGCTGAATGGATGGAGGTGGGGATAATGTCATCAATGTCACTAACTCTTTAGAAAGTTTTTCTAAAACTTTCTGGCTGCTGTTTTTCAAAAATATATTTTAAAATCCCATTGGAACTTTCTTCCTCTAAGGATGAAAATGTAGAACCACTACCACCACTTAAATATTAGTTACTGTGGTGGTGGTGGGGGAAGTGGAGAATCATAGTGCATGAGAAAAAGAATTTAAAAAGACCTTTAAAATCATTGAAAGATGAGGCATGTTTTTCAATGAAAAAAAATCTCCTGCTTCACTTCTAGTTCTGTTTCCCAACTGTATACCTTTGATAGCATTCAGAATGTCAGGAATTCTCAATTTTTTATTTACTTTCAGTTTTTGCACTTCAGAGTTGAGGCATTTCAGAAACATGAAAGATCTGGTGCCATAACACAAAAGAATGGGAGGGGATATATTAAAAATGCCTTTCTAAATCAGACTTAATGCTCTTTTAGTCACAGATTATGTTGCATGTAGTGACTAGCCAGCAGAATTCAGGAAGTTAACAAACCCTCTATATTCTTTGTTCCCAGCATCTGGTACTCAGAGGTAGACTGCCTCCAAGTATATTTATTTATCATAGCTTATATCTGCTGTTAAAACTATATTTCATTAAATCATTTAATTTTAGACTGAATAAATGACACTGGTTGGAATTCTGAGCTGGAATTACTTATGAAACTATTAGTCCCAGAATTACATAAGATGGATCCCATGAAATATAAAAGTTCTATAGTGGAATGATGGTAGTGCTTTTTAAGTAATCAGATTAATAAAATTGGTGGAAGTCTACCTATATTCACCTGCACCATATGGTGACTAGTAACAGTGGTACTACTTCAGTAGTTTATCAGCTTCTCCATGCCTCCAAAAGCTTACCAGGGAATGTAAACAGATGTCTGATAGGAAGTTTGAGTAAAGAATGATCATAGCTAGCCCCATAATTTGTTGTTCTTATTGTGTACCTTCAAGTCGTTTTTGACTTATGGTGACTAGCAGGTTCCCATGGCTGAGCAGGGAGTTGAATCCTGGTCTCACAGTGTCTTCAGTCCAACACTAAAAACGCTAAACCACATTGGCTCTTTAGTCTGGTAACAGATATTGATATCTCATGTTACATCAAGCCATAAGTTATAGGATCTGTTTTCTAAAGAGTTAGGTAACTAAAGAGTTCACCATTGATCATAATATGACAAGTATTGCTTTAAGGTTTATTCAATTTCTGTAACTAGCTCCCTGAAGAGTAACTTGAACAAATGATCCCAGGGAAAAGGATATGCGGAAGAGGTCTAACTTAGTCTGTACATAAATGAAGTTATCATCAGAGGACTTTGGTGTAATTGTCCTGGGACTGATGAACATGTTGACATGCACTTGCAGTACTACACCATCATAGCAAATGTTCTTCACAGTAAGGTTGTTACTTAGAAGCAGAAGATCAAGAAGCACCATTTTCTCTGGAAAAAGAAGGCCAGGAGCAGATTGTGGCACAGATCATGAACTGCTGATATCAAAAATTAGAGTAAAGTTAACAAAGAACATTAAACTAAGTGTCATACTAAAATGCAACCTGAAGAACATCCCCATAGATTTAAAGATAATTTAAAAAATAGATTTGCTTTGTTAACCCTAACTGCCTGGGAGCCAGAAGAACTCTGGACTAAAGCCAGGGACATTCTCAGAGAAGAAAACAAAAAAGACACCATCTGCAGTCAATAAGAAAGAGAAGTTTCAATGGATGACAGATGAAACCTTTCAAGCATTCAAGGACAGATGAGAGACAAAAATAAAAACCAAAAAAAAGGAAAACAAGACACTTGCTCCATAGGATCTGAGCAATCAAAGGGAAATTTAAACCAAGAGTATGGATGCTATAAAAGAAGAGGGGGAATAGATTACATGATGAAATATAAATAAAAAGATGATGGAAACGATACACTGAAAAACTATGTAAAAGAGATGAAAGAATCACAGATTCATTCAAGGAAGAACCATTTGAAGATGAATAATGTTGGAAAGTGAAGTGGAAGCTGCACTGAAAGCACTTGGCAGAAATAAATCACTAGGAACAGACAGCATATCTATAGAGATGCTTCAAGGTACAGAGACAGAATCTATTCTAGTTCTAATTAGAACTTGTCAACAAATACGGAAAACAAAAGAATAACATGCAAATTGGAAATACTTAATATTCATTCTGATCCCCAAGAAAAAGAACACCAGAAATTGCAGTAACCACAAGACCATTGCAGTAATCTCCCATTCAAGCAAACTGATGCTCAAAATTCTTCAAAAAAGACACAGCTGAGTTCTATGGAATCCTGGAGTTTGTGAGGCACTAGAGCACTCTGGTTGAGAATTCTAAATAGCCTCGCTGACAAATGCAAATTCTAGGATTCCATAGGATGTTGCCATGGCAATTAAAATGGAATCATAGTGCTATAACTGTATTGTGTTAATGAGTTCCTCTTTACCTTTTTATTGGCTTGAGAAGTATTTACTGTGGAATATTTACCATGGCAAATTCGTGTTGCTATTCAATGCACCCTCTATTTAAACTTTTCTGACTGGCGGGGTACCTAATTAACCAGTTCTCCACAGTAATGGCTTGCACTATTGTTTGATGCGCTACATCAGTTCATCAGTTAGGGTTTCTCAGGACTATGATGTGACGACTGCTCTGCTTGAAATAACTAGAGCAGAAATTTACTAAGTTCAGAACAGAGCAAAGCAATTTAAACTCACCTTGCATAACAAGCTAAAAGAGTGTAAGCTCTCTTTGTCTGCTACTCAGACTGCTTGCTTTGAAGTAAAATCCTATCAAGGAAAGCCCTTGAGGCCTTGTCAACAGAAGAGATCAATTGTAGACTGGTAGATTAGTTTAAAGGTAATTTTGTTGGAAGGAATTTCCAAGGGGATTTGCACTATCTTTTCTTTTATTGGTACTGCAAAAATGTTTCGATATCAAACCTTTTAAAACAATATAACTGCTTAATATTCCCACTTTGGTTTACTTTTTGTGAGTCCTTCAGGGATGTTGCACCCAACATGAAAATTCTACATTTTGTACAACAAACAATAATCTACAGTGCTAGCATCTGAATACACAGGAAACATTCTCCCTACCTCGACAAGCAAAACAAAGCTAACAAGCAGTTCACAAAGAGCTTGCCACATTATCCTGCAAATGTGTGATTTGAATCCAAAACACAAACATTGGCATCAAAATTCATAACACTGAGTGTCTACTGAGGTCCATATCCCTCCAGGGGTATAACAGGGACCACCAGAGCCTTTTGTCTAGGCTGCTGCTGTAGCTCCTTCCTGTTGATGCATATTTATCTGCCCTCACTGGGCTAGCATTGGAGAGGTTTTTGGATCTTGTCACAATCACAGAACTACCACTGCTAGACTCTCTTTGCGCTTCAATGTAGTTATTCATTTTGTACCTGTTTGTGTCTATTCAAACTCTTCAAGTGTTGCTCTCCAAAGCTACATGGTCTCATGCTTGTTAGGGATGTTCACTTTCACATTTCATCTTCAAGTTTACTTTCCACTGGGTGAGATTACAAGAGAAGTTTTGGGGACTTCCCCCCCCTTCAATTTCTTGACTATTTTTTAACACTGTAGGACTTATTTGCATCTCTCTCTCTCTCTGTATGTGTGTATGTATGTATGAATACAAATGTTGACTGTTATTCTACATCAGTAACCTCTCCTGGCCTGACCTCCCCCCCAACACACCTGACAGAAATATCATCCACCTATATTCTGATTGCTTCCAATTATCCTCCTCTCTCAGGCCTCCTTTTTGCTATAATTCCTGCATTCTAAGGAGATGCTTGCATTCTAGGTGGACCTCAATGTCCCCCCCCACCTGTGGTTACACCTATTTCTCAACTACCACAGTTTGAAGGAACTTCCTTAAGGGCAGAAACTTCTAGGACAGTGGAGGCTCTCCAGGAGATTTTGAATGCTGATTTCCCAGACATTTGAGAAGGGACCTCAGCTACCATTCCTATCCTCAACAGGCTACACACTGTAAATCAAAGTATTCTACTCACAGTCTTCTTGTTGCTGTTCCTCTTAAATAAACCTGAAAAAATTTCCCCTTTTCAGTAGACTTTTATGGCACATCTCCTCAGAAGAATGAATTTCTACGTCCTAAATGTGTTTAGAAAACATGTAAATTACAATACAAAATAGCAAACAGATTTCCCTACTTTAGAATTAAGGTTGTTTCAAATGCACTAGCCATATTGAGGAACTTTGTACACTAAAAGCATGGTTGCCCTGAATCCTTGATGTCATTTCTGTTGCCTTCTCTACACAGAGGAGACTTTTTCAAGGGAAGAGCCTCCATATCTGTAGAGATTCTTCACACAATTTAGAATGCTGATTTTCCAGTGTTCTAAATCATGTGGAGAGCATCCCTATATAGTGGAGAACTTTTCCTTCAGAAAGTCATCCTGTGAATATAAAGAATTATTAAAAGCATGAGGACAGGGCTTATGCTAGCACAGCCTTCCTCCTTATGCATTTAGCACACACACTTCCCAGATGGCTAAACAGGGCTGAGTATTTTGATGATGTATCTTTTGAACCACAATCTTCAGTTTGTCTTACCAGCACTTACAAACATTTTTATTCAGGGGTTCTTATAATAACTAAAAACCTTCCAAAATCATTAATCACTTTGAAGGCCAATGGCTGTGTGAAAAATACTAAGATTACAAAACATTATCTTGCTCATGGCTGTGTTGATTGCTGGAACAATTTCTCCAATTCTTTTGGGGACAAATTACTTCTTTTATTATACAAAGTAATTGCTTTTAACATGTTTCATTGTACTGAAATACTTCATCATAAAGATTTTACTTTTTAAAAAAGATCTGGAACAGGTCTATGTAAGCTGTACCAAAAAGTATAAGGATTTATAGATAGATTTTACATGTCTACCTCAAATATGCAAGTATGTGTTGAAGTAGAATATAACATTGTTTATAGAGTTTATGTGGTTTTAGTGAGAAAATTATTTTGAAATGGATCCAAGTGCTTGAACTTTGGAACCCAAATATTATTAAATAGACAAAATAGGAAAGAATCATGGTGGGAGAAATATTAGTAGAAGCACTGAGAAACATGTAAAATTAAATCACTATAGGACAGCAAATAACATATACTTATTGAATTATGGCACTGGGTGTAAATCTTACTACCTCTTCCTTTATCATTACCTGGTGACACTATTGATCTTTAAATGCTATGATCTCTTTTTGGCTATTTGAGTAATATTTCTTCATCCCAGGTCTCACAGATGTATTAATTTTCTTCATAAAGCAGCTTCAGAATCTTAGAAATAAATAAGGCCATTTCCGCACTACGCTGTTATAGCATGATTATTCCACTTTCAACGTCCTATGGAATCCTGGGGTTTGCAGTTTCAGGAGGGGCCGGCTGGCCCCTCCCAAAACTGCAAACCCCAAGATTCCATAGGATGTTGAAAGTGGAATAATCATGCTATAACAGCGTAGTGCGGAAATGGCCTAAGACAAATGCTTTCTTTTTGGTGTGCTTACATTTACCTATTCTCCCTATCCTGGCATAAATATACACAATCCTTAGCACTTTATACCAGGGATCAAAAAATATTTGAAAATTCTTGAAAGTATTTTTTAAATGTTGAAAAATATGTTTTTTGAGTGTCCAGAACAAGGACAAGAAGAATTCTGGACTGATGAGAAGCTTCACAGTTTATGATTTATTCCACACAAAATTCACATTATTGTTTTGCATAGAGTACAGAGGGTTCTTTTGTGCATGAAGTAGCATTTCCTGTACATATAATGATATTATTACAAAGGAATTCTATTTCTAGAACAGAAAATGCTGTTTCATGTGCAGAAAATTCTGTAATTGGGGGCTTCTTCTCCGCAAAATTCACATATGGGTAATTAGTATAGAAAATAAAATTTTCTGTGCAGGAAACATCATTTTCTTTGTAGAAACAAATATTTCTTTACATGTCATTTTATGTGGAATAAGTGCTGTTTTCTGTGTAAAAACAACCCATGTAGATTTTGCACAGAATAAGTATCAAATTTTAAATGGGCTTTGAAAACTGATTGTCTCACAGTTAGGATTGCTAAAATTATTGTTTCTTCCTTAAGGAAAAAAGAACCTGACCAGCCAAAAAAGCTGGTCAGGTTCACTGTTACTTTCAGTGATAATTAAGAAAGCTGATTTCTCCCTTGCTGATTGTTCCCTCATTGTTTCACCATCTCCTACTTCCGTAAGTGAGCATTATTACCTTATAGAACTATGCAAAATACTTCCACAGGGAGCTATTCTTCAAATACTTCCTTTACTGCATGAAAGCTATTGCCACTGGTTATACACAAACAAGCTATTGTGGCTACTGACATTATTGTGACTGCTCCTTTACCCTTAGCATTAAAGACATTTCCTAGAGAAAACAGTGCTTCTATGACAAATTGGTTTTCCAAATTCTATCTACTGTGTCTAAGGCCATTTCCACACCACACCTCCTTCCATTGTTGTGGTCCTGAAAGCAACTTTGCCAGGAAGGGATTGTGACATGAACACTCCCCTTCACACCCAGCTGGCTGCATTGCAGAAGGAGCACAGGTGACACACACCTTCCTTCTGCAGTGCAGCCAGTCTCTTTCCGATGCTGCGTTGGGGAAGGAAGCATGTGGTCATGCTTCCAGCCCTTCCACATGGCCAGTGGTGATGGGAGTGTTGCACAATCATGGGTGCTTAATGGATTTTTTTCCATTAAATGAAGATCTCATGGTCGCAATGGGTGGGGATGCACTGGCTGCGGGACCACAATGATGTCATGTGAAAGCATGACTCATGGACCACTGCCAGTGTGTCCCCATGCAGAAATGGCCTAACACTACTGTATAAAATCCGAGTGCTTTTCTATTTCTGCATATTTTTGTAATTTGAGAATGGATTCATGTTCGTGTAGTCAAAGGATATAGCAACAAAGAGGCCTTAAAGTGAAACAAGTTTTGTTATGGTATAAGCTTTTTTGAAATATAGCCCAGTTCCTCAAATATATGCAATGTAAACACATTTTGCAAGGGGTTACCTCAATTGGTAGATTACAATCTTTAGTTGATTGGATCTCTGTGAGATTATCATCAGTAGGATCAGAAAAAACTGAAAAGCAACAGGTACCAAAAGTGATAATTACATTAAAGGTAGCCATTAACAAATGAATAGTTGGTTCATGACAACAAGGAAATGGTAGCCAGAGAATGAATTTTTGCAATCATGATGATAATGGGTAGTATCCTGAACTAAGTGAAAACAACATCACTGAAGACTGTTAGAGAATGGTAGAAGAAAACTTAATGAGTGCATGGATGATAGGACTAGACCATAATGAAACGAGCTAGAGATTAGTAGAAGTCAGTACCACATCAAGGTCAAGTCAGTACCACATAAAGGTCAAAGAGCAAAGCAGAAGGCAAGAAAGGAAAACAAGCTCAGAGTCAGAAGAGGAACCAGGTAAACCAGTAGGTAAATCAGAAGGCAGAATCTAAGAACAAACCCAGCAAGATAAGGTATTCAATCTTTCTAGTAGATTTCCTTAATAAATAACGGCCCACGGGGAGAAGACTGCTTACACTTCTTCCTGTCCAAGAGTAACCAAAGGCTAGCCTATAAAAGCAGATTTAATCCAGAAAGCTCTTCACTGAGAAGCTGTAGTTCTGAGTTTTACCACATAGGGAAACGATCAGCTACTCACAATTCTGAGCCAGTGAAATATAAACATTCAGTGAGATACAGTCCTAATGAAGTTGTTTCTTTGGCTGTTATACAACATATGCACTGTTATACTTTAACATTTCCCAAAAAGCAGTCAGAAGATATCTGAACTATTGATAAAATGGAAATAAAATGACCTTGAAACAAGATTTATGAAACAATCATAACTATATTGTCTCACTCATCTCCAGTAATACACCTGGTAGTACTGTTCTAATTACTGTGTATTCTACTTTCTGACAACTTCATTATTTTAACATATTAGGTTGCCAAAAATCATAGGATTTTATGTGTATATAACTTCTAACAGTCTACTTCATTGGCATCCTTAGCTAGTTTTCATTTAAAACTCAAACTCATGGAGCACCAATTCTCACTTGTGAAAATCTATATGGGCATTTCTTTATCTGTTCACAGTTTGAGGATGGCTTGATTTCCCATATAAGGCCCAAACATCTGTTTGTCAGTAAAGCATGGCACTAGAGACAATTTAACCATTGGTAGCCGGAGAGTTTTTATGATCCAGAGGGAAAAGACTGATGTGGACAAAAGCAAGTGGGACCAGCAATGAGACTTGGTTTGAATTAATTAAGGCCCAAAACAAACCCACACTTTTCTCTCTTTTGTCTCCCTTCCTTCTCCTATCATTACATTTATGGTTCCCTCTTCTATCTCCATCTCCCCCTTTTCCCTTCCTTGTGCTGCCTCTCTTTCCATTTTCCTCCCTTTTTGCCTTAGTCTAATCAACTTCTATTAGTCCATTTGCATTCCACCTCAATTTCTTTCTATCTTGTTTCCTTTCTTTGTTCTTCTTCTGCTCATTTGCTCTTCCTTCCAGCAGCTTCTGCCTTTTTCCTCCTTTTGATTTTCTGTTAACAACTTGTCTCCACCCTACATCTTTTGTTCTTTGTCCAGCCTTCTATTGTTTTCCATTTGTCATTTGTCACTTGCCTCTTTCCTGTGCCCTCCCTCTCAGTTCTCCTTTCATAATTCCATTGCTCATTTTTCTTCTTCCATCTTCTCATACACCCCCCGCCCCCGGCAAAAGAAAATCTGCCTCCTAGTATGCATACATGCTGCCAGGAGCCTAAGCAATGGTTTTAGAAAATTTGCTGCACCATTACCTGCTCCAGCTAGATCATAACAGTAATAATGAGACTATTATGTACTGGGCTGGGCTGGATTCATATGCAGTTATCTTTTGATCCTTGTGCGGGGGGGTGGTGGTGAATGGTTTTTTCCTATATTTGTTGTATAATGCTGCATATCTCAAAATTCACCCTATGTGATGATACCATTCTCCTGCTTCTTTGTGTCCTTGTTTGAATCCATTCATTTCAATACATTTGGATAAGTTCACAGTAAGTTCAAGGGTGAGCAGAGCCACTCACAGTTTAGGGATGATGAAAATTACTAAGCACGACTCTCACACTATTCTAACTTTGTTCCAGCTAGGGATGTACAGATCACTCTTACTCCATCCTGTGTGGGCCTGGGCTGGACTGGTACTCTTACCTACTCCACAATGGTAGAGTCATTTGACTGGTTGGTAGTGTCATTTGACCATTTTCCCCAGCTGACAGATTATACTGGGTTTTTACATATTTTGGTATGTATTTTTGGACATATAATTCCAAAGATATGACAAGAAAGAACGTGTATGTTGCCAACCCAATCTGAGGTGAGACTGCTTTGCAACTAGAATTATAACCCAAAATGTAGTAAGATATTATCTGACAGAACAGATAGAATCTGTTTGTCTATCAAGTTGTTGTTGCTTGCTCTCAAGTTGTTTCCAACTTATAGCGACCCTAAAGCAAACCTATCATGGGATGTTCTGGGTTGAGAGTGTGTGATGCACCCCATGTCACCCAGTGCATTTCCATGGCCAGTCAAAGAACTGAATCCCACTCTCCAGGGTTGTAGTCCAATGCTCAAACCACTACACTATGTTACCAATCCATAAACACCCAATCCATAAACCCCCACTCCATGATATGTTTTAATTGGAAAAAAATATTTAATTGGCATGAAATATAAATTATATCCTGCTATGACTGGGAAGACTGTTGACAAAGAGAAACTGGCTGCACGCATGCAGCACAAAACTAGGTCTGATCAGTACCTCAGGGCATGGTTAGGTTAGGCTATGGCTGGAGACAACCCAGACAATGGTCTTCCAGATGACCCTCAGTGACCTGACCTTTAGAAACAATAGTGCCCAAAATTGCTTCCATGGGATAACTGATTGTCTTTAACCTTTGTTCATCAAAACTCTCCTTTATGCCCCCTCACCTATGGCAATTCCCATCAGCTATGGCAATTCCCATCAGTCCTGTTTCACCTAATGCTATGGCCACGAACTCATTCTGAACCCCACTGTCTGCTCTGCCAGAGAGCCATTAACATCTTCCCCTTTGGAGTGGAAAAGAGCATTTAAAGTCTGACTCTGAGCCAGATTTCTCATAGTATTTTTGGCATACTGGCCGTCACTCTGCCGCTCCGATTTACATTCTGGTAATACACTTGAACCCTTGGTCTGAGCCACAGCACCTTAGTCCCTTCACTTCTGGATAGGTAAATATCACCCACGTCATAAACTCTTGCTGTCCAAACTTTTCCTCCCTTTTTCTTCAGTTAGCTTTGTGTGATTGTGAAACTGCTTGGCTCTTGTACTTGTGCCATTGTTAATTCTCCCCAATAAAACAAGCTTACTTTGAATCTCCAGCTTGTTTTTCCCTGCACTAGTACTGGTATACAAAGGTGTAAAAGATCCTATTAAGTTACCCCTCTCTCAGAGACCTCCCCTTTGAGTTAATATTTCCCACTGTTTTACAGAGGTACTGGCATTCCAGGTGGACCTCAGAGTCACCCACATGTTGGGATAATGACCACATTGGCTCTCCTTGTCTGATATTGTCTTTCAAGTATCCATCCAGTAGAGGAATTAGTTGTAAAGGAGAAGAAGATCCCAGTGTCAAGCATGAGAGACAGATAGTTGTAAAGCAATAAAAAAAGAGAGAGAGAGAATTTGAAATGGCATGTCTGGAAGTAAAAAGAGAATAAAGCTCACCTATCAGGAGGAGCATCAGGGTTTAGCCTTTATTATATCATAATTATTTATACATATTGTTTTATTACAGTATATTATTATACTTTATTATATTTTGTTGAAACTAATGCTTTCTTCCCCTGTCAAGTGCCACAGAAAGGGTAACAGAGTAAGGAACATCAATATCAACAAACAGAGTAAATCGCAATGGGCTGGCTTAGATATTGGATTAGATCAGCAAGACTTCAGGCCATAACAAATTTGCATTAGAAGATATGGTGCAATGTTAACAACAACAACAACAACATTTATTTATATCCCACCTCTCCCGACAGATCGAGGCGGTACTACAACAGTACATCAAATACATTAAAAGCAATTAAAACATAACCCATCCTCCCCACCCACCAACCCATGTTATTTTGGACTGGGGTGTAGGTATGGGTGAACTTATCTATATAGCTCATACTTGACCCAGAATGGATATTCAATGGGAAGAAAGAAGTGGAGAGGGGATAGAGGAAACTAAATGTGTTTAGTGACAAGGCAATAAGATGTATGGGAGATATTTTGATCTCACCCAGCTGACACAGGAGTGCTTACCCTCCTCTCCAAAACAAGATACGTAAAATTTTAAAAGCACTGCAAAATTTTTCATTTATGAAACTTGCCGTGCAATGTTATAATAACTGGTGATTCCATTCACCTGCCCCATATGACTTCTGCTTTGCTGGAACATGAGAAATCCAATACCATATTGCATTCAGAATTCTCCATCATCTTTACTGCTAGCAACTATGGCTATTTTCCTGGGCTGGAAATGTCTTGGATCTGGTGAAATTCATCTCTTCCCTCATTCTACCCCCCCCTTTTTTTAGCATCTCTACCAGCTGACTTTATTCCATAGAACAATTCTGTTAGTGCATTATTCTGTTGGCAGATCCCTGAATGCAGCCAGCAGAACAGAATTCCTTGGACTGCCGTATAATATATTGTTTTCTTGTCTAAAGCCCTTTTTGCATTTTTAGCTAGAATAAACTGGACATTTAAACAACTTACATTGCACACTCTTATCTATAAGTCTGCTTCTTAACAAATACACATTGGAAAACTCAAAGAATGATGTATCATAAGATATAGCATCAATGAAAGTGAATGCTATCCCAACAACTTCTCCTGTTAAATGGCAAAGCTATTATTATTATTATTATTATTATTATTATTATTATTATTATTAAAAACAAAGCAAAAGGTATTGATGAGAAGCAAAAACACTGACCTCATAACAATGCTTCATTTCAGTTACTGTTTTTACTTGTTCCAAATGATTGACATGGTTTTAATTATTTCATCTGATGGATGGTGGTACAGGGAATGAAAGTATTTCACTGTGGTGCTATTGACTTGCCTTGTTCTGATTGGCTTAGGGAGCAGATAAATTGGATGCTTTAGGCAATCAAAAGGCAGTTTTTCATTAAATCTGCTTGGGAAGACAAACAGCTAATTATTAATACAATGGAAAACTAATAAGATTGTTACTTGCAATGGATTAATGTGACACTTGAAAGACTGGAGTTCGAAACCATTATTTTTACAAGGCTTGGAAAACTACAAAGATAGACACAAGTAAAACAACTATTTCCCACTCTTTGATATTGACTAACAATTAAGAAATGCCCCTGACCTTTTGGATCTATAGGAAAGAAATAGCTAATCAACCTGCATTCGAAATGAGACAATTCTTTTCCATGAAAAGAGCTTCTCTTGTCCAAAGTCCAGTGGAGGAAAGGGAGTGGGGAGTAATCATTGTTGGTTGCTTCTTTTCTGTCTATAGCATACTGTGTCACCACTCAAGCTGCTTTAGAAGGCCATCTAACCTTCTGAAACAGGTTTTTAGGAGGCAGAGCAGAAAAAGCATAATGAAACAGCCCTCTCATTCCTTCATCAGTGTAAGGAGAATCCTACTAAGCTCTCCTTTGGTTTAAGCTCTATAAAATTTTAAAACCATAAAGAATGCTATGATCCAATGTTGAATAGAACAGTACCTGGAGAAGGGCTCAAGGTACAGTGAAAGTCATCCTAAAATTACTGCCCTGTTAATTTAGAACTCAATGTTCCCAAGCTTTCCAAAATCACTACATACTGGTTCCTTTGTAGTCTGCCTATGGAAAAGAAAGATCAGTGAGAACAAGCCAGAATTTAATTAACAATGTTAATTGTTAATGTCGCAATGTTCATTTTCCTCCTCCCAGGAGTGCACTACTTTGATATTTGGTGCTGTTATAAGAAAAATTACAAAGAGGAAAAAAGAAAGGAGTGCTGTCCAAGTTTGCTCCAGGGGTCCAGAATCAGTTGTGATCTTGAAAATATTAAAAATCAAGGTGGCAAGTGAAGGAGAAATTTCTAAGTAATCAAAAATGAGAGGACAGTTGTGCTTTTCTGATTAGAAGACCAAGTGATCTGGTATGTTTTGGTACTAGCTGATAGGTTACACAAGGACTTCAAACAGAAACTCATTGATAAGTAATAAGGTCATGTTGTAATTATTTTTTGTATGGAAAACCTGGAATGTGTACTTACGAGAGGCCCTTATAGTGGTAGTTGGTAGCTTTCCATATCACACCCTTAAAGAAGGTTCAACACCTTGTATAACTTGTCAAGGTTGTTGCCAGGCAGGCAAGGGTTTCCTATGAGTGGATGGCAGAGAGAAGAGGCGGTGTGGCCAGACAGCCAGGTGCAAGGCCAGCAGGATTGTTATGGCTATGTCTTGTGTATTAGAGAAGGCCACACACCAAAGCACTGATTGGGTCACCCCACTTGTTCCAGTGTGATAAGGTAGCATAAAAAGGCTGATGTTTGCCTTGACTAGCTGCCAGTTAGATGCCCTAGCTGGACCTGCCACACCATTGGCAGCATACAGTTTGTAAGAGGAGATGCTGCCCGATTTTTCTCCGTTATCCTCTGTTTTTCCTCTTTGTCTAATTGCTGGAAAGCTTGCATGTTTTTGCTAAGCCTCATCTTAGGGTGCAGCAATAAATCAGTACTCTAAACCTAACTAATGAGCCTCTGGATTTTTTTTGGTTTTGCTTCACTGGGACTCTCTGCTGTGGCAAAGTCTTGCTTCACAGATAGCACTCTGCTCATGCTCAGAGGAACCAAATCCTGCCAACCATTTAAAGTTTGAACTATAACTGTGAGGATTGACCAGCCCATGACACAGAAGCTATTGCCATTACTGAGTTCTCAGTCATAGAAGACCAATATGTCTCTGCTGTTCCTTGCAGACTCGACCTTCAGCCTTTGCGAGCTAATTTTGAAGACAATATGACAATTATAACCATATGAAGGGTATGGTCCAAGATGATACTGCAGGGATAGTGGTAACATACATCATGGACATCTTTGTTATACTTTATGGCTGTCTTCTTCATCCAGCAAAATCAACACTATGGCTCTCATAGTTTTCCTCTTCTCAGGATCTCTCTGTCAAATTCTTGGTATGAGTTCTGCCTCACTGTCCTTCAAATTCAAGGCTCTTTCTACAGGTGCTGCATGAGGAAAAGAAAATACATTTATTGAACCCCATCAAAAAAGATATCAAGGGCTTGATTTGCCTTGAGGGAGCAATAGAATTAACTAAAATGTGCTGTTTGTCTCTACTAATTTCTCCAAGAAGTGCTGATGATCAAGTCAACCTAGAACTTTCCAACTTTACTTCTCTACTTGTAGCATCACATTGTTGTAGTTCACAAATACATCATAACACCATTGTATTTCAGCTACTGTCATTACTTTTTGCATAAACCTCAGCCATTCCTGACTTTAAAATTACAACATTGTCACCACTTGCCATGGCAGTTGCAGCATTTTCCTCGGTGATCTTTCAAAGAGTCTTGAAACAGTACCTTGTAAGGCTTCCCATGCATGGTCTACATATATGTGGTTGGCAGTTTAGGGAGGGGGCTTTAGAATTCTCAGCCAGAGAGCTCATGGGCATCAGGTCAGTTGCTATGAGGCCTACCATCAATAAGGATGCCAGAAAACTTTTGGGAGCCATACATGAGAAAAAATAAAATGACATACACACTCCACACTCCACTCCACAGTGTAGTGTGGAAATATTGTGACATTTCCACACTACACTGTCGTAGTGCTATTATTCTACTTCCAATATCCTATGGAATCCTGGGATTTGTCGTTTAAGGAGGGGCATTTAAGCCAAAGAACTTAAAGCCAGAGAGCTCTTTGGCCTCAGTAAACTACAAACTCTAGAATTCCACAGGATGTTGAAAGTGGAATAACAGCACTATAACAGTGTAGTGCAAAAATGGCCATAGTTACAAGGTCTCCTCATCTCACAGAGTAGATTGTATGGGTTCCATATGTGAAGAGTCTTAAAGCTGAAATTCAAAACAAAAAATGCTTTCAGAAAAACATAAAGCCATTGAACAAATTCAACCGAAAGAAAAAAAAAGCCAGTACATCAAAGTCACCAGACAACACAGATTGGATTAGGGACTATGGTGAAAAGTTACAGGTACTGGAATAGGCCAGTTGCTATGGAGATGATGCCTAGCAGCAAGGAGGAGGATGGTGTGTTCCCACAGGAACCCAACCTCTGTATGTTAACAACCATGAATACAGATTGGATTGGGGAATATGGGGAAAATTTACAGGTACAGAAATAGGCTGGTTGCTATGGACATGAGGCCTAGCAGCAAGGAGGAGGACAGTGGACTCTCTCAGGAACCCAAACTGTGTATGTAGATAACTATGAATATAGATTGCATTGGGAAATATGGAGCAAAGTTACAGAAAATGGAGAAAACAGTTTGGTGAGTTCTTAAAAGGAAAATAAAACCCCCAGGCAAAGCTGGGTAAATATGCTAGGAGAGAAAGAGAGATGTAATTTTCCTAAGTTCTGCCACACAAATGTAGTACCAAATATGAGCTTTGCTAATGTTTGTACAAATACAGTAAATATCATAGAATTATAGAAATGTAGAGTTGGAAGAGACCAGAGGGGTCATCCAGTCCAACCCCCGCCATGCAGGAACACCCTCAAAGCATTCCCGACAGATGGCCATCCACTCTCTGCTTAAAAACCTCCAAAGGAGGAGACTCCACTACACTCCGAGGCAGCGTATTCCACTGCTGGACAGCCCTGACCATCAGGAAGTTCTTCCTGAGGTTCAGGTGGAATCTCCTTTCCTGTAACTTGAATTCATTGCTCCTTGTCCTGGTCTCTGGAGCAGCAGAAAACAAGCCCTCTCCTTCCTCTATGTGGCATCCCTTCAAATATTTAAACATGGCTATCATGTCCCCTCTTAACCTTCTCTTCAATATCAATATCAAGATGGTCACCCCTCCCTCACAATATTAATTTCCATTAGCATTCCATAGAAATGTAGCACTACCTCTCTTGTAGAAAAAAACAAGGTCAAAAGCACCTCCTTCAGCCAGCTTGAACTGACTTCCAGCTTGCTTCCTGAATGGTGAAGCATGTGTGAAATTTCAAGAGTTCAGTATCCCATGCGTAATCCTGTAGCATCTGTTTCGTTCAACTCAAGTGAGCCAGACTCAAAGGGTGCTTCCAGATGGATGGCTCTTAGTGCTATGAATAAAAATGCATCATGCAGCTATTCTATCTTTTCCTCTTCAACCTTTTTTTTTTTTTTGGTGGAACTAAAAATGATGGAAGAAGCACTGGGGAAACTATTGGAAGGTTAGAAGTAGAAGACAACATTCTCTCCAACCCAACCTGAGTTCACGCACAAGCTACATTTGCACAATAGAAGTCCTGGAAGTGCCGCAAGTCTTTATGGAGGACTTTTATAGCAATTTTAATATTCATTGATAATGCTGAACTTAATACCAGATATTTGGACAGGAACTGCTTAAGATGTGAATTTATTGTGAATAAATACTTAAAGATTTTTGTGCATCTTATGGTGTTGATTTGCACTCATTTTAATATTATCTCAGTATTTCTCAAATGTATTGCCTATCATTCTTGTGTTCACAATTGTTCTTTCTGTTATGCAACATCAGATTTTATTTCTTTGTACTTTTTGTTTTTGTTTTTTGACAAGCGCAAGCAATTTGTCTGACACATTTATTCACATTTGTTACAGTGGATTTTTTACATGTAAGTCAGCCAAGGGCAGAAATATCCGATTTTAAATTGATGTAGGAGCCCATCTTTTCCCAGATCTACCATGCTGCCCAACCCCTTCCATTAAAACCAATAATCCACTTTCAGTTTCAAAAAAAGTCTTGTTTTGGATTAAAGTCCATGCAACAGAATCATGGAATCATAGAATCTTGGGGACTACAAGGGCCATTTAGTCCAACTCACTGCCATTCATAACTATGCAACCAAAGCATTACTGAAAGATGCTCATCCAACCATTATCCAAAGACCTCCAAAGATGGAGAGTCAACCATGACCCAAGACTGTCCATTCCACTGTTGAACAGCTCTTACAGTAAAGAAGTTCTTCCTAAGGTTAAGGTGCAATCTCTTTCCTTGTATTTTGAATCCATAGGTTTGTGTTCTAGTCTCTGAAGCAATAGAAAAGGTTGTTTCATCTTCTAAATGACATCTCTTCAAATATTTTAAGGTAGTTATCATATCACCTTTAATGTATCTCTTCTCAAACGTCCATCTATTTATTTAAAGTACTCCTGCATATGACTTTTAAAAATCCAAGTTCTTTCTGTCCTAAAAATGAAGAAATGTCCAGATTCTAGTATATCTTTTTTTGAGGTAAAAACTTTTTACACATTTGCACTAGTCAAATGCAATAAGATACAGCTGTGTCCAGCATGGACAGAGATATTTAAATATCTGCCAGACACACAGGTGTGATATATGATGAGTATTTCAGAAGAAAAGAGATGGCAATCCTAACAGTACTTAAGTAGTTGAATACACTGGAATACGTATACTCAGTAGGCTTGGGTGGCTTACTTTATCCATTTTTGCTTTCTCTCACATTCTTTTTAAGAAATCTTTAGAATTCTTTCTGTCCTGAATGTCAAGAACTTTGGAAGTTTTCATCAGTTCTTATCATAAATTAGCAGCAATGAAATTTTCACCCAGCTGATGAGAAAATTCATCATTGGCTGACAATTCAGTCAAGAAAGCTCAACTTTTTGCAGCCATCTCTGTCTAAATCTTGAAAAGTAAACCAAATCAAGATAGGCACAAATCGTGATTGGGCTCTCATCCATTTATATTTTGTCCTTAAAGGTACAACTGAGTACCATAACCCCATATAGCCATGGAAACCATACACAATTTACAGGGAAGTATTTTCTTAATTTGAAGGATGTCTCCACTGACAGAGATGAGAAGGATCATCCGAATACAGTGGAAAAACTTTGTCTTCAGTGCACTTGGGATTGAACAAACCATTGTTTCGTAACCCAACTTAGACAATATACATTTGGCTTTTAATAGGATTGAATAATCACTAGGTTTGAATTTTTATATATGCTTACTAAATTTAGATGTGCTGAACCTATAAGCAAAACTGGCACACATTCGTATGCCAAATCCACACTCCTCAAAATTTTGCTGTCTGCTTCACAACATTTTTTAAAAAGTATATTTAAGAGAAATTGCACACTAAAAAATGCACGAATTTGAGGAAATTGCATACAAATCTAATATGGCTACACTGAGAAGTGTCTAGAGAAGGGCAACCAACATGATCGAAGATCTAGAAACAAACCTTAGGGATTTGGTTATGTATAGCATGGAGAAGAGAAGACTGGGAGATAACCTGATAGCCATCTTTAAAAATCTGAAGAGATGTCATGTACAAGATGGTGTGAGCTTGTTTTCGGATGCTCAGTGAAATGGAGTGTTTCAGAGGTGGGTGAACTCTCCAACTATACAGGTCTTTAAGCTGAGCTTGGATGGGTTTATTTCAGAAGTACTTAGTTGTTTATTCCTGTATGGCAGGAGTTGGACTAGATGGTCCCTAAGGTTTCTTCCAGCTGTAAGATTCTACTTGCATCTGCTACTTAGTTCAGTATATGTAACTAAGTAACCTCTTCTGGTTCAACCCAGGAGGTTTGGGTAGGGGGGAATTACTATTGTGGCAATAGTGCCACAATCATGACTTAGTAACAATCACAAATATAGAACTGTTATGGATATGTAAATCTAGATAACTGTTACATGATCACTACTTTGCGATGATTCTGACACTGCTGCCTTGATTGTAACTCCCCCCAAATCTACATTACTGGGCACAAGCTGTATGGGGAGTAGGGGATCCATTTGGCCAGAGACTGAAGCATGGGTGAATGACATTTCCTTCATGTTTGTAAGAATCAATCTAGAAGAGGTTACTTAGATAAGTATAGTTAAGTACATCCTGGCCTATGATTCTATGCAATATACTTTATATTCAGAGGCAGTACAGAATGCTCATATTCCTACACACACTGGCAAAAGTGCACACAAAACTGTTACAAATTATAATGCAGACATTTTAAAGTACATTTTGCCACATTCAAAAGCTTATGTGAATTCAGGCCTAAACGAACTTACTACAAGAGAAATTAAAGGCAGGAAAACTAAAGGGTCTAAATTCAACAGCCCCACTTTTTAAAAAATTGTTTTTAGAATCACTTTTTTCCCTTGCTGATTTAACTATGTGTGCTTAATATATCCTAACCAGGCAAGACTAGAAAGAATAATTACTTCTCCCAAGCCAGAAGGTCAATCACCTTCTGTAGATGCTGCTGCAAAAGGCAATTTAATAATGATGTAAACTTAAATGTTAAAATGAGTCCCTGGCATCTCCAGTGAAGGCATCTCTAACAGAAATGGAGATTCCTTTCTTCTGTAATTCTGAAAAACTCCTGCCAATTTGAGCAGATGGCACTGTGAGGGATGGATAATTGGTCAGATGATGTAAAGCAGCCATTTATTTCTTCCTAACAACTCTGTGAGGTAGGTCATACACAGTTCTCATTTTAAAGTTGAAGAACCATTGTTGGGAGTAGGGATATGATTTGGAACATTTCAGAACTCCCTCTTTAGGGAGGCTGGGATGGTCCCCTCCTTGCTGTCCTTCTGTTGGCAGGCAAAGACTTTTTTTAAAAAAAAAATTCAGACAAGTTTTTAGAATGGAAGGCTTTTAACAAAAGGCTGTAAATGCTATATTGTTTAAATGGTATTGTTTAATTTTTATAATTTTTTTAGAGTGTATGTTTTTAATATGGCTAATAGTTTAATTTGATCTTAATTTTGACTTTTAATATGTTTTTAATTGTAATTTTTTACATATGTAAGCCACCTAGAGTCTCAGTCTTAGAGAAAAGGCAGGATATACAGATAGATAGATAGATAGATAGATAGATAGATAGATAGATAGATAGATAGATCACCTGAGTTAGCATTATCCAATTTTGCATTTTCTTTCTATGCAATCTCTTCCTGTGGTTAGATGTCTCAGCTCCAGATATGGAAACACCTTATGAAACTTGTCAGAATGGGTAGCTCTACAATTTCCTCTATAAAACAGTAGAATTATGAAGGGTATCCTTGCCTGGACACTTTCTGTAATGTTCAAAACTACTTTAAAACAGTTCGTGGTTTTATCTCTCAGTGACCAGAAGACCAAGTCCCATTTGTACCAAGTGCAGTAAGCCCCTCTCTTTTTTTGAAGGACTGAAACATAAATTGCACATAAAACCCTACCATAACATATGGCATATGTACAATATGGTACACTTCAAATGTGAGAGCAAGCATGGTATAGCGGTCTGAGTGTTGTACTATGACCCTGGTGGCCAACATTCAATTCCCTGCTCAGCCATGGAAATCCACTGGGTGACTTTGGAAGCATCACATACTCTCAGCCCCAGAAAACCTTGTGACAATTTTGCCTTAGGGTTGCCATAACTTAGAAACCACTTAAAGGCACACCACAACAACTACACTTCAAATATTAAGGATTTAAAATTTAAAATTTTAAGTGCTTGCTTTTCTGTGCCAAATTGCCTGTGTGATAAGCATAATTCCATGTCGCCAATGAAGTATTAATTTATTAAATTCCAAATAAACCATATTTTTGACACAGTATATCACAAACTAGCTTCATATAAGACAGTATGTCATGAGATACCATGTCAGGTATCTCTTCCTCTGCAATCTTCTCCACTTTAATACAAGGATTTCAAGTTTTGTTGCTGTCAGACCCGTGGCTTGCCATATCACAGCACATCCAAAACATTCCCTTTCACTGTCTCAGGTTACAATAACGTGTGAAGGCCAATATATTGGCCCCTGAAAGCAAGGTTTGCTTTCTTTTTCCTTGCTTTGGGTGTTTCAATTGTCCTCACATTTCTCAGCTTAATGCAGCTTTTTGGCTGCTGAATCTCTCTTAAGGTTTTTTTCCCAACTCTCAGATGAGAATGGCACATGCACACCAGAATCAAGAATTTCCAGGTGATGGCTACAGCTAAATTGGAGATACTATCTCACGTGGTGAGAGACGAGCGGTTGTCAGTTGTGGTATTGTTTCCCTTTCACTCTTTCCTTTAAATTTCACAGTGCTTTCTCCCCCTTCCTTCCTTCCACTGGAAATCCTCATTTCAGTTCTTCTTGTAAAAAGGATGTTCCCCATCCCACCTGCATCACCTCACAATGGTGACATTCATAGTTCTTCCCCTATGTGAATAGAGCAGTTTATTCCATTGCTATGTTCCCAACACTCCCAAATTTTGATCTCCTGCAAAGAGTGCACTTCAAACAACCATCTTGTGCTGAAAAATAATTTCATTCTGATGTCAAATGGGGATTGTACACTCTAAGAAAGGCCAACAAGGTATCACACTTCTATCTTTGTCCCCATCTTGTGTACTGATCTTGGCTGAGCTACAGAGCAATCGGAAAAATGGGGAGTTCAGTGAAAATGGACATGTAAGTGCAAGCTGCTCCAGATTCTGACCAGTTCTTTTTTTTTTATAATATTTTTATTAAAACAACTGTTATTCACATTACATACTTGTATTGTCATATTTTCAAATTAAAAAAAAACAAGCTTATTTATCATGTTATCATACAATCTATCCATTTCTCTTATAACTTCCCCTCACCTCTTGATAGAACCTCTATTTAAGTAAGTTCTTTTAAGAAGCAAGAGAGGAATTTATGAACAGGAAACATGATTTTTCAAATTTTGACCCTGGTACATCTTCAGGCTTCACGTGTAGATAATTTTTTACCAGAATGCTGACCTTCATTAGCAAAATAGCAGCCTGGGCACATTGAAGTTCAGCATTAAAACAGGATTGAGGCTGTGTAGCCTTCCAGTGCTGCAGGACTGCAATCTCCCATTAGTGCTAGTCAGTTCAGAAAGTGATGAAGGATTACGGGAACTGAAATCCTATAACATGTGGAAGGAAGAATCAGTGTGATGTTGTGGTTTGAGGGTTGAACTACACCTCTAGAGACATAGGTTTGATTCCCTGCTTGGGCATGGAAACTCATTAATTAGATGACCTTGGGTTCATCACACACACTCAGTTCCCAGAAAAACCCATGCAAGGTTTACCTTAGGGTTGCCATAAGTTGGAAACAATTTGAAGGCACATAACAACAACAAGCATGTAGAAAATCATATGTTCCCAGTTCCTACACTATAACGTTTGGTACCTGACTGATGCTCCCAAGTCCTTTTACTCAAAATTATGTTTCCCATTCCAAACTTGGAAATAATTAGTTTTAAATAACTGCAAACAACTAGTTAACTATAATTTATTCATTCCCCCAATAACTAAATTGCATTACAGTTGTAATATCATGATGGATAATGGCAGTCTTTTCACAGCACAACTATTCACAATCTTTTATAGTAATAGGGATGTCATGTCACTAAAAGATGGAGGGAGGAAGACCACATGGTTCAACTGCTAGTGCATGGTGAGCTTTATGTTATGTTGAGGTTGGTGAAATGGCAGTGAGGTGGCAGGAGAGTAACCTTTGTACCACAGGCCATCAGGTTGTAGAATTCAGCTTTTGCTAAATAACTAGAAGGGTACAAATTTTAATTAATTCCAAGAAATTGATAACTAATTACTCTTAAAAAAATCTATAAACTTTGGAGACCTTGGAACAATAACTGTAACTAATAACTTTTTAAAAAGCAATCTTCTCTGCCCTGCCCCCCCTATTAATGATTAAGATTCAATGTTTAATATCAATCACTTTTTTTTTTATGAATTCCTAAACTACCCCAACCAAGTCAATCTCAATTTAATGTGTAGGAAAATGTTACTAATTCTGTAAGCAGGAAACATTAGTTGTGAATTATCCCTCTTTATTTCTGTTTCTGTATCATCATCATCATCATCATCATCATCATCATCTGGGTTGATGGACAATATATCTTCTTTCATAATATGAGAGTCAGGTGTCTTTACCAACAGTGCTTAGATCCATATGCCAACAATATAAATTGCAGAGTCCTTTATCAAGAGCTGTTGTTGTTTTAGCAGATTATGAAGTGAACTAGTAGTGAGACAGTCAGCTACTTTTGTACATTCACTTGAACAATTATCAAATGACTCAACTACATCAATTCTATTGGAATACTAATCTTCCTAATGCTTCACTTGAATTTTGCAAGGCAGCACATTCATAGATCTGCTGGACATGGATGCCAACTGCCTAAGAAAAATGCCTATAAATTTGAAGTTGGCCTTAATATAAACTTTGTAAGTATAATAGATTTTTATAACTTTTTTTTGCATGATATTTCAGATTGTGAGCAAAGTGATGACTAAACTGTTAGCTTGAGTGATTTGTTCCAAGTTTAACTATGATGATCTTTTCCTCTTATAGACAGAGAGGAAAACATACAGGATCCTGTATTTGATATAAAGAACAGAATCCTGCTGGTATAGTTATGTTGAGAAAGGCAGTGGTGTCTGGAAGAGAAATAGGCTGCTCAGAGTCACCAGACTTTACCTTTCATCACAACTGCCTTGTGACCCTAGACAATATCCATATGCAACTGTTAGCAAAGAGCACCAAGAACATTCTGGCCAACGAGGCCATAAAATGGGCACAGTGTCATAGAGAGAAGAAATGGCATAGCATGATGTTCTGGCCAGAATCCAGTTTCTAACAAGCCAAGTGCTATCCAAAATACTTGGCACAAGTTGCAGCCAATCACCATGCCTCATTCATGGAAGTGTACAAGAGGTCCAGATGATTCCATATGTAACTATCCCATGTTATTTCACTGTTTCTTCCACCTCTTTTTTTCTCTACATATTTTTTTTAAGGAAGGAAATCCAGAATACCAGCAAAATATCCTTTGCCGTAATCTAGAAACAATCTATCTGGAAGCACTCAAAAGCATTCTGAGAAAGTAGGAGAAAGCCACAGCTGCTCATAGCTCATGCTGTTCCCATACTTGCCATACATACCCCTGGGAAGAGGAGAAGTGGTGTCATACTCTGAAGCAGGTTGGCCCATACATATCCATATCAGAATGCCCCTCAAGTTGCCTGCATGGGTGATTAGTGAACACCTGTCAAAGAAAGAGCAGCTTTTCCCCCAAACAAAGTTGTAGGAGGCTCCTTCTTTCCTGGCTACCCAAGGAGATTCAGAGGATACTCAGACACAGCCCCAAGGCCGATCAATGTCCAGGGGCAAAACTTTACACAGGAACCATCTAGCTAATTTTGAACATCCCAGCAAAGGTGTTGCACAAGGAGATACTAGATACTTATTTGTATAACATCCTAGAAAGTACTATGATGAGGCACCAACAAAGGATTGCTATAAATAAAGTATCTATAGCAATCTAACCAGACTGGCTATTTATGGCTGTAGGTAAAATCCCTTTTCATCCCATCAACCAGCAGGCAAATCTAAGTCTACAGAGATCACAACCATAGTTTGATGTGGGGTGGGATAGTGTAGTAGCTTTTTGCTTCATACGTTGCAACAGAAATCCGAAATACGTACTTATTTGTTGAAATATTTATATCCTGCCCTATGTCTGAAGATCTCAGGGCAGCTTACAATAAAATCAATTTAAAACAATAGATTATAACAATAGTTTAAAATATTTAAATTTAAAATGATTAAAATTATATTAAATAGATTAAAACTAGACAATTTAAACTGGCTGAAGTTATTCTACACAGTGTAACCATAGGCCATGCACCACCTGAGTAAAATCAATTATAGTCAAAGACTTTAATGAAAAGCCAGGTTTTGATTTGGTGCTGAAAGAATTTCCCTATTGGAGACAACAGGCTTCTATTAGAACCAGTAAATGGTTAGAAAAATGACATATAAGTGACATAAGCTTTCAGGTTCTTCTGAATTGTTCATCAGGCATGATGATATCAAAATGAAGAGACAGATGAAGAAAAAAGTGCAGAAATCTGGTCTGGTGAATTTTGGACTGTGTCAGACCTTTCTGTGTGTCTGCAGCTTTAAAATGGTAACTGCAGGTTCAGTGGACAAAAGAATAGTATCAGTTTTTAGCTTGTTGAGATGCCCAGGAAATAGTTTTTCTCCATCAATCAAGAGTTAACTGATACCTTGAGAAGCGTCAGCATCTTTTTCTCAATATTCATAGGCTGTAGCTTATATAACAACTTGAAACAGAACAAAGGGCAGGCAGGGATGAGGAAGCCAGAATCTGGGGGGATGGGTATATTTGGAGGTCCCACCCTTTCCAAATGGACAAGAGATACAAAGTTCTCACTGTAGTCCTCCCACTTCATTTCACCTCCTTTATCTCAGCTGGTTCTCTAATGGTTGGAAAGTGAGTGGTACATCTCCTTCATGTTGTCTAGGCAGATACCTGTCTGTACAGCAACCTGAGGAACAATCTATCATCTGTCATCTGCTCCCGTCTACATTCTCTGGATATAAGTATTAAGAAGGGTTCCTGGCATACTTCAACATATGTTATCTTGTACAGACTTTTGTCAAATTATGTGGTTTGCTTTTCTTAATTTATGAAAGTAATCATTTGTTGCTGGTGGTATATGGAAAACATTACTTCGGAACAGGGATACAACTATTTCTTCTCCAGCATTAGTTTGATATTCTAGACTGGAGTTTGCTTCCCAATATGTTTTCAATCTGTCTTTATATTTCTGACAGTCTAATAAAGATAGTTCTTTGGGCAATCCCTGTGTAAGTGGAACATTTGCTTCATTAAAATGAAAAATGTCATGGCTTTGTTAAAAGGTGACATTTTTTCCTTCATTTGGACTTACTGTTACTCCAAAACGTAGGTAGCACAAGGGCCGCTCTGTGATGCCAATGCCTCCTTGCAAAAGTGGGGAATGAATTAGCTCAAAGAAGAGGATTGCGAGAGGGTGGCAACTTAGCAAGATCTTTCCTACCAGTGTTTATGGGCACGAGTAGGAAAAGAACCAGCCAAAGATTAAAAAGTAAGCTAAAAATGAGTTTTTATTGGGGGAATTCACTCAAGCATGCACACAAGATACATACAGTCAAGCATTCACACAAGAGTTAACTGAAAGAGAAAGGGAGAAAAAATTATAGAGAGGCTCAATGGTTTGGGAGGATTTATAATTACCAGTCCAGAAGATAGTGAAGAGCAGAAATATGTTTTGGCTTAGGTATGACCTAAGGACAGTTATCATTCAGGAGACAGATGGACAGAGTGACAGGTAGACCTTCGAGAGACTGTACTGGGCATCCTGAAATCAAGGGTATTTGTATCCTGAAAATAGCCTGTGGCAGTGAAAGTTCCAGATGCAAGACAAAGGGAACCTGTTGTGGACAATGGGTCTGGAATGGACTGATTGGTTTCAATGTCTTGGTGGACAGGGGGTTTCTGGGCTATCTGCAGTAGGATAGGCACACAGTAGGAGTCCTGGGCACTTTGATTGTTTTCTGATGTTGGCAGTTGATAGAACTAGTTCAGAGCCATTAAGTCTGGTATTCTTGGCTAATTTCAGAGAACTTTTGACCTGGCCATGCTGGAGTCATCTCTGACCTACTCCCAGCCAGTGTTCCTTTCTACATGGCCTTGCCAGCCATAGTATAATTTATATTTTATGCCAACACAGCTTCCAATTAATATATATGTTGCCAATTAGACCATATCAAAATGTGGGGGTGTACGGCCTGGTAACATTACCATTTGTTCATCTTTATGGAGAGTGTTTACAGATTTTTACATTGTTTACGGAAATAAGCAGCTTGGTACATGCCCCCATTTCAAATTATTTTCTTTTCCTTTATGATTTATTTTTATTAAAGCTTTATATAAATCAATAGTAGATTATTTTGTGTTTTGAATCATGAAATACTGTTTGCAGGAGAGGAAAGAAGGATAGGGAATAATCTATAATATAATCCTTTCTCAAAGTATTGACCTCTTTAGAAAGACAACAAAAATGAAGTTTTGTTTTCCTTGTTTCTGAATTGTAGTGAATGATAATGCAACATTTGTTGTAACTATTTAAGATTCACTCATGGATTTGAGGAATCTCATATTTTAGCTAACCTTTAAGTATGTGAATAAGCACAGTTACATTTATTGTTGACCAACCCATGAGATAACAAGGCCACACACAATGAATTTGGGTTAAAATATGGGCAACTTTATTTGAACCATCGTCTCTTTAGGTTTTATCCCCTGAGATGTGCAAAGGAGAGGGAGGCCTAATGTAGGAGCAGCTAAGGCAAAGCTCTCCTAGACATCCTCTGCAGCTTCCCTTGGGAGAGACACGAGTCCCAAGGACAACCCAGAAGCTGGGTTGCTCCTGGGCTGGCAACTACTAGGAGGCCAACCCAAGGTTCCAACTCCTGGTCAGCTGACTTAAAGTGAGGGCTAAACCCTCAGGTCAGCCCTAAAGACAATTTCCTTCACTGTCCCTCCTGGGTCACACAAAATGTAGGGGCAGCTCTAGAGGACTACCTTTCACAAAATGGGTACCATAAGTGTTCACCAAACTCCTACATTCTCTGCCCCCCCCACTGCCTGCCAAAAAACCACGTTAAGACGCCACTCCGAGACTGTTCTCTAAATCCCCCATCAACAGTGTGGGGTAGGCCACAACAAAACAAACAAACAAGCAGACAAACAAACCCCTACAATGTTCAAATCCAATGGAAACAGGAGCTGAGATGCCACGTCACAGTTGCATAGTGCAAAACTGTGCATGCAGAGTTATGCATTTATGGTGCTACACAACCTTTATGTTGAATGGAACATTGTGCAACTGAAGGCACAGCCACATGTGCAACTGAATGTGTAACCAAATGTGCATGAGCATTCCATGTGCATGTGCATGCACAGTAGGATTATCAGATGTCCCTTATTACAAGACATATGACTTATTGAGGGTCAGATAATTTCTCCCTTAAAGGATTGGCAGATATCCCTTATTTTAATTGATATCCTCTATTTGAAGTTTTCCATCAATGTATACAAAATACCTGTACACACAAACACACACATGCAAACAAATATATATACAGAGAGAGAGAGAGAGAGATGTGGGCTCTTCATAAAGACAGAAATCATATATTTTATGAATGTGGACAATATGTTCATTTTACAGCAAAAAAAGAAAAAAAATCAATCAATAAAAATAAAATCAGTACTTTCATTTGGTATTTGTGTAGAACACAAGCTTATTAACACAGGTGGAACATCCATTATCTAAAATGCTTGGAACCAGAAATGTTTTGGATTTATGATTTTATTTTATTTTTTAATTTTGGAATGTTTGCATATGCATATTGAGATATTTTGGAGATGGGATCCAAGTATAAACATAAAATCCATTTATGTTTCATATACACCTTATACACATAGCCTGAAGGTAATTTTGGATACAATATTTCTTAATAATTTTGTGTAAGAACCAATGTTCATGAACATTGAATCATCAGAAAGCAAAGGTGTCGTTATCTCAGCTACCTATAAGGACAATGTTGGATTTTGAAACATTTTGGATTTACAGATAAGAGATGTTCAACCTGTATCTAGTGCCTGATTGTTAGCCCTGTATGTCATTAATGAACTTTATTTTTGTTTTGAAAATCTGACAACACTAATGCACAATGTGCAACTCCACTTGAACCAAAAGAGGGCATTCTGCATCAGATAAAAAAGCCCAATTGCCCAATTGCTTCTGTAAAGGAACATATGCATGAGTAAGGCAGGATTCTAGTCAGATATTCCTGACTGGGACAGGACCAAGTTCCCCTTGCCTGCCACATGCTCAAACCAGTGGTGGGAACTCTAACTAAGCACTAATGTGGCTGAGCATACTGGAGTTCAGCCCCCAACCTTTAAGAGTTGAGTACTCCTGAAACTGACAATTCTGTCAGCTCCTTCCTATGTTTGAATTTCTAAGTCTCAAATTGTTTTCATCCCCAATGTGAAGAAGCATTTGTATTTTGACAAATTCTGATTCATACTGAACTGAAATTCTTACCCCGCTGTGATTAGAGCAGATAGGACTAATATGATCTTCCCAATATTGCTAAACTGCCTCACAATTCTCACCTCTGTACCTGTCAAAAGTTGTTGTTGTCATTTGCTGTCAATTCAGCTTCGACTTATGGTGATCCCATAAACAACAGACCTGCATGTGTCTTGTGCATTAACTGGCCCAGTCTTGTAAATGCAGGACCATTGTTATCACGGTTATGATATGTCAGGTGAGAGCACTAGATATCACTTTGATATCAAATAATTTGGCCTTTACTTGACCTTTCTCTGCCACCCTACCCCACGTGTTTGCAGAGGTCCTCCGGACAAGCACGTATTGGGCGCGGCCGTTAATGGTTGTACATTCCAAAACCTCTTTCAGGCAGGCAACTTAAGCCTCTCCGATGCTTTAGGGAAAAACCTCCCTGCAAACCGGCTTTGCTCGGCGCGTATCTTCACAAAGCCGCACGGCCAAGAGCTGAGCCATTCCTTTATGTTGGGCCATCAGCGTACTGGCCATACTATTGTCATCCAACGTTGAGCTCATCATGCAAAACCTGACCTTTTCCAACTCCTTTGTCCAGCTCCAAATTCCCTTTGTTCTCACCAAGCATAACACAGCCTGTAGGTAAACTCCACCCTATAAAAGGTCCCCACTTTTGGGACTACCTTGGATCACCCTGGACTTCCATCCAGCCTTGCTGCCGCTCTGTCCAGTGAAGTTTTCCCCTCAGTTCCCAATAACTGAGTCTACCTCTCTTCTTGGGACCCCTGCTTCTCTTGAGGACTACAAGACCAGGTGTCGTATTACCCATTCCCCAAAAGCTCTCCATTTCTATTTCTAGTTAGCTGTGTGCATGTGATGTCTTTTATGCTATTTGTGGTCAATAAATGTTATTTTTGTTACTTTGAAACCTTGTCTGACTACGTTCTCTGACCTGAAGCTGTAGACATAAGCTACAACATCCTAGCTAAAGTTACCCTGCCTCTTGTTAGCTTAAGAGAGTGCTCGAGCTTAATTTCCCCAACTTGTGCTTTTATTTGGTTATTTGGGCGCCCCTCCTGGGACCCCCAACATACAGGGTAACACCATGACTTCTCTTACTGAATCAATCCATTTGTTGTGTGGTGTTCCTCTTTTCCTAATGCCTTTCACTCTTCCCAGCATTCTTATCTTTCCTAATAATTTGTGTCTTTTCATGGTATGTCCAAAATACAACAGCCTCAGTTTAATAATCTTGTGAGAGCAGTTTAGTTCTCTTGGACCCATATATTTCTAGAGAGAGCAGCTTAATTCTCTTGGGGCTATTTATATGTCTTTTTAGTAGTCCATGCAATTCACACAGAACTCTCCTCCAGCACATTTCAAATGAGTTGATTCTCTTCCTGTCAGCTCCTTGATAAATAGAAATTCAGACACTATAGTATGAATGATTCTGACTTTGATATAAATTATATATCTTTACATTTTACCTAGTTCTTTCATAGTCTAAGCTATCATCTGATTTCTTGGCTGTAGAGGTCAAGATTAAAAAAAACACTTTCATTATTTCCATATCTTCATCACCATTACATGTTATGTAAATCATCTGTGCTCATTATTTTTTACATGCCAAGTGATCATGCTCAAAAGTGAACACTTTCTCAGTGAGACTAAGTGTGTCAAAAATAAATAAATAAACTGAAGAACCAGAAACAAGAAACATGCTTGTAAAGTACTTTGGTTTTAAAAACAAAGATTAAATATTTAAGCCATATCAGTTTCACCTTCTGCCTTCTCCAAAGCCCTGGCACAAGGGAAGCCTATTTGGCAGTGATCACTGAGACAAATAGCCAGAAATAAAACAGCAGGGAGTCTTTTAGATGGAAAGTGCGGGTTCTATGGAAAACGACTACATTCCTGCTGAGATACTGCAGGATGGGCTGTCTGGTTGTTTAGTGCTCTTCACATGTGTTTGATTCCCTCTGATGTGGGTAACAATGCTAAATAAAAGCATTGTCATTTTCTTCTCTTTGTTAATAGAAAGGAGAGGGAGTTATCTCACCACATTTCTCCAGTCCTGTCTTGAGTTGAATTAAGGCAGAGGACAACAATATGTGCCTTTAGGAAAAGGTGGCTCTGTTTGCACATGTATGCTGTATATAAAAGCATAATCAGGGGAAATTGCACAGGTACAAACTGTGTTCAAGCCATTGTGTTTACTGGATGTAAACAAATGGATAATCACTAACCATTTACTTGTTGCTGTGGTAACTGTGCTCAGAGCTTCTAAAGATGCAAACAGTAAATTCTGCTAGACAAGTTATGAGCAACTGCAAAGCAGGAAAACTGCCATACAATACTGCACCTGAAGCCATTGATCTATAGTCTTCATGGTCAAATATGCTTCCTCAAAATAACAGTGTACAGGTGACAGAAACAGGAATTCTATGGCAATCTCTTTTTAACAGTGTTCATTCAGGAAAATCCACATATATTTTCCTTATGAAGGTGTGCTCTTACTAGAACTTGGAAGTTCTTTTGAGGGAAAAGCAGTACAACTTCCAGAATCCCTTATCAGCAGGGAGTCATGCTGATGTAAGGGTACTGGCTGGGAATTCTGGGATCTGTCCAGAAAAGTTAACTTTTTAAAACCCTGGCTAATGCTGGGGTCATTTATATCTAAGAGCTGTGCCAGCCCCAGTTTCTTGGGAATGCCCAGGCAAAATGCCCTCAATGGATCTTACTCCTCTAAATGGACTAAACCCACCTCCTCTTTGTATGCATTTTCAATAGCCACCTTGTTGTTGTTGTTGTTGTTGTTGTTGTTGTCATCGTTGTTGTTGTTGTTACTTTTCCAGGAGAATGAATGTGAAAAATTCCCTGCAAGAGTACATCAAGTAGAAAGATCTCCCTTGACAGTGCTGTTTGGGAACCATAGAGCCGATGATGATGATGATGATGATGATGATGATGATGATGATGATGATGATGATGGATGATTAATTATTATTATTATTCCTGTCTTTTTCCTAGTTTGGGAATCAAGGCAGCTGCTGAGAGATTTAAAAAACACAGTTAAGAATTTACAAAATACAAAAGATAAAAAGTGAATAAATTGCCAAAACATTTAAACTGGTTAAAGAAAACACTTTTAAAAAAATCAGCACAACAAAAGCAGAAACTAGAAAATCGAGTTAATTGTTTAGGTGGAATGAATCTTACAGAATCAGTCCTCAAAGGACTGTCGAAATTTATCTGCAAGAAGAACGTAGAGAAAATAACCAGTTTAATCCCTCTGGGAAGGGATTTCCAGATCTTGGTGGCAGCCACTAATAACCCTTCCCCTGTGTTTCCACCAGATGTATCTGGGTTGACGAACAGAGAGGAAGGCTTCCCCAGCAGACCTCAAAATATAGCAGGTTTGTAAGGGAGAATACAGTCCTTTAAATCATCTGGACTTGACCCACGTAAGCCACATGAAGCCATTGTTAAATCCTGTGTGGCCCAATGACGCTACTCAAATCCTATTAAGCATTTAAAAAAACCTGTAAATGGTTTAGTTCATTTGAACACCTCAGAAATTCCTCAGAAATTCTACTACTAGTCTTTTGCACAAGGCTTCCCTTGTGCAAAAGACTACTTTTCCCGGGCAAAGTAACAACAACGACGACAACAACAACAACAACAACAACAACAAAAAGGTGGCTATTGAAAATGCATACAGAGGGAAGGAGGGTTTAGTCCATTTCCTCAATTTTTTTTTATTTTTATTTTATTTATTTTTTTATTTATTTTTTTTTAATTTTGAGAAGATAGCCTTTGGCTCCCTGTCTAAGGCAGTGTTTCTTATGGCTTCCAGATGTTTTGGATAGGGATAGGCCAACCGAACCCTCGAACCCTGAGGAAGGATTCGAGATTCGGGGATCTGAATCCCCCCCCCAAAAAACAGGCTAATAGAATCTCTCAAATCCTGCCCTGGACTGTACTTCTCCCTGCAGCTATGGGCCCAATTCTGCCTGCAGCTGGTGAGAAAAGGTGGCAGAGAGCATGATCTCATGCTTCCCACTCTGCTGCTGCTGGCCACGGGCCTGATCACTGACCAAGGCAAAAGGTAGTGAGGAGCACAATCTCGCGCTCCTGCTGGCAGAATCCTATCGGGGTGGGCAGCAGAATGTGATTGGGTTTTCCAAAATTAGCACCTCTGGGGCCTGCCAATGGCCTGATTGGCCGACATGCCCCATGGCATGTGAAAATCATGGCATAAAGCCGCAGGTGCTCCAGAGACTGCCTGTGCCCGGGGCTGCTGCCTGTGCTCACTCCTGCTGTCTGTGACTGCTGGGGCTCCCTATACCCTTGGCTGCCTCCCTCTACAAGGTAATAATCTGTATCCTTTTTACTTGAGAGTTATGTACTTCATATAGTAGATGAACATGTCAATTTCATTTGTATCTTCTTAGTAAGAAGTATGGGTAAGTTTTCCTGAACTGAAAACTATTTTTTTATTTGTTTTTCATTAAACAAGGATGTCAAATTCTTTTCAGTGCTTTTCTTTTCAGTGCTTTTTAAACCCTTTAAAAAAAAAAGGATTCAGAAGATTCAAGATTTGTGAGATTCGTGGGTTCCCAGAACCTTCCAGGGATTTGGATCTCGATTTGGATTCAGAAAATTCTGGATTCGTCCCATTTCAGCTCCCAGAATCACTGATCACTGACCAAGGCAGCTGGGACTTTTGGGAGCTGAAGTGCAAAACACCTGGAGGACTACAGTTTGGAAATCACTGATGTAAAGCAAAGATTATGGAGGGGTCTGTTTTGATGCCAAAAAATTGTGCAGATCAGCAAAAGAAATCTTCTCCCTATTGTTACCCCAAAATGTGGGTGACTCAGGGATCCTCCCACAATGCCAGTACCTCCACATGATGGTGGGGAATTAATTAGCTCCATTAGGGGGCCTATGAGAGGGGGGGTAACCTAACAAGATCTTCCACCAATGTTTATGGATCTCCGCAGGAAAAAACCAGCTGAGATTCCAAAATATGCTAAAATATGTTTTACTAAAGAGGTTGGGCGTGCACACACAAGATCCAAGCACTCACACAATTGCACAAGAGCTAAATGAAGGGAAAAGGGAGGAAAGTTGTTGATAGCAAAGTTTAGGGAATGGGTGATAATTACTGATCCAGAGAGCAGTAAGGAAAACAGAGATGTGGCTTATAGTTGTGCCTAAGTACAGTACTCATTCAGAAATGAGAGCAACAAGGTGGTGTTCAGCAAGCAAGATACTGTGAAGTAACTGGTTAAAACAAAGGGTTTTTATACTTTATTGACCTCCCTGAAGGGGTGTGAGTTAGTAGCTTTCTGGTAGAGTAAACAAAAGGGGTCTCGAAAGCATTGATTGTCCCAATGTTTTGGTTGGGTAAGGTAACTGGTTTCAGTAGGAAATGCACACAACAGGGATGCTTGCCTGCTGCATCTAGGCAGTTTGACTATTGTTTTCTGAGGTCAGGCAGTTGAGAGGATTAGCTTAGAGTCATTAAGTCTTACTGACCTACTTTTGCACATCTTCCCAGCCAGCATCCCTTCGCCACATGGCCTTTCAGCCATAAGTGTATATAACTTAATTTCATACCAATTAATATTTGCCAATTAGACCAAATCAAAATATGGAGTTGTACAGCTGTTAACACTACCACCATTACTTTCCTGTGTTGTGTTGCGTGAAGTACCTTATTCCCAGTCTAGTTCAAATACTTGAAGTGAGACACACTAAGGTAAAAAGTATCCTTGAAACAATGGATCACAGCACAGTACAATAATGGAAGACTTAGCATCTTTCAATCTATGTCCTCCTTGTTGTGTTAAAAAAAACACCCTCTCTTTTCAGATCCCTTACTTTATATATAACCAAGGAAGGCACCATTCAATTGTATATGACTGGCTATCCTCATCAAAACTAGTCTTGTCCTCAGTATTAGGGATGAGTGAAAAAAAATAGCATTTCAAGGTTGTTTTTTACAGGATTTACTACTTAGCACTTCTTGGGAACAAATATGGAATATATTTGTGCCTGAAGCTGGATCCCAATCAGTGAATTTACCTTCCAATAAGTTTCTACAAAGTTGTATATCATCTTATAGATAAATCTTTTAAGTCCACAATGAAATAATGGATGTTTTCATACTACACATCATTTCAGAAGATTTTAATACAGTGAACTTTTTTATTTTAGATGTGTGAGTTAAATGCCAAACAGATGGAAAACTCTGTGTAAGGGGTGAAAAATGGAGAAAGGGTTACATCTTAGTCAAAGGTTACCAAATACTGAATATGCAAATATATTCCCAGAATGGTTTTAGTTTATCTAATCCAGATGTTTAGTAGTTTAAGTAGTTCACAGGACAGATCAGACAGAGAACAAATAAAGTTAGGAAATGGAAACAGCACTACAGTGGGAAACAGGGGTTGAAGATGAAACACAGAATAAAGTATGATGTGTCTTTTTAAGTGCATAAAAAGCACAGGCAAAACTTAAGGCATAGCAGCAGCTTAATGCCATTGGTGCAAACTCTAGGAGTGGACAAATCTTGGCAGTTTCCCTTTCTTTCACATGCACATTTCTGTTAATCTCATGATTTCCATCTCATTTATGAAGAAACAGAAACATTTTTGTAATTTCTGTTAAAAAATGAAATTAATGGAATTGTTATATATCTGTGCTGTCCAGATTCTCAGAATGGAAAATACCATGTCATTCCTGACTGCCTCACAGCTGCTACAGTTGAGAACTTTTTCTTGGATGGATCGGGTGTCTCTTTGGTCTGCTCAGAAAGCACATAAAGAAAGATCTTGCCATTGTGTTCCTGGCTATGCAAAAACATCTGCCTGGTGTGTTCTTTTCCAACTTCTTGAGCTGTGGGTAGAACAGCTTTTTAAATTCAGTACAAAGATCACCACAGAGTATATATTATTAGCATATTATTCATTATGATCCCTTCTGCATTTGATATGTGTGGCTAAAATCTGTATGCAACATTAGTGTAAAGCTATATTCATATATCATCATCAAACCCTGTTTCTCACAGACAGATAAAAGAATAGATCTGAGCCCTGTTCAGCTGCAAAATCTGGATAAAGCAAGAGAAGAAATGCCTACATAAAGAGTACTTTCCCATGTATAGCTGTACATGTGCTGAGTTCCATGTAGTAGGGAACCCTGATAGTGTATGCCAAGGAGAACTTGAAAATGTCAAACTTCTGGGGTGGGGTGGGGCAACTACAACTCCCATGACCATGCTGACTGAGAGATTCTACCATCTATAATTTAAAAAGTAACTTCCCCTAGTGCTGGTCAGAGGAGGCACGGAGTTCCTGTGGAAAGGGCTAAATGACATGTGCAACATTAGGAGCAGGAGTGCTTTGCATAACCCCCCTGCCTGCTAACATACTGAACAGTCATGGCCAAACCAGGCTTTGTTCTTCAGATGTTCTGCCTCAGATGGGGGCTGACACTGGGCAAGATCCTAAACTGTATGGATGTACAGTTCTGCATCCTCACTCTCCACTTCCAAACACTGGAGTGCTCTGCCATGACTCTTTATTGGCTGGGAGCATAAGGGAAGTATTTTAATTCATCTCTTCATCTAAGCAGTAAACAGCTGGGGGAGAGAGACTGACATCTCCATTCTCACACCTTCAGAACTCATTCCCCAACACCACCAATAAATGGTTGTGACGGTGTGTCCCAGGGTTTGGAAGCTGCTTTCCATGAAGGGTAGAGTATTGCAAAAAGAGGAATTCAATACTTCCTTTGGCAACATCAAAAAAAAAATGCATACACTCACTTAAACCCAGGTAAATGGATTTTTCAATTATTTGATTCAATAGACAGTATGATACCATTTTGAAGATAACTTCTCTGTATCTTTGGCTGCATGTCTTTTTAGTTATGTTTCTTTATAGCTTGTAAGCTGCTTTGAATCCCAGCTTTGGGGAAAAGGCAAAGTATGAATGAAGTAATACATTACAATACAATGTATGTTACCAATATAATTGCAATTATGGTTGCATGTTCTTCTCTCTCTCTTCTTCCCTATACATAAGGGAGAAATATTCTAATTTAGCCATCACTCTGACAATCTAGTTTATATATATATATATAGCATTTGATCTTTCTTCCTTTCTTTCTTTCTTTCTTTCTTTCTTTCTTTCTTTCTTTCTTTCTTTCTTTCTGGATAACATGGAAATATACAATTTTGTATGTTTACTCCAGACTTGTAGCCTTTCTGTATTACACTGTTATAGTGCTATTATTCCACTTTCAACATCCTATGGAATCCTGGGGTTTTTAGTTTAGGGAGGGGTATTTAGAATTCTCAGCCAGAGAGCTCTTTGGCCTCAGTAAACTACAAATCCCAGAATTCCACAGAATGTTGAAAGTGGAATAAAAGCACTATAACAGTGTAGTGTGGAAAGAGCCTAGGTCTTCCAGATGTTATTGGATTCCAATTCCCATGATCCCTAGCCAGCATGGATATTCACCCATGATTATACGTCCAGACAAAATAGGAAGGCTACATATTTACCTCTCTTACCTATAGTCTTTAATATTGTGTAACAATTCCTTATGAGAAAAACACCCTAAGCTGACTGAGATTTGTTTCTGAGCAGACATTCAAAAGATTTTGTGTCTGACATATTATTTTTGTTAGAATAGTGTCCTCTGTTTAAGCCTAGACAAAGAGGCAGAGCACAGATAAGAAGTGGTGATTAAGCTTTTATGGACAGAAGTAGCTCCCAAGTGATAGAGACAATGACTCAGGTACCTAGCATGAATCACAGTCCCTTCCTTGCCTTCTCATTGATCCAACAGCAATTTACCACACACCCACACTGGCCAAGATGCATTTAGTCAGCCACACTTCTACAATGGAAGTGTGTGAGCACACATGTCTGTGTTTGTTTACTTGAAGGTGGGAGGTCAATGTGGCCAAGGATCGGCACAGTAGAATAGAGAAAACTCAAGCAGAACCATAAAACTTGTTGTTCCTGCTTGCTGATGCTCTGTTATGATTTGTCATGACAGACACATCTGCTCTATAAAAATCAGTTTTGTCTACATGGGCAGTGCTTACCATATTTCTGTCCTAAAGCTCACAAACAATTCATCCATGGGGATGCAACTAACATGAACTGTTTCTCTGCATTATCATTTCATTCTTGCAGATGGAATTGCTTCATAGTATGATGTTTTCCATGGACAGACTATGGAATCCACTGCAGAAAATGCCAGCATACTTTACTTTGTTAAAATTTATAGTAAATGTTTAGGGTGAACTGTTGAGAAAACAAGGACCAGGTGAGAAATCTGTGGCCATCATTACTACAGTACTTCCATTGTGTTTGGCTCTCAGTTCCAATATACTTTACATGAGGGCCCAGAAGCATTATGGGGAAATTAAAATAGCCGCTGCTATAGCATGCCTCCTTTCTTATTCTTTAGGGAGTACTGGCTGGCTGGAACTCTGCTGCCACTAGGGATATGAAGAAACTTTGCCAGTGTCTCATTTATGATTGAGGCAACATGTGAAGCACTCTCAAGTTCTGAGAGTCTATGAGAGATCTCACCTTTAGCATGAGAACAAGACGTAAAAGCCAAGATCCTCTTCAACATGTGCTTAGTGTAAAAGATATACTCAGAATTACACTAGGTTGCACCATTGCATAAACAACTGCACAGCAGCAACCTTAATTCAGCAGTGTCCACTGTGCCACCACTTACAATTGAAAGCACATTTGATTTAGTGCATATATGTGCATTCACTTGTGACAGTGATGGAACCACTTGTGCAAACCTGGTAACTTTCCACCATGACTGAGAAGGTTCCACTACTGGTACAACAGGAGTTATATGAGTTTAAGGGCAGAACAGAATTTTAGCCTAAGTAAGGTGTGAACCATGCCACAAAACTGGTCAAGTTTTCTTAAATTTGTTCAAAAAATTTCTCTAATATTTCTTTCATTTGTGAGGCTAAGAAGGAAAAGGGTAAGTGAAAGTGACTACCCAATGCTTCTCTGTTTATCAGTCCAACGCAGCAAAGAAGTACTTTTAAACTTTGTGCATTTCTTAAAATTCACCAAAACTGGTCTAACAAATGTGAAAATTCTGAAGAAGGGCTCAGTCTAACTTCTTTGCTGACCTCTGTTCTCTTCAATCATTTGGCACTAACTTGGTTCCCTCCTTGCATTAGGACCACTCCCATTATCCCTAGTGGCCATGTTGGTCAGTGATGGTGGAATTTGTAGTCTGTCCACTTGAAAACATGAGACTGGCAGACTTCAGTAGGGTTTCCTAAGACTTCTTTCCCAATCACATCACCATTCCGTCCTCCATTTTCTTATTTGCAAAATGAATGGCTCCATCATCTTCTGTCATTTTATCTCTCACTGTACAGGCCCCATTCTTGTTAATGATATTGGCAAGCCTGCTGGCAAAATTATGGCCTCTGCTTGCCAACTGCACAATGTGGGAGCCTTGCCTTGTGGTTCTGTTGTAGTCACACTGCTGTTATAAGCAAGCCATTCAAGCTGAGGATTTTGTTCTCCTGGCCTTCTGCCTCCCTAGAACATTTCCCACTGAGATACCCTTGGACGAAAGAAATAAAACATGATGCTTCTCAAGAAAAAAGGCATCAGACGACAAACTTTGATTAGACTCATTTCTGCGTAACATGTTGCCAATAATGAGGAGTAAAGTCATCTTTGCAGGAGGGTGATTTGAAGGCAATCAAAATGCTTAATGAAGAGGCTCAGGTGTCAGCACACTCCTTTCTTGATTCTGCAGCAAGTTGCCATTTAATCAAAATACAGGGTCTTACATTAAAGCTATGTAAAGGAAATTCACTGTTTCTCCACTGCAATAAATAACCGCCTCCCCACAAAAAACAATTACAAAAAATGCACTAGGAAATAGTTAAGGAACTCCCAAGGTGGCCATTCTTTTGCTTCCCTCTCTGGCACTCCTTGAACATTAAAGCAGCTCAAGTAAGATGCAGGATGTTATCTGCAACATGCAGGCAGACCCTTTAAATGCCAATGTGACCTTGGCAAAGGTGCTGTTGTCAAAACCAGAGGAGGTGTGCATAGTGTTCTTTGCAAGGTTTGTTGTTGGTGCTTTGGTTTAATAATTCATGAGATGTACTTAACCTGCAAGATTTTAATTATACCATTATCAGTTCCCCATTTAAAATTCCAATAAAGCAGAACAGGGAGAGAGTAAACTCTACATTTTAAGCTCCAGTGTACCAGGGATAAACACAGTGGAAATGGATTTCATCTTCTTGGTTGACTAAAGGGCTCTAACACATTAGTTTTACACACACACACATTAGAAAAGTTACTTCTGGGGAGTATAATGTTCAGAATCCCTCAAGTGGCATGTCTATTCCTTCATGCTGGCAGGAGGATTCTGGGAGGAGTAGTCCAAAAAAGTAACTTTTCAAAATGTTGCTATATACACAATACTGCTTTACACAGTACAATCATAAAATTGTATGGTTACATTGCTACCCCCTTCCCACCAAGAGACAAAAGGTAATTCACCTAATAAATTTAAATTCTTTAAATTCTCTTTAAAATTGTTCATAAGCTTCCTTGAGCGTCAATTCTGGAAGAAAGTGGGATATAAATAAATAAATAAATATAAAAAAATACCTATATAAATAAATATAAAAAACAAACAAATAATATATTTCAGTTCAGCATCTTGGCTGGAATCCTGTTGTTAATCTCAACTAGAGTAGGCCTATTGAATCAATGGGATTCATTTATGTGTTGACTCATTGTTTAGTTTACTTACTGATTCATATCCTGCCTTTCTCCTAGTGTGGGAACCAAAGCAGCTTACAAAAATGCTAAAACAGGAAAAAAGCTAAAAATTTGGTAATAAAAAAGCTAAAGCATATTTAAACAAATGATCATGTTAAAATACCACTAAATTTTCTAATGCTTCTTTGTAAAATAATTTTAAAAGCTCACAATATTGCCTGTACAGCAGTGATTGAGGCTCTGCTTATTACACAGACCATATTTGTTCGAATAAAAAAGGTCACAATGTTCCATTGGTTACAGCTGTAGAGTCTTTTCTCCAGCATGGGTCTGGATGCAGGCATCAGTTACCTGCTTTCTGGCCAATGCAAACCACCTTACCCAATCCACTTGCTAGATATACCTTTAGAATGACAAACAGGATTCCACATCAGTGCAAACTACTGCATGATCTCATGCCACCTGGGGATGGGGCAGACCACCTCTCCCTGAGCTGGGCATGACCCTGGTAGCCCACAATCTCTTAAGGTTCCATTACAAGACCCCCAACTGAATCTGATAGGAATTGATGACTTATCTACCCCAACTGGATCAGGTCCTATGCTAAAACCATCACAAAACATGTGAGCCCTCTCCCATCTTCCATCCAAAGCTCATAAGATATTGTATATGCCAAAAGCAAACTCCCTCATAACACAATCTGATTGATGCAGCACTGACAGACATGTCCCAGTGCTAGACCCACCAATCATCCAAAGCAATGCATCTGGTGTCTAAGTAATGCAATCAAGTTTCTAATCACTTTCCTAACTTTTTACCAATGACCAATTCTTCTAGTTTGCAAGGATATCAACTCACATGATGGGTATGCCATAGATTCCCCACTCAGTCCAGCACTGCTTTCTGTAGACTCCAGCCAATTGCACAGGCCAAGATCATATTTCTCCTGATGAAATTTGGTAGCATCCAGAGGTCTATCCTCTTCTACTTGTCTTAACAAATGAGAATCCCAGAGCAGAATGTGACCAGAGTGACCAAGAACACAACTAGACACCTGTTAGGTCACCTATTTTATACTGAGCTTATATGAACTTATTTCTGAATATATGAATTCTGACTATTTATTTATTTATTGAATTTATATCTCACCTTTCTCCCAAGATGGAATCCAAGGGCCTTTCTGCACTACACTGTTATGGTGCTATTATTCCACTTTCAACATCCTGTGGAATTCTGGAGTTTGTAGTTTACTGAGGACAAAGAGCTCTGGCTGAGAATTCTAAATGCCTTTCCCTAAACTGAAACCCCCAGGATTCCATAGGATGTTGAAAGTGAAATAATAGCACTATAACAGTGAAGTGTGGAAAGGCCCCGAAGTGGCTTACAAATTTTTTTAAAAAAAGATTAAGTTAAAATATTACTGTTCAAAGTTAAGAATTAAATAAAAATATCAATTTTTTAAAAAAACATTAAACATAGTTAAAAATATTTAAAACATAATTGCTAATAAAAGTTTTAAAATACATACCACTTCACACACATGCTACTGCTCCATAATTACAATTCAAAGGCCTACCTGAGTAAAAATGTCTTCATTTGCCAGCGGAAAGAGAACAGAGAGGAGGCCAAACAGACTTCCTGCAGCAAGTTGCGAGCAGCCGCTGAGAAGGCTGGTTTTTGAAACTTCACCACACATGTCTGTGAAGGTGATGGAATTGAGACCAAAGCCCTCCCCTACAGATCTTAAAACTCTAACTGAATTGCATAAGGAGATATGGTCTTTCAGATAATCTGGATCCAAGCCACATAGGGCTTTAAGGAACTATTTATATATCTGTCTGAGCCTTACAAGAGCTATAACTAAGGTAATATTCAAAGGGACTTCCAAGTCATTTGGGTTCTTCTGCATATATATACTACTCCCATGAGCAGCAGCAACAACTGTACAGGAGGAACATGGATCCTAACCTGAGAAGGCAGAAATTTGCATCAGATTCAACAACACATTTTTCTAGAGAAAAATTCCTTCATTACTCTTGGGTTTCTCTGAACCTTCATGTTTGTTTATTTCAGTAGCCAGATTTGAGCCACAGCAGCCCCATGGATAACCAACACACTGTCTAGAGAAGATACTCTCCATTCCTATTTATTCCTTGGAAGGATGAATTAGAGAAAGTAATAAATGGAACCGGAGTCAATTTTTTTTCTCTTTTCTCTTTTTTTCTTTTTGCTAGGCAAGGCTTTCCTGTGAGGTTTCCATCAACTGGTGGTTTGGATCTGAACCAGAAATACAGTGAGAACTGCCTCTCTCAGGATTTCTTAGCCAATACATAAAAGCATGTGAAGCAAACAGCAAAAGGAGAAAGAAAAAAAGAAATGAATACTGAGGAAGAAAGGAGAGAAAAAACATTATCCAGACATTGTCAGGACTTAAATAAAGATTTATTTGAAAAGATGTCCAAAGTTTTACAGTTAACTTGCATTTTGTGGAAATCTACAAGGTATCCAGTTGTAGTTATTCAACTGGTAGAGGCCAAATTTCATAACTGGAAAGTAAGAAATGGAAATAGGCCATAGTTCAGAGAGGTACAGAAGTAATATGATATACTCTGCTTTACTGTACATGTTTATAATGAGCCACTGCTTATGCTGGATGGATTTTTTTTTGTTACTACAGAGATTTTTTTATATGAGAAGAATAAACCACTGGTTCACATGTACCTCAGCTGACCTCCCTTTCCTCTCCCTGGCCCCATAGTGCAAAATCAGCTTTAGCAAAGCATATGATTTGCCATAACTTGTTATCCATGCTCTGCTTGAATGAGGTAGAGATAGCAGGCTTAGCAGGTTACAGGCAATATTACAACAGTTTCTGCCTTTAGTGAATAAAGTTGAAGGAAAAAGGTAAGACTATATATAAGCCCTGAGTTTGCACCACTGTCACATTAGATAGGAAAAACGCTGGTGTGAAAAAAAATAAAGATTTGCAACCATTTTCCCTCAGGAACACCCACTGTTACCCATGAGAAGATCAATGATTCATAGTGGAATAGTTGAAGAAATCCATGAGCATGGATCACATAGGACAGGTACATCCATGGATGGTCCAATTAACATCTCAATTAACTCTTAAGAATGTGGATTTCTCTTACCCACTGGGTCAGCCTCTGGTTGCTCTCTTTAATACTGTTACTTGCCTCAAAAGTTGTACAGTTTTGAGTTTCATTTGCAAATGAACTAAACTTGTGTTAACTTATACATTAAAGCAGAACAGAAACAATTTCTATTCTGGTTAGAGTGTTCTAATGGGATTTGAGAGATCGGGGTTCAAACTCTTCACTGAGCAATAAAACTCACTGGCTGACTTCAAGTCAATTTCCCTCTCTCAACCTGATGTACTTCACAGTATTGTTGAAAAGATAAAGTGCAAAGTGAAATAAATGAAAAGGGGAGCTATGTAGACTGCTTTGAACTCATTGGAAGGCCAGATATGAGCATAATTTTTGTGTGTGAAAAAAATGACTTGGATTTATACCATGAAGAATTATTTTCTTTGTGCAAGTCACGCTGTTTCCAATGTATATAATTATGTCAATTTAAAAATAGCAGTTTTTTAAAAATAATATAACTATACTATCTTACTGGGGCTTTTCTAAAAAAAAAAAATCAGATACCTAGCAGATTATTATGAATGAATGTATGATTGCTTCTCAGAAAGGTTTCCTTTCTTGCACTGCAAGTCGCATCACCCTATCCCATTTTGTGTGCCTCTAAGGTTGATTTTTGGAAATGGTCTAAATAATAATAATAATTATAATTATAATAATATTTATTTCTATCTTACTGGCTGCAGTAAATTCCTCCCAGAGGACCTTAATGTGCGGGGCGGATTATATGGGAGAAGGCGATCCTGCAGGTAGGCTGGCCCCAAGCCATGAAAGGCTTTAAAGGTAATAACCAACACCTTGTACTGTGCCCAGAAACTAATAGGCAGCCAATGAAGAGACTTAAAAATTGGTGTTCTATGGTCAGTTTTAGGTCTACCAGTGATCAACCTGGCTGCCATATTCTGAACTAATTGAAGTTTCCGAACTAAGCACATGGATAGCCCTATGTAGAACTCATTGCAGAAGTCGAGCCATGAAGTTACCAGCGCATGCACCACTGTTTTTAGGTGTTCCAGCTCCAGAAAAGTGCGCCGCGGCTTTAGCAGAGCATATGATTTGCCATAATCAGCTGGCGTATCAGCCGAAGCTGATAACAGGCACTCCTGTGTGCCGCATCTATTTGAGTTGTCAAGTGGCGAGTCCAGGAGCACCCCCAAGCTGTGAACACAGTCTTTCAGGGGAAGTGTGACCCTGTCTAGGACTGGTTGACAGACCTCCACGTCTGGGCTAGGGCCCCTAACAGCGAGTACCTCCGTCTTATCTGGATTCAGCTTCGGTCTATTTTTCCTCATCCAGTCCATTACTGGATGACATCATGGGGCTGCCTCTAAAAATCTCAGTGCCTTAGATGCTCCTGACATTTACTGACAAGTATTCAACTTAGTTTTAAAGCAGGGATGGAAGGCATGTTTGAAAATATTCTAAAATAGTCTTTCAAAACAAAATGTGTTTCTGGAGTGCCAAGAAGATAGTTTTTATGTGTGTATATGTGTAGAAAATAGCATTTTCTGCACAGGAAATATTTTCTGTGCTAAATTTACTGAGGCCAAAAAGCTCTCTGGCTGAGAATTCCAAATACCCTCCCTAAACTGCAAACCCCGGGATTCCATAGAATGTTGAAAGTGGAATAATACCGCTATAACATTGTAGTCTGGAAATCGCCTAGGTTTCCTACCCATACTTTAAAGTGCTAATCTAAACTGTTTTGTAAAGATCTAGAGATCTACAATCACAGTTGTATTCAACCCAAGAGAGATCAAGAATTTGTGCATATAACAAAGAAACACATGGTTTAGAGTGCCAAGAGCAAGTGTCACTGCTGAAACTGTGTGTAAGACAATCAAAATTATTTCAGCCATATTATAAGTAATCAATTTATAGCTCAACAGTAAATTAGGATTAGGAAGAGCTGCAGTATTAACAGAAACTACCTATATTCCAGAACAGTCCATCTAATAAAAAGAAAGAAATGAAAAATGGTAGTTAATTGATTTTAATCTACATAAACTTTGTGGGAACCCCCAAAATAAGAACAATTGTTTAATATCATGGAATTGTGATACTTTAAATAATGCAAAGAAAAACTTGTGGCTAGTGTTCTGTAAGAGACATATGCAAATGTAATTCCGGTTTATGTATGCATGTATCTCCTCCCCCTCCCATCTGGTCATTGTGGAGGTAGGGATGCTCTGAAAATGTATCTTTATAGTGCCGCCTGTTGTCCCTCAACATAGTTAAAACAACGAAGGCATTCTCTGGGACCATCTAGAAATCCTCCAGGGGTTCTGGCAGATGTAGTCATTGTGCATCTTGCTAAAGTTAGCAAGCCAGACACATACCAGTCATGTCCCGTTCTTCACTAGCCACAAAATATTCTAGTGTGAGTGAGTAATCCTGAAGAAGGAAGGTGATTCCTGTCAGACAACAGATATATCATAGTCCTACCATAGCTGTTTAACCATGCATCAAAGCTTATGATACATCGCTAGTGAAAGATCTCAGACATACACTGTATACCATGTCTAAGTCAAATGTTAATCCTACCTCAAATGTTGTTGTGTGCCTTCAAGTCATTTCTGACTTACAGTGACCCTAAGGCAAATCTAGCATGGGGTTTTCTGGGGCTGAGTGTGTGTGATACACCCAAGGTCACTCAGTGGGTTTCCATGGTTGAGTGGAGAACTGAACCCTGGTCTCCAAGGTTGCAGTCCAGTGACCAAACCACTGTACCACATTGACTCTCCCTAACTCAGCCAGACCCACTGAATCATACTTCAGCTACTGGTGACAAAAAAGACTCATTTAGGACTGTTATTGGATTTTGCCCTATATGCTACACACTGGTGAAGGTTTTTAAAATTATGTTTTTTTAATATTCCAGCAATCAAGAAACCATTAAGAGAAGTTGATGAGAAGCAAAAATAAAATAAAAATAAATCTGATAAATCATACTCACCAGTGTTTATATTGTATAACCTACAGGCTTTTGACAGAGCTAATTAAACCTGTTTGAAGTAATGAAGCCATTTCATCTAAGTGCATAATGTATGGCACATCATTTGTATATTATTTAAAACTCACAATTTTAATAAACCCAATTAATGTTCTGAATTATTACATACCTAATCAGTATATCATTTGAAATGCACATCCCCATTAAGCCAATGAGTCACTCATCTCTTGGGCTGCACAGACCCTTTCTAGGAAAGGTTAGCTATGAATGTTAAAGCCATCATAGAATTCTTCTGAATGTTGATCATGGCCTTCTACTAGACATTTCTGTCTTGTCTTGTTCTGAGTATTGTGAATTTATCCTGCACAGTACACTTCTGAGCAATTTGAAAACCTGTGTAGAATAATAGAATGCATTCACATTTGCAGTACAGGGATTTGAGACATACATATACACATGTGCATGCATGCAGGAATATATTCTACAAAAAAGAAAAGTTACAAATTAACCAAATCTCCATCAGTGTTAGTGTGGGGATGGGAAGTTTCAGCTTCTGTCTGAAGCCAAGATTCCCCAAAGGCTAGAAGCACAGCTGACTTGTTTTCCAATTTTGAGTCTGTCTATGTTCATTTGTTACTTTGACTGATTGATTACAAAGGATAGTGGGTGAATGAAAAAAAGGAGAATTGAAAAGAGGGAGACAGACAAAAAAAGGAGAAGAAGAACTTTTAAAAACACACTTAACTACAATTGACATGGAACACTCTGGAAGCTCCATCACTTTGGAGTTTGGAAAAACAAACACTCTTAATCTTCCTCTGGCAGAAAAATATCCCAGATGACTCATTAGATTGCCTCTGTCACTAACTCCACCAGTTTTCTGTTGAATAAACAATCCTGAAGTGTTTTGCTCTGGTTTAAGAGAAGCAAGAAGGATATAATATCTTGTGTCATGGTATCCAGTTGTAGTGTCCATGATGAATCCATTCCCTGTCAGTGAATGTGTGAATGGAAACTGCCCTTTTGGGAATTTCCTGGGAAATTCTGAGATGATGGAGGAGGAAGGGATGAGGAGGAGCCAGCTGCTAGCCATGTGCTAGTACTGTACTCTTTGTAGACTGAAAGAGCTTATATTACTGTTTTGAGTTTACACACATTATTGTCTGTACAAATGTGCACAACAGCACTTTGCATATATGGTGTTCCACCTTATAACACTGCTAGGTCTTTCTGCACAATTCTTATGGATTATGATTTAGCTGCACTTTAGCATCTCTATTTTTTCTGCTTTAGAGATTGTACATTATTTTTTTGCATTACGGAAGAATTGCAATTCAACTTCTAGATCAGTGTGGGCTGGCATGCAGCTATGGGATGGGACAAAGTAAGGACTTTTCTTTTCGAAATAGGGATTCTGCCTCTCCCCCACCATAAAATATTTCTTCAGTCCCCAAATTCTTAGCATTTCAGACAATGAGACACAAAGTCTTTCCAGCCCATGCTGTTACAGTGCTTTTATTCCACTTTCAACATCCTGTGGAATCCTGGGGCATTTAGAATTCTCAGTCAGAGGGCTCTTTGGCTTCAATAAACTACATGCCCCAGAATTCCACACGATATTGAAAGTGAAATAATAGCACTATAACTGTGTAGTGTGGAAAGGCCCATAGAAAATTTTTCATACCTAGAATTCTTACATTTGCTGTGTTTGCTTTCCTATGGCAATTGTGCCTGCCTTTTTTCATCGGATGTCTAAACTGCCACCATTTCTGCGCAACAACACTCTCCTGTGTTGCCCCATTGCAATCCGGCAGCTCCTTTGCCGGGAAGGGAGTGTGACAGGAACACTCCACTCCACACCAGACTGACTCCCTGCGGAAGGGATCATGAGGGGCACACGTCTGCTTTCCGTGACACAGCTGGGCTCTTTCTCATGCTGTTCTGGAGGAGGAAGCAACTCCGTTGCACTTCCTGCCCTTCAGCATGGCAGGTAAATATGGAAGTGTTGCATAATCACAGATGCTTAATGGATTTAATCCGCTAAGCAAATATCCTATGATCTCAACACATGGGGATGGGATGGCAGCGGGACCATGATGACATTGTGCAAAAGCATGACCCACAGACTTCTACCATCCCATCCCCATAGTGGGACTGTGATACCATGCAGAAGTGGTCAGTATTTCCAAGTGCTCACTTGAAGTTTTCAGTTACTGTAGTCCTAGAAATTTTGAGGATTAAGTGCAAAATTGATTTGAAGGAGCAGAAGTTCTATTTGGGGAATAATGCCTTCATCCTCCCGCACCCGATAGCTACATCCTTGGATGGGAGAATCTGTGGTTTTCCAGATATCATTGGTCTCCAGATATCTCTGGACTTCAGCTCTCATCAGCTTCAAACAGAATAAGCCAGTGATAAGGGTTGATTAGAGATGTGTTCCAACTACACTTCAAAGGCCATAAATTTCTGCAGTACTGATCTAGATGCACTTTAACATCTAAGCATTTTATATTGATCCTGTTTGTTTACACCAATTGGCTTCACTTTGGAGAGTCGATAGCATTGTGGAAATGTCAATAGCAACTGAGGGAAGGGCAGAGAAGCACAAGGAGATCAATTATATATTAGTGGTTCTTCACTTTTGAGTACTTCCCTCAGTCTTGGGAGCCTGAATCATCCTGATCTCAGTGGACACTACCATACCCTTGATGGTGAAGAGTTGTGTCCACCTGGATTTTCTTAGTTATGTCTTCCTGGATTTTTGTTTGCAGCTCTATCAGGAGTAAGAGAAAATATGCAACATTGCGGTAATCTATAGAGATCTGTAGAGATTCCAACTGATTCAGTTTTTGTAATGCATTTTACATGAGACTATGGCCATTTCCACACTAGTCTGTTATAGCGTGATGATTCCACTTTCAACATCCTCTGGAATCCTGGGGTTTGCAGTTTCGGGAGATCCAGGACTTAAACCCAGAAAGCCAGGTAGAGAGCATTTGGGTAAGAATTAAGGCAGCGAGAAACAATAGGGATATTCTGGTGGGGGTTTACTACAGACCTCCAACCCAGGCTGAGGACTTGGATGACGCCTTCCTCAACCAAATGACTGCACATTCAAAGAGGAGAGATACAGTAATAATAGGAGATTTCAATTACCCGGATATATGCTGACAGTCAAACTCTGCCAAGACAGCAAGGTCCAGCAAGTTTCTTGCTTGTCTTGCAGACAACTTCATGGTCCAGAAGGTGGAAGAGGCCACAAGGGGATCAAATATTCTAGATCTGGTCTTGACCAACAGGGATGACCTTGTGAATGAGGTAGAAGTGGTTGGATCTTTAGGGGGGAGTGACCATGCCCTGCTGGAATTTAGCATTCAGTGGGAAGGAGAAGATAAGGGTAGCCAGACACTCATCTTAGATTTTAAAAAAGCGGACTTCTGTAAACTTAGGGAGCTGCTGGCTGGAATTCCATGGTCAGGAATAGTTAAAGGGAAAGGAGTTCAGGAGGCATGGGAGTTCCTTAAAAAGGAGATACTGAAGGCACAGTCTAAAACAGTGCCAACAAGGAGGGAAAATGGAAGGCATCTGAAGAAACCAGAATGGTTGACTAAAGAACTCTCAGCTGAGCTAAGTGTTAAGAGAAACATGTATAGGAAATGGAAGAAGGGGGAAACCACCAAAAAAGAATTTAAGCAAGTAGCTAGGAGATGTAGGAGGAAGTCAGAAAGGCTAAAGCACAGAACGAACTTAGGCTGGCCAGAGACATTAAAAACAATAAAAAGGGTTTTTTTAAATATGTCCGCAGCAAAAGGAAAAAGAAGGAGACCGTAGGGTCGCTACGCAGAGAAGATGGTGAATTACTCACAGGGGGGAGAGAAAAGGCAGAGCTACTTAACACCTTCTTTGCCTCCGTATTTTCCCAGAAGGATACAAGCACTCAACCTAGCGGTTGGGGAGCAGGGGAGGAAGCAGAGGAAATGAGGCACATAATAAGTAGAGAGGTGGTACAGGAATACCTGGCCGCATTGGATGAATTCAAGTCTCCAGGGCCAGATGAATTGCATCCTAGGATATTAAAAGAGCTGGCAGAGGTCATTTCGGAACCGCTTGCTATAATTTTTGAGAAATCTTGGAGGACAGGAGAAGTTCCAGCAGATTGGAAGAGAGCAAATGTTATCCCCATCTTCAAGAAGGGGAAAAAAGAGGACCCAAATAATTATCGCCCAGTCAGCCTGACATCAGTACCCGGAAAGATCCTGGAGCAGATCATTAAGCAGTCAGTTTCTAATCATTTAGAAAGCAACGCTGTAATCACGAGAAGTCAACATGGATTTCTCAAAAATAAGTCATGCCAGACTAATCTTATCTCTTTTTATGATAGAGTTACTAGCTTGATAGATGAAGGGAATGCTGTGGATGTAGCATATCTCGATTTCAGTAAGGCCTTTGACAAAGTTCCCCATGACATTCTTGCAAAGAAGCTAGTAAAATGTGGGCTGGACAGGGCTACTGTTATTTGGATTTGTAATTGGTTGACCGACCGAACCCAAAGGGTGATCACGAATGGCTGCTTTTCATCCTGGAGAGAAGTGACTAGTGGGGTGCCACAGGGTTCTGTCCTAGGCCCAGTGCTGTTCAATATTTTTATCAATGACTTGGATGAAGGAATAGAGGGCATGCTCATCAAATTTGCAGATGACACCAAATTGGGAGGGGTTGCTAATACTCCAGAGGACAGGATCAAAATTCAAAATGACCTGGATAGATTGGAGAGCTGGGCCAGGGCGAACAAAATGAAATTCAACAGAGAGAAATGTAAGGTCCTACACTTAGGCAGAAATAATGGAATACAGAAATATAGGATGGGGGACACGTGGCTGGATAGCAGTACGTGTGAAAAGGATCTAGGAGTCTTCATAGACCACAAGCTGAACATGAGTCAGCAGTGTGATGCGGCAGCCAAGAAAGCCAATGCAATTCTCGGCTGCATCAATAGGAGTATGGTGTCTAGATAGAGGGAGGTACTGGTACCACTCTACTCTGCTTTGGTTAGACCCCATCTTGAATACTGTGTCCAGTTCTGGGCACCCCAATTCAAGAAGGATATTGACAAGCTGGAGCAAGTCCAGAGGAGGGCGACCAAAATGGTGAGAGGCCTGGAAGCCATGCCCTAAGAGGATAGACTTAGAGAGCTGGGTATGTTTAGTCTGCAGAAGAGGAGGTTAAGAGGGGACGTGATAGCCATGTTTAAATATTTGAAAGGATGCCACGTAGAGGAAGGAGGGGACTTGTTTTCTGCTGCTCCAGAGACCAGGACAAGGAGCAATGGATTCAAGCTGCAGGAAAGGAGATTCCACCTGAACCTCAGGAAGAACTTCCTGACAGTCAGGGCTGTCCGGCAGTGGAATCTGTTGCCTCGGAGTGTAGTGGAGTCTCCTTCCTTGGAGGTTTTTAAGCAGAGGCTTGATGGCCATCTGTCGGGATTGATTTGAGGGTGTTCCTGCATGGCAGGGGGTTGGACTGGATGGCCTGTGTGGTCTCTTCCAACTCTGAATTTCTATGATTCTATGATTCTATGAATCATCGCGCTATAACAGGCTAGTGCGGAAATGGTCTATGTATACAAACTGCTTGGAAACTGTGATTAGCTCAAAACTAGTACAGCCGCTACAGCCCACCTATACACTTAGAAGAAGTGTACCACTCTATTCTCCTTTGGTCAGACCCCACCTGGAATACTGTGTCTAGTTCTGGACACCACAGTTCAGGAAGGATATTTACAAGCTGGAATGTGTCCATAGGAGAGTAACCAAAGTGGTGGAAAGCCTGGAAATCATACCATATGAGGAGAGGCTTAGGGAATCAGAGAAAGTTAAGAGATGACATGATAGCTGTGTTTAAATATTTGACAGGATGTCATAAGGAGGATAGAGCAAGCCTGCTGCTCCAGAGACTAGGATATGGAGCAATGGTTTCAAACTTCAGGAAAAGAGATACCATCTAAGGGAATCTATTAGGAAGAACTTTCTGATGGTAAAAGCAGTTCGACAGCAGAATACCTTGCCTTGGGTTTTTGTGGAGTCTCCTTTTTGGAAGTTTTTAAACAAAGGCTGGGTGGCCATCTATTGGGAATGCTTTGACCATGTATTCCTGCATGGCAGAGGGTTGAACTTGATGGTCCTTGTGGTTTCTTCCAACTCTATGATTCCAAGAATAAGTTGAAATTACTGGATCTGACAACCTGTTGGCCTATTTGTGGATCTGATCATTGGCAACAATGCTTGCAGCCTTTATTCAAATAGTTTCTGGACAACAAAGTGCTGGTAAACATTTTTATGTACTTAAATGTGTCCCAGCATCCTTCAAGAAGTTTTCCTGCCAGCAGGGAGGAGGGCTGGAAGGAGGGCTTGCCCTGGGATAGAGTGCCATAATTGAATAAGATTTGTCTGGCACTGAATAAGCTGTCTTTTTTGGTGCTAAGCAAAATCTTTTTTTTTTTCCATTTCCCCCGAGTTTCTGAATCTGTTGATTTAAACGCTGCTTCTACTGGCTTGCCAAAGCCTTAATTAGCTATTATTATTTTTTTATTTATTTTAAGTTAGTCTGAAAACCCTTGGATTGAAAAGAAGGGAAACCAAAGTTTAAAATGAAATAAAAAGGGGGAGGAATCAGTGTCAAAATAGTTCTTTTAATTAATAGTTGTCATTTTTTAACATTCATTTAATACATTCTATATCACTATGCCCCCTGCTCTGTGTGTGATTAGTAATGTCAGCTATAAAAACTATAATAATTGTTAGGGGTGGCAGAAATAAAATACTTGGTTTCACTTTTTAGTGTAACTTTTGACATTACAATTTATCAAAGCAAATGTATAATGAACTCAGAGAAACTGCCTTCAAATACCTAGCAAAAAAGCACCACAAAACCCAGTTGGGATAACTCACTGCACAAAACTGATTATCTCTGGATACAGTGGCAGTATTTTTAAGGTCCACCCTATCTCTTCATGAAGCAATAAACCAACCCTAACATAGGAAGTTAAAAGCAAGCATTCTTAAGTTGGATAGATGATAATGGGCAAATAGGACAACAGGAGTTACTGTCCAGAATCTTTTTGCTGCAGTTTTCTGGCACAACTGTGTGCGTATATAGAGGTGGCAGGACAAGAAAAGCTGTACATACTAAAGCCATGGAGGAAGTAAAGCACTGGTGTGCTCTAAGCTAGCATATTCTGTTTGCCTCCCTTCTTACTGTTGTGCAATCCTGGCAAAAATGACTGTGCCACAAGGGTTCTGGCCACTACCAGCTAGCTGCCTACGTGGCTCTTGACTGTCCTTCATACATCACCATTTGTACTATTACTAAAGGTACAGAAATAATGTTCACTTTGGCATCCCTAATCTGTGATAGCGACAACAGTGATGATGTTATCACAAAAGCTGGGGGACCTTGAGGTCTTCCAGCAGGGCCAGAATTTCCTTAAAAAGGTGGGGAATTGTAGTTCAAAGGAGGCCTTCAAGAGGAGGGCAACCATGGGACCTTTTCAGCTGTGTATACCAGTTCTAACTGTAGGACACCAGTTGAGATCAAAAGAATGCTTTTATTGGGGGCTAGCAAAAGTACAGGAAAGAAAGGTTGGATAGCTAGAGTTGTGGGATTAAGTGGGTGATAATTACCATTCCAGCAAGGAATTGAAGTAAAATGGCTCAAACACAGGAGTTTGAAGGTAACCCAGAGCACAAGAATTGGGGAGAAAATGTACAGAGTGACATGCCTACATGTGTCCAAGGTGCTACGAGTTGTCAGGCTTGGAGTCATGGTTTAAATACCCTTTTTCTGCCCTGAAGGGGCACATGTTAATTGTTGTCTGGCAACGTAAATAAAAGGGTCTGGAACAGACTAATGGCCTTAACTTCAGATGACAAAGATCTGATGGGAGTCATGACAGCTTCTTAATGCCTGGGCAGGTGAGGGGACAGCTTTGGTGGGAAGAGGGTATAGGTTGATGACCATTGGTTGCCCAAATGAGGCAATTTCATTTGCCACTGTACTTGACAGATGAGTCATTGAGGAGATTATTGCAAGCTCATAAATGCCAGGGCTTTCCAATTAATCCCTTTAAATTTACAATCTAACCAGGCTGAGGTCATCTGTCTCAGCATGTGGCTTCCAACAAGAGTACTTTTCCCACATGATGTTCAGCCATAAGTGTAAAATTTATATTTACTTCATGCCAATTAAACAGTATAGCCAATCACTCTGTATCACGATTAAGGGTGTATGGCATGGTAACAATGATAATAATTATTAATAATTTTAGCTGTACCTCATGCTGGTGCAGTGTAGAATGTCCTATGTCTAATACCTTACTCTACAGGCTAAAAGTCATAGGACACAAATCCTTTGGCCTGAACCAAGGGCTCACATCTCTGACAGGAAATATCCTTTGTATAATGGAGATCCAGATCCAGTCTAGGTACTAATCTGAATTCCTTGCCAGTTAACAACCCTTTCCTCTCTGTTGGGACAGTCAGAGATTAATATTACTCTTTGAAAGCACTCCATTTCTGTTACTCATTGGAGAAGAATGACAGACCATGGTTCACTACGTTACTTATTCTGCCAGCCCCCCTCCCCAGTAATATGTTCCATTCTATTTATTGACAGAGGGGCATAGCCTCTGGATAAGAAGCTTTTGCATATAAGGCAGTAGAGTGACATTATTTTTTGAAAAAAAACTTTTAAAACAAAAACCCTGTTTCTTATTTGCATTTCAACAACACATCCAACACGACAGAGAAGTGCTAAGGTTACCTGAAACCTGCAGACAGCTCCTGTATCTTTAACAGCTGTATAGCATAGGGAATTTATGCAGGTGGTGCTTGTTACCTGGTTGCATGACAAACAATACTTGCTGAAATTCCTCCTTCTACACAACCATTAAAGGTACAGGAGCCTTCTCCAGTTTTCAGCTTGGCAATCTTATACAGCATGATCCAGGAAGTGTCAGCTATAATATATCTTAGAGACAACACTTAGCCAGTCCTCCTGGAGGTGTTGCTGCCGTACTTCCTGAATCCGGGGAGCAGCAACACTTCCTGGAGGACTGGCTGAATGTCACACTTATCTGGGAAATTTTGTTGGCACACTTCCTACATCCTGACAGCACTCTCCTAATGGAAGAAATAGAATAGAAAAGCAGACAAGGAAGGTCTTGCATCATATCCTATGATGCAGAATGCTTGTTTAAAAGGTAAGAAAAAAATGACTATTGTAGGAGTCCTGTCACAAGCAGCTACTGGTAAATGAATACATCTTAACAAGTGTGATTGGGTGCTAATGGATGTTAATATGTTCAGCTTTTTATAGAATGAGAATAATATATACAAAGAGTCCATGCTTTTATTTGAGCAGTTAAAAAAAATACATGTTTTTGAGATCACATACACAGACCTCAAACCCTTGGATATGTAGCACTTTCATTCAAATGCTACACAAGTACAGAACAATTGACACCATTCCTATCTGAGGTACTTGATGGATGAAACAGCTCAAAGTTGCTCAAAAAGATGTTATTTTTTTCACCTTTCAGGAGTTTATGGAAAGAATAATTGTTGTCAACTGATGAAGGCATTTACAAATGTTGCCTTGCCAAACCCCAAAAAGAAATTGTGTTTGCACTTTCACAGATATGTCAATACCTTTTGACATCTTGTGTTTGTAAAGATGAAGGCTGGCATTCTGATCAGTATTTATGAGATTGTAATTTAGATGTATGATTCATAACTTTGGTGATTCATGCTTGTCTGTTAATGACCAAATGTGATCCTCAAAACCTTCCTCTTAAGCCAGTCAGACCCCCAGATCAAGGATTCCTGAGGTGCTGTAGATCAGTGTTATGGGAAATTATGACTGCAGTGGTCTCTTGGGCACAGAGTTTATTGAGATCAGCAGCTGTAGCAGGACTCCAAGAGATCTCTCTAGCTGCCCATCTCAATGCATTCCATGACTTGGAGAGTACCGCATTCAACGTTTCCCAGCATCTTGATCTTCAATGCTGTGGCAACCTTTCAGCTGGGGCACTACATGGTTTACAAGGTAGATTTGGAGGAGTAGCATTGGCAGAAGTAACTATGCTGATGTGTCTCCTCCATCATAGCCACATCCAATGATGAAGGGTCACAGTCAAAGTTTATTATATGGTAATTCTTATTGACATTTTCAGTGTTAATATACACAACACAAAAATCTCTGTGTTATACCATATACTTACAATTTCTACAATAGCCTAAATTGTGACAAGTCACAATGAATAAGAGACACATGAATATCTTGGCTAGATGTCCCACCAAATTCTACAGTTGTTTTCCACCATCAGTCATCTTTATTGGATCAAACTTTGTTTTAAGCAGCTTGTCATCACATAGGATGCTCTTCCAAGAATCCTATCCTATTTTCTCCCAATGGTGAAATGGGGTGAGAAGGAGGCAGGATGTTACACTTGATGCTGAGGAATGTATAAATGCAACAATGAATATAGATGTTCTTCTGCCTAATTATGCTGCACATGGAGAGAGCTTATGCTCTGGTTTTATGCACTAACCACAGAAATACTGGTTATTCCAATCTGATGAGATGTCTTCATAGGACACTGTCAGTCCAGTTATTCTTACTCAAATTGACTGTTTATCAAACACCATTTCTATGCAATAATTAACCCACACTATGCTTCATATCCCGTGTTAAGAAGAGCTGCTGAATAAATTAGTTCAAAATCAAAAGTTTGGCAAAACAAGCACTACTTGCTTAGGAAGATACACAACTTACAAAGAGAATGTTGAACAGAACAAGACTATGTTTTAAAAAACAATAACCAAGAGGCCCTCCTTGTCACCTCTGTTTGTACCCATGTTAATTAATCAACTCATCTCTCCCCCCTCCCCGCCAGATGTCTGTTGCTAGTATATGCACTAACAGCTCCAAAAATTAAGAATAAAAACAACAAATAATCTTGTGGCATCTTGAAGTCTAATACGTTTTATCTGGCATAAGGTTTTGTGGACTGCAGCCCACTTCATCAGATGCAGCTGTGGGCTAGAGTTCATGAAAGCTTATCCCAAATACAATGTGTTATTCTTTAAATGCTACAAGACTCTTGGTTGTTTTTGCTGTTTTTGCCACAACAGAGTAACAGAAGTTTTTGCAGATTTTTTGAAGTTTTTCCCCTTTCTTTCTTTCTTTCTTTCTTTCTTTCTTTCTTTCTTTCTTTCTGTAAAAAAACAACCTTGAAGTGCACCTTTTTGAGTGTGATCAACTGCTATCAGTGTTCCAGCAATGAAGCATCTGGATTGCCTGTATCACACTGAGCAGCACAGCAGTATTCCAAGCCATATCAAGCAGCTGGATGTAGCTGTCAGTTAAGTGTTTACTTTCGAGGGCATAAAAATGGCAGCTAACTCCAGCTGCCCAGGCCAGGACAAAAAAGATCATCAGGACTAGGGCCCTTTTTGCACCTTACCTTGTTCTGGTGTCATTGCAAGGGGATCAAGTGAGAAGCCTCTTGTGAGAGGCACTCGAGTCCCCTCCGCTTCTCCTCCACACAGCTCCATGCTGGCTGAAAGGAAGTGTGAGTGCTCTGCCCCTTCCTTCTGCAGTGCAGCCGGGTACTTTCCCAGGCTGCACTGGTGGAGGAAGCGGGATGGCTCCAATAACTGCCCGAAGTTGCCACAAACTGATGTTTGCTTATTTCTTTGACACCAAAGCATCAAGTGTGAACAGAAGGTACACATCCATAAACTCCATGTATGTATGATGAGAAATAAGATCCAATCTGGATTCTCTTCCATAAGTAAACTTGTCACTGACATATATTTGCTATTGCAAATACTATTGCCACATAAAGTGTGGAGCCTGGTACAAACACGGAAGCAATGGCAATGTCTTTGTTTCTTCTTCAAAGAAAACACCAACAAAACATTTTGCCACACCCGAGTTTATCTGATTGACTATCCAGTTCGTTATCTATTCTTCTGCTGTACATTGCCTTGTTTTGCTACTTGATTCTATGCAGTTCCAATGTGGAATAACCAATGTGGGAAATTCTGAAGCACAAGAAGAAAATAGAAATCATCATCATCATCATCACCACCACCACCACCACCACTTATATCAGACATTTCCCCAGCCGCAGGACTCAAGGCTGCTTACAAAAATTAAAAGAGGCACAGATAAAAGTTCACAAAACTGAAGTAATAGCAGTACAGTGGCACCACAACATTCATGAGAGTTTGGGGCACAAAACCCTTTCAAAAGTGAAAAAACCACTCCTCCCCCCATGATCCCCCTCCCATTCCCCTGTGGGACTCTCCCTTCCCATTCTCTTGCCTCTGGCCCTGCTGCTCTCTAGGGGAAGAAAAAGAACAAAGTAAAGGACTTACTAGTACTTTTCCCTCAGATGGAGAAGAGCAGAGCACTGAGTTCTGGCTTTTTAGTTACTACAAATCACCATCTTGAGAAAAGAGATTCCTCCCAGAGGGGAGTGTGGGAGCAAAGAGAGCATCTGATCAATCAGTGGCCATTACACAGCAGAATGTACAGCCACGTGACAGAGAGGACACACCTCCATCAATGGGAGGGCGGCTTTGCTCACCTAAAAGGGAATAAAAGTCCATTTTAAACACAAGCCTCACAAACTGGGGATGAAGAATGCAAGGGAATGTAAGGAGAAGAATGGGGAGAGGAGGCAAGCATGTGCCTCACAAATAATCAAATATGCTGGCTAGGATTGCTGGCAAGTACTGTTCACCAACACCTGGAAGGCCACAAGTTTCTAGTCCTGTAATAGAGGAAGCTGCATCTAAAGGTTACCTGCCTTCCATAATTCCTTTCCTTTGTTCCAAGAAGTGGTTTGTGTGGGGGTGTGGGGGTGTATATATATGTGTGCACCTTCAAGTTGCCTGTCAACCTGTCAAGGTGATCCCATGAATTTCATGGGGTTTTCCTAGGCAAGGAATACTCAGAGATGGTGTGCCACTTCCTTCTTCTGAAAAAATAGCCTACAGCACCTGGTATTCATTGGTGGTCTCTCATTCAAGCATGAGCCAGTGTTGACTCTGTTTAGCTTCCAAGAGCAGACAGAATCTAGTGCCATTAGGTGTAATGATCATTTTAAATCATGTTATCTGCAAAATAGTCACTAATGATGTTCATGAAAACCCAAACAGTACCATTTGCCGCTGCAGAGGTCATACATTTTGTGGAATGGGAATTCTTCTTCCAATCTTGCCAGCAGAATGGGGATAAAGCACATGTACATATATTATAGGAGTGGTTCCTGGATCTTTCATGGCAGCCAGGTATTGCTGCTGTACCTTATGGTTCTGTTAACAATAAAAAAGAAGTATTTTCTTGAGCAGTTTGTTCAGGTTGGAAAAGAGCATATCAGGATGGACTTGGCAAAAGGCCTTGACAGAGATGGATTGTGACTCCTTCAGGCTGCTGTGGGACTATTAATTAAATGGTAAAAGATTTTCCCATGAAAGCTAATAAAAACACTGCAGCCACTTCCAAAGCAACAGAGAAATAAACACCATGGACAGTGAAATGCTTTTAGCTAACACATGTGAAAGTACTTATCAAGAGGAAATGAAAATGTATCATTTGATGCCATTCTCTATGCCTCAGCTATAGCTTTCCTGGCAATTTGATGTCAAAAAACACACAATCAAAAAAGGGGTTATGGTAATGGCAAAGTAGCACAGACATGACACAAGCCAGAACATCTGTGCTGCATGTGTTTAAACAGCATTGTTGGACGGAAACTAGAAAGCTAAGAATATTTGTGTCATATAACTTGGTGAGAGAATCCCTGTCTTGGTGCTTACAGTACTGTGTTCATCTGACCACACATAAAGATTATGGATATCTTTGTGAACAATTTGTCTAGACTCACCTTTACCTGTGCTGTAATTTTCTAGCTCATTATACATTTAAACTTATTATTGTCAAATTCATCATCTACAACTTGTTGCACTTACTTCCTGGGCTTTATTCATGTATTACTGAGGCATATATTCCTCTACTTGGGTACCTTATTACTAATGAAGGATTATTAGGATCACATTGAGCCTTCAGGTTGATAGGCATTCCACTCACACAAAACAGCAACAAAATTTGCTGGAGAAATCTGTTGTTAATTGGTCTTAAGACAGCTGCAACTTAAGGTAACCCTATGAATAAGTGAGGCAATCTGTTATCAACAACCATACATACAAATATCAGAAGCCAGTGAGATGTAGTGGTTTGAGTGTTGGACTATGATGCCAGAAGGTCAGGGTCTGAATTCCTGCTTGGCCATGAAAACCGGCAGTGACCTTGGGTAAGTCACACTCTCCTAACCTCAGAGGAAGGTGATTTTTCCTTCCTCTGGATAAATCTTGCCAAGAGAACCTCATGGCAGGTTCATCTTAGGGTCTCCATAAGTCAAAAAAATTACTTGGAGGCTCATAGCAACTAATAAAAATAGGAAATAATATAACATGGATCATCCTGACTTTTAAAATTTAATATTATACCTTTACACTTGAGGATCTTATCTGCTTTCTTCAGTTCCTGACTACATTCTCCATTTTGATTTATGACTGAGCCAAGGTATGAAAATCTTTAACTATATAAATCTCTTTATCATCCACTTTAAAATTATATAAATCTTCTTCATTGTTGTTGTTCTAATAATCATTTGTGATCCTTACATTTTCTTCCTTGACTTTCATCAATAGTCATTCCAGATCTTTGCTATTTTTTGCTAGTAATATGGTATTGTGCACCTATTTGAAATTGTTGGTGCTCCTTCTGCTTTTCATGCCCCCTTCCTCAAAGTCTGATCCTGTGTTCTGTATATGTTTTGCATATAAATTAACAGTGATAAAAGACAGCCTTTTCGGCTCTCTTTCCAATTGGCAATCATTCTGTTTCTCCATAATCTATCTTGACAATGGCCATGAATATAGGTTACTCATCAGGACAACCAATTTCTTTTAGAGTGATCCATAGTTTCTCATAATCTTCACAGTCAAAGGCTTTACTATAGCCTATAAAGCATAGACTGATTTTCTTCTGAAATTTTGTGGCGCACTCCACTAGTCAATGTATGATTGCAATATGATCCAACTTGAACATCTGACATTTCTCACTTCATACATGGTAAAAAGCTCTATTGTAAAAGGCTGGTGAATGCTAAAGTGTCATTCCTGCATGATTGCAGAAGCATTATGTGATATAGATATCCAAGCATCAGTGGAGCTGGGGGGATCTAGCCAAACAAACAAACAAATATTACCCTCAGACTTCTAAAGTTTTGGACCAATGCACTGAACTGTGAATGTTATCACAGCATCTGGATGCACTCCAACAGCAGTAGAAGAGGCAGATTCATCTCTTTTCTGAATGAAAAGGAAATCTGGATAAATTTACCATAGTTTCCCTCTTGATCATCGTATCATGGAATGATAGAATTATAAAGCTGGAAGTGACACTAAAGGTAATCTTGTCCAAATCTCTGGCAATGCAGGAAATCCACAGCTAAAGCATGCATGACAGATGGCCAATCAACTGCTCTTTCAAAAATTTCCAGTGAAGAAGAGTTCACTGTACTCCAGGATAGCCTGTCCCATTATTCAACAGCTCTTAATGTCAGGAAGTTCTTCCTAATATTTAGGTGAAAACACTGTTGAATCCATTGGCTCATGTCCAGCTCTCAAGACCAACTCAAAACAAACCTACTCCATGGCAGCACTTCCACTATGTTGCTTGGATGTTGTTCGATGGGGTTTTTAGTTGACTTTAGCACTTTATACCTTGTCTAATTGCCACTGATGTACCTTTTCATAGGATCTGGTAGAACAATCTTACTATGTGCAAAATGGGAATATGTCCCTTCCCCTGCTCATCCCCCAAATACATATTTGGCACATCTGTGACTTTCAAGGATCACAGCAGTTCAGTATCCTGCTAAAACATATAGAAATAATGTTCACAAAAAGGCCAACCAGTTTCCTGTCTTTAATATTGGTCTAGGAATGCAAAAACCAGGTAGGTTGTCAAGAATCTTGTGAATCACAATATATGATTGGTGGGTTATACAAGACTTAGTAGTACAGTCCTAGTATAAAGTCAAGCTTATTTTTTTCTCATAAACCTACTTGATGAGAAAGGCATCAGTTTATGTTAGGGTTGGCCATGAAATGGAATTATAAATTACTTGGGTACTTGGTAACTCGAGAGGGTTGTAACTTCCATATGGAGTTCTGCTACACTGAGATCAGCAGTAAGTAGTCATTAATGGCTGGATTGTCGGAGAAACAATGTACATATTTTGAAACTAATATAAAAAGGCCACAGTGGAGGAGAAGGTTAGAAGCATTTAAGCTCCATTGATTTTCATTGCTCCTAAGTGTGCATAACAGTGCATGGGATTGTGGCCAGAAGTAATAACAGAAGTAGCCAATTTCAGAAGCTGCAGATACAATGAAGTTGCTGCAAGGAAACATTTACCAATTTGTCCACCACCCAAAAAGAATGAGTAGGGAAAGAATGAAGGCTAAATACTTTTCAGAGTTCACACATGGGTTCACTCAATATCCTTCCTCCCAGCCCCAATATACTTCAATCCCAACAAACCTCAATATAATTATTTAACCAGTTAACATGTGTGTTATTAGTGTTAAGTGCATATAATGGTCATCCTGTTTAAGATCTCGGTATTCGGTTTTTGTCTAAATAGTTAGTATATTCTCACCATCTAGGTTCCTCAGACTGCTTTGCTCTCCCCCCACACCTAGTACTCTTCTTATTATAAATGCTAAACCATGAATGAAAGTCATAGAACCAGTCTGAAGAGACAAAGTCCCTGTTTATGTGGCTATTCATGCAAGAAAGATCCCTGATCTTTGAATCTTTCCTTTTCAGACACACCACTTTTTGTACAAGGAAAGTGAAATGCCTAAACAGGCTAATGAATAGATCTAAAAACAAACAAACAAAACCCAAGTTCTTTCCATCCCAGATATGAACAAATTTAGAACTTTGGATATATTATTCAAAATGAAACAAACAAAATTATCAGTCATTTGCACCAGCCATATTCACTAGATCAAGCTGTTTCCAGCACTTAGAGATTGATATTACAGTCACCTGCCATATAAGTGTTAAAAATGAGAAGCATCTTAGAAACATGAGGTGGCAATCTTAATTCAGGTCCAACAGAAAGGAGTAAACACAGATTCAAAACCATGGTTTGCTTTGAAAGTCAAGCATTGAAAGGCCTGGGCCTGGATGGGCAAATTTGTCAGTTTTGGTTTTTTGTACCCTTGAAGGTCTTTAATTTCAGTCTTCATTTCATCTTGAAGATGTATAAATTCACAGATTTTTATAAACTCTTATCAAAAAATGAATTAAGGTGAAATCCTCACTTGTACATTGGCCTAAATCCTGTTGTTGGTTCTGACTACAGTAGAGCTATTGAATCAAGGGGATCTGTCTATGGACTGATTCAATAATTGATTGAATGGACCTACTGTAGTTGTAAGCCTGAGGTAGGGAACTGTTTTGTTATTCTTTTACTTGTAAAGCACCATGTACAATGATGGCAGCATATAAATGAATAATAATAAAAGTAAAGATAATAACCAGACTTTGGCCCTTTCTGCACGAGGCTGGTGAATCGGTTCGTGCCATTTCTTACCAGATTTTCTCGGCTTGGAACAAGGCGGACTTTCCGTCATTTCTTTTCTCACAGCTACTGCATATGTTCCATTCTGATTCAGAGGAGTGTGAGTTCATCAATCCACACTGCCTCTGCCATGGCCACTCCCGCTACTCCCCTCACCCCGCCCCGTCAGCTATGATTGCCCCCCCTTTTTTGCATGGTTTAGTATGTCTTTGCATACATGCAAAAGTCCATACTACCCCCTCCCCTTTCCCATGAGCCCTCCCCTGACCACCAATTCGCATTGGTGTGAATGTACGTGTCTGCACCACTGTGAAAATACGAATCGGATTGATTTGGAAAATTGGAAAACCAATTTCTTCCGGTTTTCAAATAGCGTGCTTTACCACCACATGGAGGCACATTTAGTCAGAATTACATGCAGAACGAAGGTAAATAAACTGAACCTAGTCTGCTCCAACGTGCAGAAGACCTCCGTGGCAAGACGCATTGGCCCACCTTAATAACTGTGTGAGGAAAGGGCCTTTGTCAGTTTTTAGTTTCAATATCCTTGTGATTCCTAAGCAGTAACATGTGCAATGTCTGTTCACCAAAGGCAGCAATTGGTAACAATGATGATCAATTCCTGAGACTCCCCAGGATCGGATCCTTCTAAAAAGTTGCTACATTTCACTGCTCTGAAGTGACTTAAGATTATGGCCATTTCTGCACTGGGCTGTTAAAGTGCTATTATTCTACTTTCAACATCCTATGGAATCCTGGGGTTTGCAGTTTGGGGAGGGGCTGGCTGGCCCCTCCCTAAACTGCAAACCCCAGGATTCCATAGGATGTTGAAGGTGAAATAATAACACTGTAACAGTCCAGTGTGGAAATGGCCTATGTCAGTCTGAGGTTATGTCAGCAACAGGCCAGTTCTTGCTGTAATATATAAAATGACAGGCAGATATTAAAAGCAGATCTAAAAATGACAGTCTTTATATCAACTGCAGCAGAGCATACATTTCCACTGAAAAGTCATCCAAACTAAAATTTTTGCAGCAACTGAGAAAATTCACTGAACAAATCAAGTCTCAAACGGTACATTCTGTTCCCCTCTCCATTTCCTTCTCATTTATGTCATGGTATTTGCATTTAATTAAAAGTGCTTATTCATTAGTTCAGTTTCCTCCTCATTTCCTGAATCATACCATGTTGTTACGATTGTATGTGCGTCATCGTTCCTTATCACTTTTTTTTAAAAGGAAGGGTGTAAGAGCAGATTGGGGATGCTTAGGTAGTTTGAAATAAAAATGATAGAGAAAAAGATCAAACTACTTTTTCCTACCTGCCCTGACTCATATCCTTCCTAGACTGATTTGACTATATTTCTGTAAAAAAGAAACAACAACCACATATGCACACACACAAATTGAAATACTGACAAAGAAGCCGGTAATGCATAAAATTTGAGACTTATTGGGTAATCAATCCAATTGCTTAGCAATGGAGCTCATTACTTTTTGACTTGTGACTTTAGGTGCAATCTTATAGGAAGAGCATGACCCTTTCATTTAGCAGATCCCCCCAGTCCCAAACAGATTTTCGACTCAGATAGTTTCTATGAAATGTCCATACTAGTAGCCTAGGTTCTCGGCTGGCTCTCAGATGTACTTCTCCTACCACCACTGGGACTGCAGGAACAGGGGTGGAATATCAAATCATTGCCGAAGTCCTAAGTTCGCCACAATTCAGGAGGAAAGGAAAGTTCATGTAAGCAATTGCCCAAAATAGGGCCAGCTGAGAAGTGGGAAGAGTAGAACATTCCTCTGTTATATAAACTCCTTGCCTCAACTGTTTTCTTGTTGAAACAAGAGTCACATAGATCTCCAAGCTTGAGCACAAAACTTTGATGAACAGGGGGAATGAACAGCTAAGGGAATGGTATTTTGGAAGGTGGTTGGGACACATACTAGAAATTTGTTTCTGGCTCAGATTATAATCCAGGTCTAAGGGAAACAAACTGAGAGCCTTGAAAGCTTGTCTTTCCTTTGAGGTGATCTTTAGAAACCCACAAATTTCTTGGTCAAGCTGATTCAAGAGAACTTTCTAGATAGTTCTAGATCACATATATTATGAACATCCTTGGAATGTAGACCTCACAGAAACCTTGGAGGATTACCAATGTGTAACAGTGGCTTTTAGAAAGCCAGCCATTGCATTCATTGCTGAGGAGGCAATAGCTGAGGTGGGTGTTCCTGATTCATATATCACTGTCTTCACTTATATTGGTTAGCTTAGCAACTGGTAGTTTCCATGTCAGTGGGGGAATGCATCAACTTTAGGTTTTAGTCCAAACTTTAATGGAGCTATCTGAGGCATTGAGCTTATTTTGGAGGTGGGGGTTCAGCATTTTGAACAGTTCGTTTGGAATTCAGAAACCTAGATTCATCATAGCAGTGACACGGAAGCCACCATGGCGAGATGCTATGCTACGTTGACTGCGAAGCACTTCTCATGAACATTCACTCAGACTTGACAAGATTTCTTTTCCTCCAAAGACCAGCATCTCAACTGAGACAAGAAATACACAGTGTACAACACCATATTGATATGTCCACATAAAAAGCAATAGCATTGTTTTGCTGTGAACTAGTGCCTTGGTAAAAGCACCTGTAAGCTTGAGCTAATGAGAGACAATGTGCAATCACAACATGACCCAAGCTGAAATTTGAACACCACCATTTTTAGCGATACATAAATCAAGGGGAAAAAGGGGGCTCAAAGAAGGAAACATAGCAATGATTAATATCCATTCAGAGCCTCTCTGTACCTAATATGTCAGGCTGTAGCACACAGCCATGTAAAAAGGACTAGGATGGTAAACAAGCTTTTTGAATGAGTCTAAAGCAGTGTAAGATTTCTGAACAGGGAGTTGTGAATTGGCAACAGAAAACAATTTTCTCTTTAAAGTATCTGTCTGCATTGGATACCAATCTCTGCCATTTGGGTTAAAAAGGAAATTGAAATGGAGCAATTCAATTCTACATGGGAGAGGGGAGAAATCCTCAAGGTAAATGCATTGCTTTTTGCTATAAAAACAAGCTTGTTAGGTTGATTCACGACCAGCAAAGGTTTCAAAGCACCCATTTGATCAGGTTGTACTTTAGCATTTGAGGATGAATTTTTCTTTTCGCCTGTGCTATTTCTGAGGTATTTATCTCTGTGATATTTTTGTGATTGCCAAAACAGCAGAAATAAAATGATCCCACCATGTTGTATTCATATTGCTACTAGGGGATTTGGAGAGTAGGCCAAAAAGCTTATATTCTGTGAAACTGTTTTGTATTTAATTCATTTGATAAGCATTTCAGTTTTAGTATACAACAGGACGTGACTACATTGCTTTTGTCTTCGTTTATACATGTAATGATTAATCTGTAAGGTTCAATTTTAAGCAGTAAGGGCAAGAGTTAAGTGCACCCTGATCCATATTTATTTTAACTACTTGGTCTTTAGGGTATGAGTAAAAAGGACTGACAAAGAAAAACATCAAAGATACTCTTTCCTTTGAATGATGGGCAGACTTGTTTTTTTGAAGTGTGACTGCATACTCTCCTCAGTGTTCTCAAAAAGGGCAGCTACATCAGGGTCTCAATAATATGTAAATATGTATAAGTTTAATCCACTAATTAATTATGAGGCAGAAGAATTTATCAGTGAAAACGTGCTTGATGGTCACAGTCATAATGCATGTTTGTATACTCTTGAAAGGAATTCCTACACTTCATCTGGAACTAGTGTTTTATAAGTATCTCATGCAACAGCGCAGCCTCAGTGTGGTAGGACTCTGTAGGCTTATCTTTGGAGAGCTAATGAAGTGCATATGCAGTCTTTGAGGAGATACTTCAGCTACACATTTGTTTGATCCTTCCCCGTTCTATGATTCTGTACCTCACAATGAAAGTTCATTGCTATGTGTTAGTTTTCTGTGTGCAGCAAGGTTCTTACACAAGGAAACACCAAATCGTGAAATCTCCTGGCAGCATTTTGAAGTAATATTCAGGAGGTCTATACCAAAGAATTATTTTGATCATGTAGCATTTCCCCTACACCTCAGTCACAGATAGGCAACGCTCTGTATTCCTGATCCACATTAGCTTTACGTCAATTGTAAATTTGCCCAGTTCCTTCAACTGCATTTCTAAAACATATTGTTCTTAAAGATGACATTTAAATACCTATTAAAATGTGTGTTTTCTCTCATAATAGACATTTGAATTTGTGCATTTTTTAAATCAAATTACTCTCAAAATTTATTTATTTATTTTTTTTTTATCATTTTATTAAAGTTTCACAATTAAGACGGAGTTGGAAAAAGACAAACAAATTTACGGTTGCCCAGAATTTAAAAGAGAACTATTATAAAATGTTTTATAGATGGTATTTGACACCAGATAAATTACAAAAGATTTACAATTCAGGTACTGGGCTCTGTTGGAAATGTTTAAAAGAGGTGGGTACGATATATCATATGTGGTGGACATGCCCAAAGGTCAAGAAATATTGGACTGAGATACATAAGAGGATTTGCGAAATAATGAAGCTACAATTTCCTATGACTCCTGAAATGTATTTGTTAAATATGACAGATTTAGTAGACGGTATGAATATAAAGAAATATTGGAGAATATTATTATATATGATAACAACAGCACGTATTGAATATGCTAAGGTATGGAAAACACAGCAAATACCTACAATAGAACATTGGTGGGGAACCTTCATTGAAAATAAAAATGCTGACATAGTCTCTCAAAGATTGAAAGGGAAATCAGATGATGAAATTCAGAAAGAATGGCAAATTGTAGGTGATTGCTGGGTGACCTGTGATAGAAGTCTATAATTCATGGTAATATGTGGAAAAATTTCATTGTGATGATTACGGCAGATATCATGAAGCAGGAATATGGTAATGGAAATGCTATGTACTAACGTGTAAAATGGCTGAAAAATGCAGTATTTTTGAATTTTTTGATCATTATTTTCCTCTGCCAGCACCTGAGAAATGGGGCACTGAAAGGGACACAAAATGGTAGCCAAGTTGTCAATGCAGTCACTGCTGCAGCAGTTATTTATAGTGGCAGCAAGAAGGATAGAGGGAATGGGGAAAAGAAAAGGGGGCAGGGGAAGAGTTGCTATGCTATTTGCATTGCTAAAGTTAAAATTCCAATCATACATAAGGAAATGGTGGAGAATTTCCCTTCCCATTGAAAAATTTTCTGCCCTGCTCCATTGCACAAATAGAATGGAGATTTTGAGCACCTGTTTGTTCACAGATGTAACTTAAACTGTCAAGAACTTCATTTCAATATTTGGGGAAATGTGATGCCCATGTGTAGATCAAGGAATTTCTTATATGAATTCCTAGAGACAGAAGCCCTATTCAGGCATTCAGGTAAGATTTTAAATATATGAGGAGAGGAAGCTGGCTAGCCCCGTTGCCCTCTTCATTACTCTTGCCATGAGGTCATTGATAGTCTGAGCAGGAAAGATGCTTCTGATTGATCCTCTCCTCGGGCTGGCCCCACACTTCCAAATGCTTGGGCTCCTGTCACTCATTTTGCCCATTCTTTCCCTCAAGATCCCTCCCTGGATCAGATACTTTCACCTCAAGGTGATCCCTATATGGACTGTGTGGGTTCCTAGTGGGAAGCATGGCCAAACTCTGTCAAAACTTAACAAGAACAGTCAGTAACAACTGCAAAAAAGAGTAAACCAGCAGAAGTTTGTTAATGCACGATCATGCATGAACCCCTGAACTATTTAATCATTCACAGCTGCCCCAGACCCTATTCAGTTCTTCCCCCAGCTGATTGTCCTATCTTTACTGCAGCTTTCCCCTATTTCTATACCACCTTTCCCCTATTTCTCTGCAGTCCTTTCCCCATCTCAAAGCCATCTTTGTCCTATTCACCTTTCTCTCTTGTAGGGTCCTCTTCACAGCATTTCCTGAGCTGTGGTTAGCTAGCACCAACCAGGATACCCAGGTTCTCTCTTCACACTTCTATGTGTGTAGCTTCTCTGTGCAGTCAGAAATCCTGATTTTGTTGATTATAAAATTAGGATTTCTGATCCCATGGAGAGGATACATGTATACTGAAGGCCTACTCCATTTCAGACTATCACTCTCCAGAAAGAGAGCAATGATGGAGGGACAGAGATAGCATGTTGCCTCTGCTCATGCTTTCAGGTTAACCTCTTTTGAGATGCCTGAATATGGCTAGAGTCTCTTCAGTTATCACTGGTTTTTGCACCATTAACAGAAAGGTATGTTCCTCACTATCATAAATGCCACTGATGAGGAGATAGAATTTTTTAAAGAGAGAGAGATAGAGAAATGGATCAGTTTGGGATACGTGGAGGTGAAATATGATTATAACTTCTGAACTTTAAGGGTAATGAACTCTACTAGAGCCTTTTTATCCCCACCAGTTTCATCATAAAACTTTCTTTCACACTCTGCCATTTGTTGAAATTAACTTCTGAACCCTTCGATATTCCATTACATCCCACGCAGACGTTTGCTGGCAGCTGAAAGATATCAGACATATGAGAGGACTAAACCCCACAGGAGATTTTACACCTTGGTTGGAGCTGTCCCTATTTGCCAAGCAACACATCAATTTCCTCTTCTGTGACAATATGTTTAACCTGTGTTTTTTCACAGTAGGCTTTAAAATAAGCAATTAGAAAGCACAGTGTTTTCTTCAAGTTGATGTATTATGTACTAAGACACAATTGACCTTTAAGACTTGAGGAGAAACGGCAACTGTTCTTAAGCCCCCCTAAAGCACTGTGGGATAAAGCAGAAGTGCCAAAGAGTTCTTTTTTTTAACTATTACTTTACTATCATTGCCATGCTAGTATGTAGCAGAGCAATTGGAAGTAGGCAGTTTATGATCTATCCATACTGAATCTGAAAAGCAGAGGTGTTTTTATGATAAGGTTTGAACTTAAAAGATTTATGTCCCAGATTTTTCATGCCTGCATAGTTTACGAAATTCATATCAGCTTGAAACAACATTTTCCCTTTTTGCTTCTTCTCCCTGGAGCTCATTTTTATTGACATCTGTGCACTTGTGGAAATACACAGATAGTAATGTGAGCCTTAAAAAAATAATGCATGCATTTCTGGGTAGGCAGCTTTCCAAGAAATGTCATGCCTACATGAATGCCAAATCATCACTCATGCTTATGAGGAGGAGTGTCATTTTCACTGGGGAATAAAATTTCAAAACTCCTTATTTTAGGGCAACAGTAAATGTACTTAAGATGGTGGGGATAGTTACAAGCAGTTTACATAGCCGCAAAGCCACAGCTATTGTTCTCCATTTGCAGGACTCTAGTGCAATGACTCTCACAGCTGTAAGGACCAAACAAGAGGTTAGAATAGGGCAAGGGCATGTTTTGCATTGATAAAAAAAAAAAAGTCAGTTTGAGTCCCTGGTACACCTGGGGTCAAGTATAGTAAATAGAAAGAAATTTGCATTTGCCAAGGTATTGTTACAGCTTCATCCAGTGCATAGTCTGAAAGACTGTTAAATAATATGCATGAACTTCTTTTGGTTTCCTGTCCTTGGGGGGGGAATATGAACATCATGTCTCTTTTCCCCCAAATTATTAAAATATAGACGTGCTTCACTAAAAGTATGTTTTATCTGAAAAATGTGCATGAAAGCACTTTAGTAAAAGGCTGGGGGAAGGTTACATTATAAAAGCTGCATATCAAAATATGTACATAAAGTCTTGCAACATGATAGGGGATTTGTTACCTTGTATCTCAGGGGTCCCGGGAGGAACACCCAAGTACCCAAATATTAACACAAATGGGGAACTTTACTAGAGCACACTTGCTGGCTAATGAGAGGCAGGGCAATGTTAGCGGAGATCTTTCACCCTATGTCTACTGCGTCAGGTCAGTGAGCCAGACAAATTCAGAGTACACCAATTAATGTTTTATTGAAAAGCAGCATATAGGACAACAGACACACTGCTAACTTAGGAAAAGGAGAGGAAAAGGAGAGCTTAAGGATGGGCAATACGACAGCTGATCACAGAGTCTGGGAGAAACGGAGACAGAGAAAACTCAGCCAGGCTTGCTAAGGGGAACTCGCCACATCAACTGACAGCAAGGTGGGATGAAACTCAAAATGATCTGAGGGTTCCTCGGGAGTTCCTGGGGTTCCCCAGAACTCTCAAAATCAATGGGTTTATATAGTAGAAATTGTGCCTGCGGGCCATGCCATAAACATTGAGAACAAAGTAAGTTTTTGAACTGGACAAAAGGCTCAAAAAAGGATCAAAGCTGCTGCGATAGGATCAGTGTGGGTAGATCAATCGTGCAGCCCAAGTGCAAATTGATGGGCACTTATTGTGGTCTTGCTAGTTATGGGCGTGAATCCAGCATCATTGTGAGATTAAAGGGATCTGCAAGCCAGGTCCCGGAGCAACGACCAAGGCTTTTGAAATGCCCGCCTGAGAGGGGAAGTTGGAAATCCCTGCCATTAACGGCTGCTCCTTGTGTATGTGCCTTTATGAGGACCCTTGTAAACACACGAGCCAGGGTGCCAGGAAAAGGTCAAATTATTTGATATCAAAAGGGATATCTAGTGCTATCAACGTCCAGGTCTGAACCACAGATTTGGGTGTGATGCGAATGCTGGTGAGATTCAAAGACATACAACAAAATGAGCAGATTTCCACCTTATCAGGTAATGGGAAATATTTCTTTCTATGCGATCCCACTTTAACTGTCATGGGTGAATCCTATGGAATCCTAGGATTTGTAGTTTGGTGAGGCATTAGGACTCAGCCATGGCAGTTAAACTGGCAACATAATCATATAATTGTATGTTGTGAAAAGGGCCCTGGTATAAATTAGCTTACTGGATCCATATGTTCATGTCGCCAGGAGACGGTAGGGTATGCATAATTTTCATGGAAACTGAAATAGAACTGTTGCTTCTCTATATGATATAGAATCCTGCTTCAAAGAGAGCATCTTTTGCTTGAGCTTTGGAAATCCCCTCCTTCAAAAATCTGAGAAAAATTCAAGCTAGAATCTTTTTGAAGCGCTGCAAGGCACAGACCTTTTCATTGGAGAGTTGTTTAGTGGTACATATTGAGATACAGGAGTGAACCCAGGGTGTATTCATACTGTGCAGTTTATATATTTGATGCTGCCTTAACTACTGTGGCTGCCTCCTGTGGAATGTGTGGATTTGTCATCTGATTAGATACTTAGCTGCTGGAGAGCTATATTTCAGGAGAGTATACTAGAGAATTCTAGGTACCTCACCAAACTGCAAATGCTGGGATGGAGCGATGGCCCTTAAAGTCATATAATGGTATACTATGGATATAGCCACTGATCCCTGCCATGATTCAGAATGGGATTAGTCTCTCTGAGCATTTTCCAAGGAATACTTGGAGACAATTTAAAGTGTTTATCACCTGACACCATTATAGCATTTATAGCACTGGAATGATCCCACCTTTATCTCAGCCTTATCGCATGACATCATGGCTCTCCCTGTGTTGTTGTGCTGTAAAGTAATTGGAAATGCTTTTTCCATGCTGAGAATCATCTGTTAAAGACTTCCGTTCCTACTATGGTTCAGTTTGAGTATGAATGTCTTTTTCCACTTCATTGTAAGAAAGACTGAATAGTGGGGCGTAGTGTAGGAATGGTGTGGTTGTCCCTCCCTTGGAGATTCTTAAGGAAATCTCTGGCAAGCAAGCCTCAGTTCATTTCTGGTGCTTGAGTGGGTAGGACAAAATTTCACAAGAGAATAGCTGCGTTTCCTTGTTTTTTTTTCTATGTACTTATTTGAAAACCATTTTAGGTTTTGTGTAACTTCTATTTTTAAACAAATAGTTTCCTGTCATAGTGCCTATCAACCTTTGAAAAGCAAGACTCAGATGTCTTTATTACATAGGGTTTTCCCCCCAAAGATCTCTCTTATGCTTTGTGTGGTTCCATGTGTTACCCACATGGATGTGTTCCATGTGTTACCCACATGGATGGATGGATGGATGGAGGGATTTTTAAGGTAGCAGTGCAATAGTGCTTTTTGTCACATCATAATTGGACCATTTTTAAAAAATAAAGAAGGAACCGATCATGATGCAGAAGTCAAGGAAAAGGCAGTGTGAATGACATTTTCAGTATTGGGGAACTCACAGAATGGAAAAGAAGGCAGTGGAAGTTATGCTATGTATGCTAGTGGAAGTTATGCTATGTGCAAGTATGGTGAGAGTGTGATACACTATATCAGCACTCAGCTATCTTTGCCAAATACTGGTAAAATGGTTTTCAAATGGCATAACCAGCAACAATTGATTAGTGTGATAAGCACCAAGGCAGGAGACAGCAAGAGCCTTATTGGGAAGCTTAAAGTTCACATCCTCTCGTGGGAAACTTTGTTGGGAAGATGCATGCTGGTAGTGGCTACAGCCAAAGGTGATGGATAGAGTCAAAATTGCATGAAAAGGTCAGAAATCACATTGGATCAGATAGAATCCATATTCCAGTGAAACTTTGATTTTCTAACAAATAAGGCAAAAACAAAACAAAACACAACACACACACACACACACCCTTGGAATTATTTTTATTTTCTTTATACTGAGGAAGGAAACTTGAAATGCTACTTACTATGTCACCATGCATTACTCAAGTCCAAACTTTAAATAGACTTCTGGTTAAACCTATTTATCCCTTTATTTCTCTGTCCGTGTGCCAATAGTCTTCTTCAAGTTTGCATTCACTATATCTGCACTGCCATTGAACTATGGAGCAATCAGTAAACTGTCAACCAATTGTGTGCAGCTGGTTCCCACCACCCAGAACTATCCAGGGAATAGGCCATAAATATCATATCCTAAAGTGACTTACCAAAGGTGCTGCTCCATCCACTGCAATGTTCTCTTTCTATGGTGAATCAGGAGGCTGCTTTTTTGCTTCATTTTGTGTACCTGGCCATTCAGACATGATAAGTATACCCTCCCTGCATACACAAACCTCTTATAGCTTTCTCTGATGGCAGCGGGGTCAAAGTACATGGAATTGGAGGCACACCATTGGAAGTAAAACACTTGTGGCTCTAGGTCACTGACTTCTTCCCTACATATATCTAAATATGGTTGACCCATATGAAAATATTGCTATGATGAAAAAGGCCCATTCAAAACAACTTCATTATGCTGATGCAGTAGCAGTTGAATCAATGACTAGTAATAAAATGATGTGAGGGGAAAAGTTCTGGAGGTATTTTTAGAAACATTAAAGTCCTCTCTCAACCTGAAATTTTCCACAAATTTGGTAGAGTGCTAGAATCACACTTCTTTGCAGATTAGCATCTGAGCCATGCTTCTTAGTTGTGAGAAACACTAAGCCAGTATTTGCTATTCTGAAGTAGTTTTATCAGTCTTTCAGATTTGTTTCTCCTTTGCTTGGTTTCCATATAAACATAGATGCCCTTCATTTGGCATACCTTTGGGCAGACTTACATTTACAGAAACTGGGGAATTATTTGGACTTCTCTCTCATTTAACAGTTTGGAATTGGCAGGTATTTCTTGAAATCTGTAATAAATCTCCTCTTGGGACAAAGGCCTTTGCTGAAATTGGGCAGCAGGTCTAGCTATTGACATACCTATTACAGAATGGAACTCCTGCTGTGTCTCATTACCTCTGATGTTACACTGTGCTTATCTAAAGGGAATGCAATATAATCTGTTTCGCAGGATGGATTTCACATCATATCAGTTGTTTATAATGAAGCTTAGACCAGATGCATTGTGCTGGCGTCATGGTGACTATGAAGGATTTGAGTTATCTGATGGAGCATAATCCAGTCATATATACTTTTTCGATCTGAAGTTTTAAGTTATACTGTATCTTGCACTTCTCAGCAGTGCATTCAGCCAAATTCCTAAGGAAGCAGTTGCTTTGCTTCCTTGGGGATTTGCATAATCTCTGTTCTGTCTGTGTTATGCATTCCCTATATGTAGTAAACTAGGAGCAGTGAAATCAGCAATCAGCAGCCAGCAACATAAACCTGTTTTAGGTGCCTTTAGTACAGGAACACAGCACGTATCTGGTTAAACGAACATAATCCTAACACCAGCTATCCCAACTACGCTCTCCAGAAATTAACACTTCAAGGGAGAAGGCAGAAATACACAGAGAGATTCTTCATTTCTGGCAACCAGCTTGCAATTCTTTTCCTCTAAAGGTCTGAGAAAATAAAAGTCTGTCCTGAGAAACTTCCTTACACATCAAAAGGCACTGCTCTTCAGGCAAACATTTTGAACAGGAAGTTCTTTTAGTGGTACTTGAGAAGAGAAATGGGTTAACCTTGACCCTCATGTTGATTCATAATAAGCTTAGCCTATCCTTTTCTTCTTTTTCAGAGAATTCTTGGAGAGAGTTTAAGTCACCGCATTTCTGAATGTCCTCTGAAGTCTTGGAAAGACCGGGCACATCCCAAAGGTTTTGGTGCCAGCCAACTATTCTCCCTAGCCTTTCAGCAGATGACATTCCCTCTCTCTCAGTATTGCACACTTAGCTTCTTAAAGGTTAGGTAGGAAATTGGCTTCAGGAAAATCTCCATGCTTTTCTTCTCAGTGCTTGAAGCCTTTCTCTATCCCTGACTGAGAAAGGCTGAAGGTTTATTTGTGAGCTCAGTTTGAATACAAAGGATTCCCCCCTCTTTTTTTGCTTGGATCATAAAAAGCTCATTATAAATAAGTAAATAAGTGACAAGTTCACAAAGAAATATGATATATAGACACACTCCAAATTGAAATGAGCAATAGAAAGAAAATGGAACCACCGTGGATTAGAATTTTTTAAAGCTTTAAAACAAAATTGATAGGAAAATGTGTCACAGTATGATTTAACTGCTTTCCTTGGAGAAAGTAAAACACAGAGAACAGTGAGAAGGACTGAAGGAAATGTGTCTGTGTGCATGTATGTGCATGTGTGTGCAAAACCACCACCACCACCACCACCCATGGCTCAAGACTTAAATCCAGAAGCACATGGGAGTGCTGGCTGAGAGGAGATTGGATCATCCCTTCTCTCCCTCTACCCCTTTTCCGTGGCAGCTGGGAGGTGACTATAATGTTCCTCCTCCTTCTTTCCCCCAGAAACTCAATCAGTCTCTCAGCCAGCACTCTTAGAAGCTCCTCTGAGCACCAACAGGGGAAGGATGACCTCTGCTCCTTTCCCATATTATAAAGGAGCAGGAGGAAAAATCTAGCCAAGCAGATGCAAGCGCCAACCAAAGGAGAAGTCTTGTAGCCAGTGGGTGTATCGTGAAAGGAGTAACTTCACAGGGCTTTGCTAGCTCTAGATCTTCCCTAATGGATGAAGGTGGAAAGCAAGCCAACCCCCACCCCATGCTAACTGTAGAAGTGCTGGTGTGAGAGGGATGGTTTCCCTGTAGGCATGTTGTGAAGGTAATGAAATCAGAGGCATGGCAATGTTCCCTGATGCCATGCAGCCTGAAGAGAGCTTCAAATGGAGTGACCTGCTTCTGTCTTGTTTTTGTTGAATGTGAAACACTGTAGGAGTGGAAAAACCCAAACACATATACAGCTGGTATATACGAACAAGTGGGCAAAGCTCTAGGAAACTGCCCAGGCTAACACTGAAGAGAATGACACAAATTTGAGATTGTACCTCTGACAGATTCACAAAATAGCAATCTTCTGAAACAATTGAAGTTTGCCAATCAAGTCCAAACTGAACAAAAATGTTTGGAATGTCAGCTTCTGTCCAAATGTCTGCTTTGGTCAGACTTGGTTCATAAATCTGCATTCTAGAGCAAAATAAACACACAGAAAAGACCAGAAATCCACAATATATATTCAGCAGGTACCTAAAGTAGTTGAGGGACTGGGTTTCAAATCCAATTGTTATGCCCTTGATTTTGGTTCAATTTTTAAAACACCAGGTTTTCTGTCTCTGCGATTAAGCATGTGGGCATGTATAATATAACAGACAAACATTTAAAATTATACTATGGATTTTTTATGCTTCCACATTGTTGTCACATTTGAGGATGTTTGTACTCCAAAACAATATCTGTCATGTCACTAAACAATATATTGTCTCTCCTTTCATGCTGATGGAATTAATGGGATTTGATGTCTATTAATTTAGCTGAAATACATGCCCAGCTGTCAGGCATTTTATTTACATCCTTATTATAGTTTCTTCTGCACTAACGTGACTCATGTCTATGTTATTTCTTAACAGTATCGGCTAGCAGCATAAATTAATTTATGATGTCGTATTCTATTCTACAATAGAGAGATGAATTTGGAATGTTTTATGTAGCACTATGAATATAAATGTTCTTCTTGATTTTCAGGTGGAATAAATATATGAACAAAATGGTCTCAAATAAGTGATCAACCAGAAGGAGTGTATGTATTTTCAGCAGCCCCGAGACTATAAAGATTATGAACCGTTGCAAAACAAAACAAATCCCCTGTTGTATAATAGCTTGTAGAGTGGATATCACGTTAACAGTTTTCAGAGGGGCAGCTGTGATAATCTGTTACAACAGAACAAAAGTCATGTAATACCTTAAGATCAAGGCCATAATCAGCAGAGGGAATCATGAAAACCTCCAGATATTATTGGACTGCAACTCCCACATTCCATCATTCAGACAAGGGATGATGGGAGTTACAATCCAACAACATCTGGAGGCCCAAATGATCCCTACTGCAGCCTAAGATCAATCGCTGATCCCAATTTAAGTATATCTATGAATTTTTTTATTTTTTTTTAATGCAAGCATTGACCTACCATTCCACAGTTGATTAAATGTGCCTATTCTAGCTGGGACAAAACATTGGATTTAGACTTAGAAAATGTACTGTGGCACTATGAACTATCATGAACTATGATCCATTTCAGATGCATCTGATGAAGTGATGGAGTCCCAGAAAGTTTGTATCATAACAACATGGTTGATTTTCAGGAAGACAAAAGACTGGTCTATAATTCTATGACTTCATACTTGTCATTGTAGTGCAAGACTGATAGACCTATGGTCCTCCACATGTCTTCGGATTACAACTCAAACCACCTTTGACCATGAGATGTGCTACCTTGGACTTATGGGAGTTGGATTCTAACAGTATCTGGGAGGTAACAGATTCCCCACTGGTAGTTTAATGGCTTGTGAACTTTTGAAGACTAATATAGTTGTAGGTGTTGCATTGTACTGGCTACCTTTTATTTCAGTCCCTTTCACTACAAAGACCAGGACCCCTTCCAGCTCTGCACTTTTTTGCTCTAAAACTTTAGAGAATAGAACTATCAGTCCAGATGGCTGGCAACAAACCTCTTGGCATCCTGACAATAAGAGATAGGTGATGCTATTCTGATATTACCATTCACTTGGCACTGGGATTTCTCTAAAAAGAACAGGACAAAAATGTAGAACATGTAGTCCTCCAGGTTTTTTTTCAGACTTTGCCATCCATCAGCTTTAGCCAGTATAACCAATAGAAAAGGATGATGGGAACTGCAGTCCCACAACATATGGGAGCTACTACACATACCCTATCCATCAGGAACAGGAATCCCATCTGTGATGGGCAGTGCAACAGAAGCAAAGTTGTCAATGAAGTTTCTATAGAAGTTAGCAAATCCCAAGAACTGTTGTAGTTGTTCCCATGTGCGAGGGACTGGCCATTTTAAGATACCTTCAACTTTAGAAGGGTCCATGTTTAGAGTGTGATCAGAGATTCTGTATCTCAGGTAATCGTAAGTCTGAGTGTGAAATTCACATTTTGACAATTTGATGAACAGTTTGTTGTCAATAAGTCTTTGTAGTACTTTACGTACAAGTTGAACGTGCTCAGAGAGCGTTGGCAAGTAGATCAGAATGCCATCTAAGTAAACAACCACCCCATCACAAAGGAGAGTCTTGCAGTACTGAGTTCAGGAACATTAGGAAAACAGTGGGCCCTGCTTGCAAGCCGAAAGGGAGGACAGTCCATTCGAAATTCCTGAGGGGTGTTGAGAAAGCAGTGAGCCATTTGCTGCCTGGTGCGATGAGGATCCTATGAAAAGCTTCTTTGAGGTCCAGCTTGGTAAAATAGGCCCCTTTTACTAGTTGAGACAAGATTGTTGAAGTGAGAGGGATAGGGTAAGCATTATCCGGTTAATTCCATTGAAACTGATGATGAGACGAGCCTTCCCCCCCCCGTCATGTCTCTGATGGAAAAACACTGGGCAAGCCATGGGGGAAGAGGAAGGGCAAATAAATCCATGTTTCAGGTTCTTATTGAGGAACTCATGCAGTGTAGTGAGTTCCTCCTTAGTCATTGGGTAAATTTTAGGTTTACGGAGTTTGGCCCCTTCAATCAGGCTCAACTTACAGTCATAGTCTCTGTGTGGGGATAGTTTGTCAGCTTTGCAAGCTTCAAAAACTTTTTGCAGGTCCCAATACTCCCAGGGGATTTTTTGTAGTTCTTCTTCAGTCAGCCCCATTGCTCTCACATTGGGCTGTGAAGCTGGAGTGAGATTCTTCTGAGTCCTAATTCTCCCCCTCCTGGGTTTTACATTGCATTTAGTCCAGTCAATTTTGGGATTGTGGCGTTTGAGCCAATCAAAACCAACCACCACATGGAATCCAACCTGCTTGGGAATCAATGTAGGGTGCCCTGGATCTCGCCCACCTTAACAGATATGGGTTTCGTTCTGTGCTGTACGCTGCCCCCCCCGCATGAGAAAACCATCCATCTGAGTGAAATTAATGACTTTCTTTAAGGACTCTAGTTCAACTTGCAGTTCTTTGGCCGCCAGGGAGTGTAAAAGGCAGGTAGTGCAACCTGAATCTCCTAAAGCCTTGTCGATTTTGAAATCTCCTTCCCGCCCTTACAAGTGCACTGTAACAAAGACATGTCGAGTGTTCAAGGTACTTATATTGATGTAGTGCGGGTCCTCTCCTTCATTGCTGTCCATATCGGAGTGGTGGTGGTGCTGTCATTGTCTTCACAGGCATGGGTGAAAGCTCCATCCCCTGATCATCTGGCTTGCTGTTTCTGTGTCTCCACTCTGCGGGGTGCAGATTTAGTGGAGGAAGTCTTCTTTGTGTCAGCAGTTTTACTTTTCCTGGGGCATTTGGAAGTCAAATGGCCTTGTTTCTTGCAGTTGAAACAAGCGCCCTCCCTCATTAATTGTCTCCTCTCCTCCCCATCTGGGCCAGTGGGTTTTCTGTTGCTTGAGGGCTTGCAAGCCATTTTTATGCTTGTCTCTGGCATGTGAGTTGCACACTTTCAAGCAAGCTTTCCACCTCTCCAGCAAGTCTCATCCATCCAAGAAGACTAGTAGGGTTCCCTTGTGAAAGGCACCTACCCAAAATTGAGGGGTTCAGGCCATTTTGAAAAAATTGTTTAAGGATTTCATCATTCCATTCAGAGACTTCAGCTGCAAGTCTCCTGAACTCTCATGCATATTCAACCACACTACCCTTTCCCTGTCACAGTTTTTGTAATTGAAATCTGGCTTTGTCTCGTAGGAAAGGGTTCTCGAATCTGTCTCTCAGGCTGTTCATGAATAATTGCAGGTCTGCTGTTTCTTCAGCCCTGGCCTCGAAAAGAGATGTCACCCATTCAGCAGCTTCCCCTTGTAAGAAATGAGCCAGGTAATGAACTCGAGCAACATCACCTGCAAAACTATTCCCATATTCTGCCATGTAGCTAAACACTACATTAAAGAAACAGTTGAGTGTTGATCCTTCTCCATTATAGGTTGCTTTCATTTCTCTGAAAGGCTGAGGCTGCACTGGAAGGGGAGGATTTGCGGGCAGATTGGGAACTGGTATTTGTGGAGCTGCTGCTGTCGATGCCTTGGAGTCACTCAGTGCAGCTGGGGTCGCTCTGGGGAATACTGCAGAAAGCGAGGGTCATCCTGACCAGGGTTTTAGACTGAGCCAGTCAGCCATCTCAGCTCTCATCCTAGCCATTTCCAAGCAAAGCTTCTCCACTTCTTCTTCCTTGGTCACCAGCTGTGCGAGCAGAGAGGCTTTGCCCATAGCAGCATCCCACATGGTAGCATGATGACTTTCTTATTTCATGGTATCCATTTGGTACCCAAGCTCGTGTGTGGCCAGCAATGGGTGAATCTCCTGGATTTGCAGGGTGAACTTTGGATCTGACATCAGGAGTGGTTGCAGGACTTTCTTTGGTGACTTCAGGTTCCTCAGCTCCTCCAGTGGTGCCTTCATCTGTTTGCTCTGGGTCTTGGGATGAAGATTGAAAATTTTGTATTTTCAGTTGTTGAAGAAGAAGGGTTTCCTGCACTCTGTTAGCAACAGGAATCCACACACAAAGAATAGTAACAAATTAAATGTTTTATTTTTGTAGTGTAATACACTGTAAAAACTTTAGTGCAGGAAACTAAAGAGAATCAAAACTGTGTACTCTCATATCTGGAGAATTCTCCCTCAAAACCCCTCCTTCTCCTAGAGTCATGAGAACCAGGCATGCTTATCTCTACATTCCAATCCTAGTACCAGCCAGAGTTGTTTACATAACGGTTTTCAGTAGCATCCTATAGCAGCTGCATACTACCTACTACAGACTACATATCCCATTAATATATTTATGGAGGCTAGCCCGACACTATTTCTGTTATAGGCAAAAGAGAAAGAGGAGACAATGGCCATTCTTTTTTCTTTTCTTTTTTTTATGTTACTGATGTCTGGAATCCTGGTGAGGACTTACATATTCATAAGTGGACTTATGTAGAGGGCAATTAGAATTGGGTAGTTCCATAATGTCCATATCCAGTAAATGGCTGCTGTTAATGTTACTACATATGGGAACTGGTAAAGTGAGCAATGTACATTGGGACTGATGTGACTGACTGTTATGCATTCACTCTGTTATGTAGCTAAGTATATGTAAAGTTACATAATGTGCACTGTGATACCAGATTCCAGCCACCACCACCACCATCATCATCATCATCATCTACAATAGTAATAATATGAGCATCTCTAAATATGTACATGCTTGGCTGGTTCCACTATTGACGATAAGTCCTGGAAACCATGCCCATGTTTACATATGTTAAGGGATATCATATGGAGGATGGAGCAAGATTGTTTTCTGCTGCTCCAGAAACTAGAACATGGAGCAATGGCTTAAACATTAGGCAGAATTTCCTGATGATAACAGCTATTTGACAGTGGCATGGTCTGCCTCAGAATGTGGTGTAGTCTCCTTCTTTGAAGGTTTTAAAAAGAGGCTTAAATGGTCACCTGTTGGGAATGCTTTGATTGTGTGTTCCTGTATAACAGGAGGCTGGGGGATCCTTGTGGTCTCTTCCAACCCTATGCTTCTAAAAAATATTTTTTTAAAAAAAGAAGAAGAAAAGATGCTCTGTTGATTAACAGTTTTCTATGAACTGCAGATACAGGAAGGCACAGAATATGAAACAGAAGACATAAAACAGTCAATGCTATGCAGATTGTGAAAATTTTGTTCATACAAAAATGAGGATTTTACCTAGAAAACAGTATATTTTACATCAACACTCATTTTGCATAAAACCAAGTTTTCTATGAAAATGTATGTGTTTTGGCAAAATGGTCCTGAAATAAATAAATAAAAAATCACTAAAAATGCACAAAAATTCTTGTAATCTCACCAGGAGACATAAAAGTGCTTGAAATTCTTTGATCTTCCATGAAAACATGAAATAAATAGATATTTGCATTTCCACTTCAGACTTCTGAACTGCATTTGTAGGACAGAATGCTGCTGCTTGGCCGCCATGCCCTTTGCCCTCTTTCCTCTCCCATACAACAATCCACTAACATGATGCATAAGTAGAAATAAATATTTTCTCAGGTAGTTAGGCAGGCTGAAGACAGAGCAATTTTTGTCTTTCTCCCATCTACTCATTTTCTCCCTGATTGGTAACATGCTTTCTAGGCTCAAAGAAGACAACATAATCAAGGGCAAGCTACACAGGTTCTGGAAGTTACAGAACAGGACTCGCTGAGAACATTCTACAGAGATGCCTGGCAAAACAATAGCCATAGCTGCCTCTCTCTGGAGAAGGTCTAGAGAACAGTACCCCCAGAAAATATGGTATTAAGTGGTGTGTTCCTCTGAATTTCTTCCTTAAGTGCAAATGAGCAAAAACAGCTGATTGGCTCCATTACTGAGAGATGGTGAATCCACCCTTGATTTAAATAGCAGTTTCTCCACTGCTCCAGGCTGTATGGGAACGATGTCTGCTGGCTGTTTGCCATAATAAATGAAATGAAATGAAATGATGTATGGGAATGATCCAGCTTCTGAACCTAAGATGGGAACAGGGTTCAGCACCTGCACAGCTTCTGTAGAACTCAGAGGTGCTGCTGCTGTTAAAATTGAAGGTACAGCCAGCCCTCCACATTTGCAGGTTTCACTTTTGCAGATTTGATTATTCATGGATTATTTGCCGTCACTTCTGTTGCCTTCCTATGCCATTTTTAATAGGGACTGCAAGCTTCGTGAGACTGAGAAACTGTGAAGGAGGCTTGTATGTCTCTCTTAAAAATAGTGTGGGGCAGCAGTGGAGGTGGCAGTAAGCCCCACCAGCCCCCCACTTCTGCCTTGGGAAGGAACTCTGATGCCCCAGTGGAATCCATGGTGGGTTGAATATGGTGATCATATACTTTTCTTGTGTGCTGAATATAGTTTGGGAGGGCCTAGAGTTATTCACAGTTTTTCCACTTTCACGGGGGTCCTGTGCCCCTAACCCTAGCAAACGTAGAGGTTTGACTGCAGACTTGCATCTTCACCATAATAGCACCATCAGCTCCTTCTGCCTTTGGCCACATGCCAGAGCCACTAAGGAAGAAATGGACAGATATGGGTGTGCAACAGGCAAAAACAAGATGGCAGTTTCAATAAATGAATAGTATTGATATGTATGGCATGCTGGTATTCCAGACATACCTAATGGGGAGGGATTCTGACAGGAGGAAAGGAAACAGGAGAAAAATAAAGGTGATCCCTGCCGTTCTTGCCCTGAAGGACAAGCTGTTGCTTGGATGGTTACAAAGCAGAGCAAGTCATTTTTATTTTTGCTGCAGTTTTGAGTTTTTCCTCAGTCTCATTCCTGATTTTGCTACAGTGCTGCTGGGTTACTAAGCACCATTAATAGACTTAATAGAAACTGCGCAGAGAAGATGGCGAGTTACTCACAGGGGGAAGAGAAAAGGCAGAACTACTTAACACCTTCTTTGCCTCCGTTTTTTCCGAAAGGGATACAAGCACTCAACCTGGTAGTTGGGGAGCAAGGGAGGAAGCAGGAGAAATGAGGCACATAATAGATAGAGAGGTGGTACAGGAATACCTGGCCACATTGGATGAATTCAAGTCTCCAGGGCCAGATGAATTGCATCCTAGGATATTAAAAGAACTGGCAGAGGTCATTTCGGAACCGCTTGCTATAATTTTTGAGAAATCTTGGAGGACAGGAGAAGTTCCAGCAGATTGGAAGAGAGCAAATGTTATCCCCATCTTCAAGAAGGGAAAAAAAGAGGACCCAAATAATTATCGCCCAGTCAGCCTGACATCAGTACCCGGAAAGATCCTGGAGCAGATCATTAAGCAGTCAGTTTCTAATCATTTAGAAAGCAACGTGGTAATCACGAGAAGTCAACATGGATTTCTCAAAAATAAGTCATGCCAGACTAATCTTATCTCTTTTTATGATAGAGTTACTAGCTTGATAGATGAAGGGAATGCTGTGGATGTAGCATATCTCGATTTCAGTAAGGCCTTTGACAAAGTCCCCCATGACATTCTTGCAAAGAAGCTAGTAAAATGTGGGCTGGACAGGGCAACTGTTATTTGGATTTGTAATTGGTTGACCGACCGAACCCAAAGGGTGATCACGAATGGCTGCTTTTCATCCTGGAGAGAAGTGACTAGTGGGGTGCCACAGGGTTCTGTCCTGGGCCCAGTGCTGTTCAATATTTTTATCAATGACTTGGATGAAGGAATAGAGGGCATGCTCATCAAATTTGCAGATGACACCAAATTGAGAGGGGTTGCTAATACGCCAGAGGACAGGATCAAAATTCAAAATGACCTGGATAGATTGGAGAGCTGGGCCAAGGCTAACAAAATGAAATTCAACAGAGAGAAATGTAAGGTCCTACACTTAGGTAGAAAAAATGGAATACAGAAATATAGGATGGGGGACAGGTGGCTGGATAGCAGTACGTGTGAAAGGGATCTAGGAGTCTTCATAGACCACAAGCTGAACATGAGTCAGCAGTGTGATGCGGCAGCCAAGAAAGCCAATGCAATTCTCGGCTGCATCAATAGGAGTATGGTGTCTAGATCGAGGGAGGTACTGGTACCACTCTACTCTGCTTTGGTTAGACCCCATCTTGAATACTGTGTCCAGTTCTGGGCACCCCAATTCAAGAAGGATATTGACAAGCTGGAGCAAGTCCAGAGGAGGGCAAACAAAATGATGAGAGGCCTGGAAGACATGCCCTATGAGGATAGACTTAGAGAGCTGGGTATGTTTAGTCTGCAGAAGAGGAGGTTAAGAGGGGACATGATAGCCATGTTTAAATATTTGAAGGGATGCCACGTAGAGGAAGGAGGGGGCTTGCTTTCTGCTGCTCCAGAGACCAGGACAAGGAGCAATGGATTCAAGCTGCAGGAAAGGAGATTCCACCTGAAGCTCAGGAAGAACTTCCTGACAGTCAGGGCTGTCCGGCAATGGAATCTGCTGCCTCGGAGTGTAGTGGAGTCTCCTTCCTTGGAGGTTTTTAAGCAGAGGCTTGATGGCCATCTGTCGGGATTGATTTGAGGGTGTTCCTGCATGGCAGGGGGTTGGACTGGATGGCCTGTGTGGTCTCTTCCAACTCTACATTTCTATGATTCTATGATTCTATGACTTTTGTAAGTGAGATGAGTTGGTAGGAAAACTAACACAAAATATTTTTGTATTAGAATCCATGATGCTAATCCAGTGCACCCCGTCCCCCACAGTACAGAAAGCTTTGGTGCAGTTCTTATATGATTACAGCAGGGTTAGGGTATCCATGGCCCCTGAGGTGTTGAAAAACCACTGCTCTCAGCATTCCTCGGGCTGATTGGAACTGAGGGGAATTAGAGTCTGATAATATCTGGAAGACCACAGCTTCTCATTTCTGTATTAGAGAACTGGAAAATGTCACAGATATTTAGCCCATCCAAAAGCACTTGGGAGGAAAGCACTTAGGCCTAACAGGAGTTATTGAGGTGGAGGAGTTTTAACCTGAGAGGGAAAAGAATTTTTTAGAAAAAGCATGAGAAAAACAAACCACAGTTGGATCAGATTATATCACTGGAGTTGGGTTATCTCTACAATCGATTTACTTTCAAAATTATGCATAGAGGATGAATATAGTAATCCTGAAGTCTTTCTGTGGCTGGAGAAAAAGCATAATGATAGCTAATCAGTTAGGTTAAAAGAGGAAGAGCTCTAGTCCACACAGCAGAGAATTAATCAAAGTAGGTAACCTGTGATCACTCCAATGAGGGACAATCTAGCATCTATTAATATCTCCAGGATTTCACCATCTTTGCATTTATTCAACGGGATCTTTGGCATCTGATTACTATCGGAGCCGAGCTTTTTCTTGAAAGGTAAGTGTTGCCTTCATTACATTCAAAATGAAGGCAATGATATGCAGATTACTGTCAGAATTAGTTCGATGTGAGCATCTGAACTAGATGTCTTCACTTTTCCCCCAAAAGCCAGTAATGTTCTAGTTCAATATATATTTGAATATTAATCATCTTCATTCCACTTTTTTTTTTAAAAAAAAGACTCTTCCTTTTAGGTACATTTCATAGACCTCTTTGTCATATAGTAAGAAACTGGTTTTTCAATTGGGTAATAGTTCTACAGTGACTCTCTGTTCCATCATGAGTTTTGTTTAACTTGCTAATTTGTCTTGCTTGTTATAGAAGTAATTATTGGATGCAATTTATGACCTAAAGATCCCCCCTTTTTTTTTGTAATGCTGGCAGTTTTATCTGTGCTTGTATTGATTTTATGTAAAAGTTAATAGGGAAAGCTGAATAAACAATGACTGACTTGTTGAACAAAAAAGACATGCTCTGAATTTTACAGGTATGTGCCCTTCAAATCTGAGGAGAAGAGGGTGAAGATTGTACTTGGGCATCTGTCCCCAATTAGAAATTGTAATGTGAGAACTCACCCTTAAAAATCGTGCCACTATTAACGGCCACAAAAATGAAACTAGAAACTAATTAAAACCACCTTTCTGGGCAAAATAGTATACTCAAGTTGGAATCTTGTTGGTTAGTTTTAGCTAGCATAGACACATGCAGTCAATGGCTGAGTAGTGATTCAACACATAGGTAAATCCCATTGATTCAGTAGTTCTACTCTCGATGGGATCAACCATAGGAATTAGGGCTGGGTAGCTTATTTCTTATTTCACATGTACTGCCTGAATGCCCTTTTTATAGTGATCTTGGAAACAATTACATTTATCCTTTATTAAAATCTCTCAAGGGAAGCTCCTCTCTTGTGAAGGTCTGTCATCCAATGATGTGAAATTTGTATCTTTTAGAACACCCAAATTTCTTTTTAAGGCTTTACAAATACATTCCATAAAGCTTAAGGAGGGTATGGAAAATGATCCATCCTTTGAAGGTTAATTATTATTAGTAAATTAATTCATTTTATTTCTTCCTCTTGTTTTATATTTGTCTTTAAGGTCTGTTTGCTAAAACACAATACAGTCCTCTGTTCACATTCATGGATTTGACCTCTGCAAGTTTAATTATTTGTGACATACATGTGTGCCTGCCTCCCTGCCTCTCCTCCTCCTGCCATTTCCTTTTGTTTTGCTGGGCATGGAGAAAAAAGGCAAGTGCCTGGACAAAAGGCAAGGAAATGAGAGAGGGAGGTATGTGCACACTTTCTTTCCTGCTTCTAGAGCTTCCCCTCTCATTCCTATGTCTCTGGCTCTGGGTGCAAAAGGCAAGGGAATGTGGGGGAAGCTCTGGAGGAGAACGAGAGGGGATTGTGGGAGGAAAGTTATGCATGGTTTTTCCACTTTCACAAAGGTTCTATGCCCCAAACCCTTGCAAAAGTGAACGGGCCATTGTAAACTATTTCCTATAGACTGACCATATCACCATGTGGTTGTATTTTACACTTGGAGATCTAGTCACTCACAAAACTTGCACACCAACAGAGACACATTTAAGGTGACCAAATGAATTAATCAGTATCACCTAAGGATGTGAAGTGTGCCAGACTCTATAAGAGGAGAAACAGGAAGAGGAGAAACATTCATATTCTCAATGAATAACAAATATCCTGCAATTCAAGACTACCATGCCAAGCAAAAGGAGAACAGCTGTGAAATTCTTTTTGGTTCAGAACTTCACTGGGGAAAATTATTTTATGTAAAAATATACATGGTTGTTCTGCAGACAATTGCAGAACAGTAGACATGGTTTTTCTGCACAAAATACATTGATTTCTGTAGACAATTTTTTTTTAAGCAGAAAATGCATTTTCACTGTTTCATCATACTGGGCAAATTAAGCAAATATTATTGAAAGTGTGCAAAAATTCATGTATTTTCACAGAGTAGGAAGAAAATTCCTGAATATATTCATCCTTACATGTGTGGATGGAGTAAGTTAAGATTCACATCCTCAGTATCTTCAGTTGTAGAGAATTTTGCTAGTTGTTCAGCAGTCAAATCCATTGCAGTGGAAGAACAGATATGAATCCTAATGTTCACCATGATAATGGTAAGGGGGAATCTCCATGACCAGACTTGGCTCATACAGTTCTTCATTATCCTCCTTACAGAAAAAAGTGGGGTAGGGAAATCATGCAAGTATGACTACACATGTGGATCTTTAATGCCACACATTAATGCAGTTTTCTCGAAGAAAGACATGTTCTCACTCTACCACATCCAAAATTTAAGTGTTCATACAGGTCTTCACAGATTATGGCTTGTATCCAGGGTTTCTTTCTAAAGATGGAAGAGTTCTAATAATTAAAGTTGACTCTGAGCATTTGTTAGAGTTTTTGTTGCAGCACAGTGTACCCCATTCTGTAGTGTCCCTCAGCCATCTGTGAAGCATTTTAGATCATTGTCCTTAGGTCACTGAAATACCCCCCACACAGACGGGATAGCCTTATAACCCTAATTAAGGAACACTCTAGTGAGCAAACAAAAGATATATTCAGTCATTTCATCCCTAGGGAGGAACACAGGAGCCATCATTTCAAGGAGAACATAAAGGAAGGGATTAATAGAAGTATTACATTTTTACCTAGGGTAAAATGAGAAAAGCTTACCCAATTTAGCAGTGTCCTCTATCTATGCAGCATTTTCAGGGGAGTAAGCATAGAGCTTGGGGCAGGAAGGTGGCTTCTATAAGCCATGTTGCACCCACATAAATCAGAATCCAAAGCATAATATAAAAGTAACATGATCCATGAGATTTCAGACAATTTAAAAACTATTTTCTACACTGTTCAGAGTATCTTTAGTCCTACCAATACTCCTCTACATAATAATTTGTATCCTTCTAAAAGGGTGGGAGAGAGAGCAGCAAAATTCCTAAATTTGGTTGGAATACTCCTCCTCCTTTCTTTTACATTGTTGTTAAGATTGCCAATTCTCATATCTGACACAATATTTCAAATAACTGAGATTGATATCAGAATATATACATGCTCACGAATGTATATACGATATGCATATGACATAGTTAGAGTATAACATTTTTAACAAAGCACATTTTTCAACACAATTTTATATCTGGTTAACTGATGGCATGAAGAAATTAGCAGTACATTCATGCCCTTGATAATGCTTCTTATAAACACAGTGGATCCAAAAAGTACCATTACTGTGGGATGAAAGTGTGTCCTGTTGGCACTAGTCAAAATATATATTGCACCATGAAATCCTCTATGCAAAGACTGACAGGGCAAGCAGATCTTATTTATTGACAGCATCTCCTTTGGTTGCATTTTCCCTATTTTTTAAAATGACTTTAATAAAAACATTAAATCATTTATCATGCAGGAATCAAAAAGAGTTTTACATAGTAACAGATATGCAGAAGAAATGAGTAACTGTGACATGCTGGGCTATTGAAAGAAAAGAATGTGACTAGGAAATGATTTTAAAACACTTCTGGAGGAAACTGTTTTTCACTGAGTCTTTGTGTCATTCTGCATGGGTTTTCCAACAGTACCATGGGGTTCTTGATCCTTTTTCTGACCCTCCTCTAATTTAGGCTTCTCATGGACCCATTTTCCAAAACCAGGATTAATTCCATTGTAGAATAATTCTTCTTTCAGTATCATGTCCTGGTAATAGCAAGAAAAATATTAAAGGCTACATCTCAATAAAAATGAGGAAAAGTTTAGAATGCAGACTCCTCACAGCTAGATCCCAGTACCACTATTCACTTGAGTATTTAAAAAAAGTAGAAGTTCTCTTTCTACTGTGTTGATTCATGCTGCTTTAATGACAGACTGCGACTGATTGAAGTTATTTAACTTCCAGACAACAACAACACAAAATGTTTCCCATTCAGAGCAATCAGTGCAGCAGTAAGGTACATCCCAAAATAACTTCAGAGACAAACATAACAGATGAATTTTGAGCTAGGGATAAATTAGACAAATTAAGAGGTGATCTGGAAGGGAAAGTAAGCTTCTGAAAATGGTGTTGCAGATTCCTGTTCTTCTCCTATGAAAAGATCCTATAGGGTTTGGGCTCTGGAAGATTTCTTATGAAGTTCAATGTGTTGATCCAGGCCTGGTACAATATATTGCATCATCTGAGATGACCTGCTCTCTTTCTCTCTCTTTCATTTTTCCCTGTGAGTTGCTGATTCCTTTTGAGTTTAGCTGTTGCTGTAACAGCAGCAATGCAGTTGCTCCTAGGTGAGGGCTGGGATAAGTACACTTTTTTTGCACACATGCACCCAGCTGCCATTCTCCAACAAAGATTGTGGGGGTGGAATTTTCAGCCTATTTGGTGTTGCTCTAGCATCCTGAGGGATCACAAGGGTAAAAATTGGCCCATACATCTGCCAGAGATGCACACACCTGTCCTACTCTCATATTACCATCTGTGACTCTATCATCAGAGTAAGACAAAGTGGCCTGGACAGGATCTTGCTGAGAAAGGAAGTCATAGCACATTGCAAGATCTCAACATGCTGCAAGATCTGAGAACTTTTTGTGGAAAATATTTTGGCAAAAAAAAAGGAAGGGAGGGAGGGAGAAGGAAAGAAAGAAAGAAAGTTGTGCACAATATTGTTTTGTAAAGACAGCTTTTTTACAAAAAGCAATGACTGAGATCCAACATTGCCCATGTAGTTATGAATGCTTAATAATGTAATGTCTCCTGGCCTGAATCCCCAACCAATCTCAATAGGCAGCAGCTGCATCAAGCGATGGAGGTCTGTTCTCCTGCTCATCAGGGTACAGCAGAATGAGGTTTCCAAACCCCTCTGCAACCAGTCATGCAGGAACGGGGGGGGGGGAGTGATGGGGATGGTATGCCACAGTGGCAATTTTTGGGGGTACTGCGGCTCCTTGCTTGCTCTCCCACACACACCATAGCCCTGTCCTGCGCATCATAGCCATGCCCCATCTGTCGTAGCCATGCCTCCACACACTTTGGGCATTTACCTCTGCTCCCACATGGATTACCATCACATGAGGGAGAGAACAGGAATGAAGCGTTCATCCCTTTATCATCTGTCTGTCTATCTATCTATCTATCTATCTATCTATCTATCTATCTATCTGGTGAACCTTATCTGCTTATGAAGGCTCCCTGTGTTTCTGTCCTTTCAGAATTCAGAGTTCTAAATCACCTGTGCTTTCTTTACACATACAGAATGCTCTCAGTGCAGATACATACTTTCTCAAGACATTTTAAACTTTTACTAAAATATTTATATCATACCCTACATCAAAAGATCTTAGGGTAATACACAGGGAAACTCAATACCAATAGGTTAAAACAATTTAAAACAATAAAAATAATGTAAATACACTGAAAACATAGTAAATCCCTTAACAAGATAAAACCATTTTTTAAAAAAATTAAAACAATTTAATAAAATCCTGTGTATAATATTTGAAGTAAATCAGGGAGACCCAAAGCCATAAATAAATAAATAAATAAATACTTGGCACCTAAATGAAACCAATGTTGGTGTCACTTGGGCTTCCAAGGGAAAGTCATTCCACAATTGGGGTGCCATAGCTAAGATGGTCCTCACCCACATGTTTATACAGAGTATTTACACAGAGCAGACCTCAGTCCTTGTGCAGGCACAGATAGGGAAAGGTGCTGTCTCAGTAGCAAGATCCCAAGACATTTAGGGCTTTAAATGTCATCACAAGTATCTCACAAACACATGGAAGATGACAAAGGGAGCAATGGGGCAGGCAGTAGTGAGAGCCATGGTGATGCAACGTGAGAGATGGAAGTGGCATTCTCATCCTCATTCTTCCCATTTCATGTGAGGGTGTGGTGCTTAAGAGGGGTATGGATCAATCAAATAAACTTCAGTGCTTTATCCTAATATACAATTTTATTTGGATTATACTATATGATATGCTTTACTCAGGGGCAGGCAGGAAATTCATTGCCAGTGGGCTAGTAAATCTACCCTCAGTTTTATGGCTCCTCCTCTCACACCTATTCCAAGTTGTGAAAGAATTCCTCAGTGTCAAACCTGTTAACAATATTGTCCACAGTTGGATGGCACCCATACAACAGAGATAAGCTGTCAAACTGGAAGGGGATTTGCTACCCCCACGATAAAAAATCTCCCAGCTGCCCCAGTTTTACTTGAAAGAAAAGTCGGTAGGGCATTACAAATATTATAGATAGGTAGGATGAAACAAGGGACATTTTTGATTTAACACCTATCTTAAAAACATAGGCCCTTTTCGCACCTTACCTGTTCTCAGCACTGAAGCATGGGGATCGCGCGAGCAGCCTCTTGCGAGAGGCTCTCACATCCCTGCTGCTTCACCTCCAGAGCCACTGCCTGCTAGCGAGCAGGCAGAATGAGGGCTCCTCCTCTTCCTTCCCCACGCAGCTCTGGAGGCTCTGCATGCATGGTAAGTGTGTGTGGGGCCCTGGAGCAATGCGTGATCGCACACCATTTTCGGCTAGAAGCTGAAAATAAAATAGTGTGCTATTCGTGCCTGCCGACCCCCGGCAGCATCATGCAATTGCGAGGATGTCATGTGGACGGCTCCTCGCAATTGCATGGCACTTCAGAGGCCCTGTCGCATGGCGAATGCCATGCAAAAAGGGCCATAGTCAAAGAAACAAACAAGGAATTTGTAACTGAAATGGCTATTTATACTTGGAATCATTTCCTAGCAACTTTATTATACTGTGTAAAACTAATGGAAATGGAAACTAGCATTGATCTTTCAACCTGCATTTCCATATTATATTATTGCATATGCATTTATTATATTGCATTGTATTTTTTTAATATTGCATTTATTATTAAATAAAATACATTCTTATTTATTTTAGAAATATAACTCAGTCTTCAGAGAAATGATTATAAAACTGGCCCTTATTGTCCTTCCCTGAACTTCCCTGAGTACTGCCTTCCTCTGTGTTGTATAAGGTGTCAGAGAATCTCCATGGACTAAAACTTTCTATTGCTGTGAAGTACATGAAAGCAAACCACAGGAGAATTACAGGTTTCTCTGGGGAAACAAAAAGAATGGCTTGTAATATGAGCCATAGTTTGAGGAAAAAACTGAAATTTGGCTGTGATGGAACGGGCAGGCTGAAAAGCTGTTTGTGCCTTGAAGTTTATACTGATTCTAGCACTGATTTTTTTAATCTGCCCATTTATAATGTGCACTGTAATATTCCTGCATTTTGAAAGACAATGTTTGCAGATAGACAACTTTTGAGAAACTTTTGTCTGCTCAAAGAAAATTATTGTTTAGAAGATATTGCTGCCGCCCTGTTCAGTATTCATGAAACCATAAACTGGATTTATGATCTCCTATGTTTTGGGATGCACATTTATGGTCATTATTGACTGAACATGACTACTCCCCAAATCTCTTAAATCAGCCAGTTGAAGAGTTTCCAAGATTTTGCAGATTGGGATGCTGGGAAATGAAGACAGCAGTGCTTTACTGGAGGGTGCATTGAGACAAACAGGTTTGGCAAACAGAGCTCTTTCATTGTAGCTATGTGTGACAATGCAGGATCTTGGCCACTGTATTATGCATCAAATACATTTTAGACAAAATGTTTAAGTTTGTGCAAACAAAACAAAACACTGAAAAAGAAAGACTAACAAAAAGTACTGGTCTTTTGATCATGGATGAAAAATCCCATGATGAATGACATGTTTTTCCCAATGAGTTGTTTCAGTATATTGAAACATCCTTCCTCACTGAGGATGGGATGGGTTGTGAATACCTACTTAGGCGTCTTCTTCCATTTGCAGTACTTGGAGGAGTACAAGAGCATGTCTATCAACTCCATGGACCACAAGCTTTCTGTTTCTTCCTGAAACATATATCTCCCTGAGATACACATGAGCATTTCTGCCCTTTTTCCATTACATCCTTTCAGTAATCAGGGAAAATGTGGCATGAATACGCATTTCCATTTTTGCAAGACAGATGGACATCTCCCCCTCCACACGCAGACATGCATACACACACACACACACAAAGGATGCTATAAACCAAACTAAGACCAGAATCCTGTATCAGCTCTTACTTAACAAAGCACTTAGCCAAGTAACTTGTGGACCAGCTCCCCTCAAATCTGACTAAGACCATTTCTGTACTACATTGTTATAGTGCTATTATTCCAATTTCAACATCCTATGGAATCCTGGGGTTTGCAGTTTAGGGAGGGGCCTTTAGAATTCTTATCCAGAGAGCTCTTTGACTTCAGTAAACTATAAACCCCAGAATTCCACAGGATGTTGAAAGTGGAATAATGGCACTATAACAGTGTAGTGGAGAAATGACCTAAATCATGACTAAGTAGCGACTGTGAATACAAAATAGTTATGGTTAGGTAACCATTTTGTATTTATGATCACTTAGTCACAATTTTGACACTATTACCACACTAGTAACTCCTCCCCCCAAAAAACCCCCACCTCTGATTTACCGGGCATCAGCTACACAGGGGAGAAGGTGGACCATTCTACTTAGAGCACAGTTGAATGATTTTTCCATCAGGTTTTGGGGGGTCATGCCAGGAATAGTTGCTTAGTCAAGTAATTAAGTATATGCTGATGCAGGATTCTGGCCAACATATATTTGCAATTGCTGAACATCTTTAAGATGTATCTGAAAAGTTTTAAGATGCCAAAACTTTCTTGTACACTGTTTTGATTACATAAATATTTCATTTATATTCTATGTAACAGCTGCATCTCATTTCCCCACCCTGCTAGATAACTGTCCTGCCCAAGCTCTTTCACAATGGTGCCCATTATTTTATTACCTTTTTGTGCTTCCATTCTTTTTCTGTTTCCTTTTTGATATATGCAAGCTTGAGATCATCCTGCAAAGAAGCAGAACAATGGTGAATCATTTAAACCCAGTGTTTTTTCAATTATTTAGCCTTTGGTGGCCTAACTTCAAGAACTACCTAATTTTATAATCCCTCCAAGACTTCATGATTTAATTTATATGCTTTTACATAAAATACCTCATTTCAAAACAACTTGTCATGGAATATTATCACTGCAGGACACACTGGAGTTGAATAACTGTTCTCTAATAATAAGAAGAATGTCCCTCTCATAAGCAGGCTATTATCAAAACATAGACATATGTTTCTCTCAGAACCACCCAGCTTTCTTGAACAACTGTCTCTTTCACTCACTCAGTCAGATAGGGAGGGAAAGATGGAGGGAGAGAGCCAAGCTTGTCTGTAGAAGGCTATGACCTGTAATGAGATGTAGAAATATACAGACTAGAAAGTTAATGAGTATATTGATTATAGTCCTAAATGAAACCCTTTTTGTACTGCGTCTCCCCACTCCAGCCTACTCCAGCCTTAAAAAAAAATCTATAGACCAGACTGCATTTTTAGAAGAATTTATGTATTTAAAATAAATAGAACACTATGGCTGCTGACTGTGATGAATATACAGAAGGGCACCTTATAAGTGATCTGGTTATAGGAGAAATAAGCAAGCTATATATCATTGTTATAAGGAAACACCTGGGGCCTATTCTTGGATTAACAGAGAGCATAAAGTAATAGACTGATTTAAGTAACTGCACAAATGATATTTACAGAAGCCAAAAGGAATGCAAGTTTATTCTACAAAATCCCTTTTGAGAGGAAGTCTATGTGAAGTCAAACTAGTTAGAATACACCCCTGATGTTCAGCTCTAAGAAATGTGCCGTGTCCCTGGCTGACAAGAAGAAAATGCACGTAGCTTGCAGACTGCCATACAATATTAGGGGCGAAAACTGTTGCTAGGGAACTAGCGGTGGCTAGGAGTCAGAAAGTGACAAGTGAGAAAAGATGGAAGCAGAGGGAAAGCAGAAACTTTCAGGGTCAACCACTTTATAGACAATAGTTAAACCTACTTTGAAAAACAAACAGATATGGTTTCAGAGTGAATAAAGCCTTGTAGGTTCTTTTTGAACACATTTAGACAAAGAGGAAAATGTGTGCAAAACTTTCAAATAATTTTATATATGTGAATGCAGTTTCCAATTACAATTATATCTTTTTTTTAAAAAAACATTATAAAATAATATCTAAGGAGGGCAAACATAGGAGAGGACCACCATTTCTTAAAACTGAGAAGGAAGAAGCTGCATCTGCCATCCAAGTCATAGAACTTAGTAACTGGAATGGAGAACCTGTGTACCAAAACATAACCCCATGGGATCACAGAATGTTCCATTGAGATCTTGGGCACAATTGAGGACACTTGGAATCCTGTAAGAGTGAAATACCATCAACTCACACTGGTACAGTGCTGAGTTGATCTGTTCTCCATTTTTGAATGGAGAATTTTCTCCATTTTAGTTTGAACTAATCTAAAACCAAACCTGGGGACATGACAGTTCAGCTAATACAGTAGTTTCCTATGTTTTAAAATGTAAGCGGCATGAAATCAAGCAGTAGAGAAAATAAATGCACCACCAGTAAAGGGAAAAAAAGGAAACAAAAATTTAAAAATCAGTATTCAAAATAAAACTGGTAGGTGTGAAAGGAACTTGCATTTAAACATGGGAAACAGCACTACAACAGATGTCTTCCATAACAGTTATTTATTAAAATCTCCTGGAAGACAGAACAAGAACACCTGACTTTAAAAAAACATAATTACTTGACTGAACAAATTTCCCTTTGGTTATTCATGTAGGCCGAGGATTATCCTTTCCTCTAAAAAAGTGATGCAGGCCCCAGAGCTGGTACTAGCTTCTGCCTCAAAGTGAAACCTGGCATATCTTGCTAGCACTGAGGCATTCTGAGCATCCCTCCCAAAGAGTCAATAGATAACATTTATATCACATGATATTATGATGTCACAGTCACTATGGTATAGGTGCACCCTGAAAATGAGTAATGAAATCATAGGCCATTTCCACCCTAGCCTGTTATAGTGCTATTATTCCACTTTCAATATCCTATGGAATCCTGGGGTCTGCAGTTTAGGGAGGTCAGAAGCATCTAAGAGATGAGATTTCAGGGCCAAAATCTGAGTCCTAGGAATAACCCTTGGTGAAATCACATAGGGTATACCCAAACAATGTCATAAGTGTGGGCCCTGGTTATCTCATTAATCATGCAAAATTAGGTATCAGCCACAGTTGCCCAAACTATGTCAGTTAAAAGAAAATACTAAGTCTAAATAATAAAATATTTTCTCATTAGAAATTAAGGGAGAAAGAAAATGAAGAAGATGTTTAGCCAGGAGTTGGCTATAAAGAGGAAAAAAGAAAGATGGGAGGACAGGAGTCATTGGGACAGTCAAAAGGAAAGACATCAAGGAAGGAAGGAAGGAAGGAAGGAAGGAAGGAAGGAAGGAAGGAAGGAAGGGAGGGTAGAAATGAGGGAGAAGATGAATATAGGCAAGAGGTGTGAGCTTGGGAGGGGAAGAAGATTGAAGGGCATGTGAAGGTAGGAGAGAGGGGAGAGGAAGTAAGTTTAACGATATAAGATAAGGTGAGGAAAGTGGAAACAAAGCTGAGAAAGTTAACCTCAAGATGAAGATAAACAGTAATACCATATTCATCAGTTCCTAAGGCAGCTCAGTATTTTCCCATGATGACTGCTTCCTTCTATTGATCCCTGGTGCCAGCTGTGATTTGAGGAACTTTGAGAATTAGAAGAGGAAGCTAAGGAGATGGCCAGATAGAAAAACTAGAAAATCTACAGCAACCAATCCAAAGCAAGCTGCAGCATAGTTTTGTGTTTTGTTTTGTTTTTTAAATCTTTTCAACCCTGAGATTTCTCCCCTCACCCAGGAGCCCAGGGGAGAGAGACCAAGTCACGAGAGTCAATGCCTGGCCCTGCAGCTTGTGTTAGGTGTACATGTATGTGCCTTCAAGTCACCTGTTGACTTATGGCAATCCCATAAATTTCACAGAATTTTGTTAGGCAAAGAATACTCAGAGGCAGTTTTGCCAGTTCCTTCCTTTTGAAATATAGTCTGTAGCACCTGGTATTCATTGGTGGTCTCCCATTTAAGTACTAGATGCGATAGTGGAGATAGCAGAGGAAAGAGGAACAGTCAGCTGTCTACACAATAGAATAAATTAAATAGTAAGTAATAAGCCCAAAACTGCAGTCCAGTCCAGAATGGGGTGGTTGGAAAGGCATAATAGCTAAGTCTGTCTGCCATGCTACTTGCCTCATTCATCTGGGCCTGTATTGCTGAGAGCAGGAAGAGGTGGCACCAGCTGTGCTCACAACATCCATCAATCCATACCAAGCATTTGATATCAGAAACTATTCTGTGTGTCTCTCTGTGTGAGTGTGTTCGCGTGCACACGTGCCTTCAAGTCACCCTATGGTGACCCTATGAATTACGTACGGTTATCTTAGGCAAGGAATACTTAGAAGCAGCTTTGTCTGTTCCTTCCTTTGAAATAATGCCCACAACACCTGGTATTCATTGGCAGTCTCCTATCCAAGTATTAACCAGCACTGACTCTGCTTAGCTTCCAAGATCAGACAGGATTGGATGCCTTTATGGTATATACAGGAGCAATGCCAAAAGGTTGTTAAAGTAGTGCTTAAATGTTCTCAAGGAATATACCCTGATGGTGTCAAAAGCACTACAGAACTGGCAGATTTGTCAAAAATTGCACATGAATTAAATGGAAATATATGACCTTTAAGATAATCATAGCCAATATTTTCTGATTAGAAGGTTAGCACAATTAGGGCACCATTTCTGCTCTTAATATATACATGACCCAGAATAAGTATGAATAACTCCACATATATTGTGGGGGGTTTTTTCCCTATGAATTGCCACTTAAAAGAAAAATAAGATTAATAAGCATATGGTTTCCCCTCCAGCATTCATAAAACTAATGAGCAAAACAGAGTGTGGGCAGGGTAATATTAATTATAAGTGTGTGTATATATGTGTATATGTATGTGTGTGTGTGTGTGTATAAAACACACACACACACTCACACACACACACACCATACATATATATTAATTCCATGTTAAAATGATGTTAATGAAAATATGTATTAAATCCCAATGGGAAAATTAAACTGCTGCCAACCAGAGAAGATTATTTCTAGTAGTTTAGCAGCATCATGTAAGACCATTACTAGTGGTCACAAAGGTACTTAAAGGAATTCCAAATTAACCACAAATTTCTTAAAAAATTGAAAACATCATAATATGAATGCAAAGTAAGAATAAGAATAAGAATAATACCCACAGCAGAATTCAAGATTTGATATAAAAAGGACTGTGAATCATAAATGATTTAGTTTCTAAATCATAAATATGGTGTGGTATGATATATTCAGAGAGATAATCCAAAGAATGGTGAAATTAATTTGTGTTCTATGACTTCCACAGTTTTACTTTATTACTGGTAACTTCCATGTTGTAGCAGAAGCCATTCCTAAAGAACCCTAGGATCATGGAATCAGTTTGGGGATGTGAGGATTCCAGTCTAGGGGGAGAAGAGGACATGAAACTCTGTGATCCACTTGACCGTTTCAATCAAAGTCAGCATGATGCACTCTCTGTATATATACAGAGGTTCCATTCCAGGAACCCCAGCAAATAGCAAATTTCGTGAATGCTTGCATTCATTATATTCAATGGCAGCTATGAGTGTGCGGACACTTGTGCATCCATGTACATGTCATCATCTTTTTAGACATAGGACATGATGCATTTGCAGATACTGAAACTCATATATCTGGAGTTTCCTGGTAAGGAAGAGCCACTATATTTTGTAACTTATTAGACAATTTTTGCATTTATTGGCATGTCTTTAAAAAGTTTCATCTAAACTTTCTCTCGATTAGGGCTGTTCCCATAGTAACAGAGGGCCAGGCAATATTAATGCTTTTGCATAGGTCTACACATGGCTCCAGGAGAATGTTAAGTCATGGTTACTGTGCTAGGGTTGCAATTAGAATCTTTCAATGCAGTAGAACATCTGTATGAATGGAAGGCACTTTGCATGAGTGGAAAGTACCTATATCTGCACATGTGAGGGAGTTCCACTGAATCCTGCCATCTACATAAAGCTGCAGTCCCCTCACTCTGCCTGCAATGCTGTTCCAAAGAGTCTTTCCACTCTCAAGGGCAGCTTTGCAAGACATGAAGTTGGAAGGACAGCTCCAGAGAGCCTTGTGCCATGAGCAGAACATTACTTGTTCTTCTTAATTTGCAATTTGCTGTGCATTCTGTCTTAAATACACTAAGTATCCATAAAACAAAGGAATTTGAGTCCAGTTACCAACACACTGGGAAAAAAATCCTGAATCTCTGAATGTTGTAAACCGCCTAATCCCAACTTTCTACCATCTTCTGTTACTTAAAAGACTGCCCTGTGATGTATAGTACACTGAAATTGCTTGATGAAATAAGAGTTATTTATTCATCCGTTTGTTTTATTTTATTTATATCCCACCTTTTCCTGTTTTCATTTAACGAAAAGCAAAGACAAAACTTATGTTTTTTCTTCTTCTCTCTTTTATCACACAAGTTTGTCAACAAGTTTATTAGGATAGAGTGTTTCTTGCTTCATGAGAAGAGTACTCTAGTGCCCATTCTATATTTTATTGACGGAATGCCCCGCATGTATTTATATAAATATGTCAGTTGTTTCCATAAGTCATTTTTAATGTTATGTGTGAATTTGTATTCTGTAATTATTCCACTCAGAATTATTTTTAGTTAACATTGTATTTTAGTAATAACTATCTTGAGTTATATGCAATAGACAGTCAAATCCTATCAAATAAATAAGCAAGTGGATGCATTTTATTAAGAACTTCAAGGGATCCAGCTGAAGCAAATGGGGAGGGTGGATGGGTGCACACACCGGATCTTCCACGTTTATGTCTATTCTTAGAGGTCTCCTGGGAATGGTAGCTGAGAGTTGTTTACACCACTTTTCCACCCACAATGGAAAAGTAGTTTGATGGCGGTGCCTCCCCAAACAAGGCATATGGGGATATCAGTGGAAGCCATTGATATACATGACCCTACTTCCTTCATTTCCCATACATGCAGTTCAGCATGACCTATATTATGCCTGCCTTACTGCAGCTGTAGTTAATTCTTTTCCATCAACCAAAATGGAAGATGCAGAGGAAAAGGAAGAGGAGGAGAAAGAAGAAGGCAAGAAAAAGCCATCCTATCACTTTATGCCAGACCATAGGGAGGAAGCAAGGCATTTGATGGTAAATCCACCACTGTGGCATCTTTTTCTCTCTCTTTCTCCATCTCTCTCTCACACGCAGAAACACACACCACCATCTCATTAGCTGATGCTCAGTCTGACTCAATATGTCTTATCATTGCCATAAATTAAACTAGAAGCTTATTCACACAGGGAGTGATACATATTTTTCTATACTGATTTCATTAAAGTGTCATAATCTTTCATATCCTAATTGTGTCATCTTTCCAGCTCATATAAATATAAGCCAAGCCAACCCTACATTTAATGACATCAGTTTATTGGCACATTTGTGATAATCAATTCCCTCCCTATTTTTTTCAAGCTAGAATTCAAAACATTGCACAGTTCCCTAGCTACAGAGATACATGTCCCCTAGAAGATCTAATGTACATATGCTGAGCTGTATCCAAGGCCGCAGAGGTTGGGAGTGGGGATAGTGTGTTTTTCCAGTTCGGACCACTCCTTCACTGTTCAACGACATCTGCAGTTGTAACCAGGGAAACTTTCATTGAATCAGAAAACCTTTTTTCTTTCTTTCTGGGAATGGATTCCAAAAAGATGAAAATATATATGATGAGCCCAGGGGAGGCAAACTTATCTGTTTTGAAAGAAACATTACTAACATAGCGTTAATTGGAGGGCATGTTAATCCAGCAGATGTTAATAGTTAGAAAGCTAGTTTTCCACTGCTTCCAATATTAATTGGTGATACTGCCAATACTTTCCCTCACTCCCAGCTCAGATTCACAATTTTAATGACTTATAAGGCCTAGCTTAAATGCAAAGTTAGCATTGTGGCCATGAATGGTTGTTTTTGTTTTTTTCCAGCTTGGATTTTATTTCTAGCCAGAGAGATCATTTCACCCCTCACTACAATCCTCCCAACTCACTCAACCCTGAAACCCTACTACCATACACCAGTCCACTAGCATTGTTATCCTGAAAAGTGAGTGACTCAGAGGTCCACCTGTGGTGCAAGTGCCTCCATGGAATGGTGGGAAATTACTAGCTCAATGGGAAGCCTGTGAAAGAGGGTAACCTTACAGGATCTTCCACCTACGTATGCTGGTACTAATTCAGGGACACCAGTTGGAACTTAAAAGAATGTTTTATTGGAGAAAATCACAAACATATGCAAGATTCAAGCAGTCTCACAACTGCACAAGACTAACCAAAGGAATGGAAGGAAAAAATTAGATAGCGAGAAATTAGGGCAGAGTGGGCACTATTTACCTATCCTGCAGACAAGAAATGAAGCAATGTGGTTCAGACCAAGGGTCCAAGTGTAGCACTGGAATAGGAATCTGAGCAGCAGAGTGATGGCCTATGTCCAGAGTACTATGAATTGTCTGGTTTACAGCCAGGGTTTAAATATCCTGTTTCTACTTTGAGGGGCAGGTGTTAATGGCTCTCTGCCACAGCAAACAATGGAGTCCAGAATGGGCTAATGGCTTCTTAATGTCTAGGCAGATGAAGAAACAAAGGGGAACTTTGGCGTGAAGAAGGAATGGATTGATGACTGTCAGTTGCTCTGTTGAGGCAGTTTCAGGTGCAATTGTTTTTGAATTTGTCGAGGCGATTATTGTTGAGGGGAGGTTGTTGAGGGGATTATTGCAAGCTTATTAACACTTCCCAACTGATTTACTATGACCTGGCCATACTCGGAGATCCCATCTGACCTACTTTTGCACATGTTCATCCAGTCCTCTTTGCCAGCATGGCTTCTCAGTCATAACAGTTTTATATTTAGTGCCAATTAAGTAATGTTCTTTTATCAATCATATCATGGAGTGGCAGTGTATGGCATGGTAACAGCATTCCTTCCTGCTCTGGTGGTGTTGGCAGTGGCAGCAGGAATGATAAGGGAGAAGTCTCCAGTATCAGTGCATCTAGGCTGATTTAAAAGACCACAGATTTTGCTCCTGTTCTTTTTAAGTTTATTTTGGAGATCTATACATGTTTTGTTTATCTGAGCCTGGATGTGCCCAAACACTATTACATTCCTTCTGACATCATAGGAACAAAAGGATCTGGCCAAGCTTGGAATTGGTCTTGGATAAATAAAGTTATTGGCCAAGCTTGAGGGTAAGTCATTCAGGCTGCCTTGAGTCCCAACCTGGAAGAAAGGTAGTATATGAATAGAGGGAGGGAGGGATCAATGGTTCAACTAGTTTGGTCCCATGATTACTTCAAGCACTACCTGTATTTCCATTCCAAGTAATAGAAATCAAAGTTTCTCAGAAGCCAGCCTATTATAGTTAGCCTCCATGATATTGAGAACTGAGTGGTAATTAGTTGTAAGTAATTGGTAACTCATCATTCCTTTCCCCCCCCAGTAATAGCAGTGTAATTATACTACCATTAAGAAATTAAAAATGAATAATGCCTATCTTTTGTAGCATAACTAACCTTTAGTTATTTTTATAGTTATGAAAGTGTGTTTTCACTAAATAATTCAAGTACTGGCTCATGTTGTATCTTGTGCTGCTTAATGAAAAAATCATTAAATAAAGTAGAGTAACTATTCTAGTTCCTTCTGAGGAATAAAAGAAGAAAGAGGTAATCTTTTAAAAATATTTCAACCTTACAGAATACCTCACTGCTTAGGGTGCTTTAGAACAGTAACAATTTTCTTTTAAAGGTATCTTTTCAAATTCTGTTGAAGTTTGACCTCTGATGTCCATTTTATATATTCAGATCATTGCTTTGTTGCAGCTGTTTACTGATAAATATACATGTATACATTTTTCATCCCAGTCCTGATACTGTTTACTCAAGCTTTAGTTCCACTGAGTTCCTCCAGACCTTATTTGCACATAGACGTGCATAAACTGGGACTCTTTGAGAAGTAGGAAGACTGCCATTTACAACTGCTATTGTCTTTCAGTGGAGATATGCATACAGAAGTTGCTTTCTGAAATTACTGATATATGAAAAGATGTGTGCCTAAGAACTCACACACAAACATCAGTGAGAGTAAAACTGAAGTCCGAGCTGCTCAGGACATAGAATGTTTGTGTGATCAGTTTATCCAGTGTTTCTACTTTTAGCTCAGAACAGAAGCGCCCCCAGAGATCTGATTGCACAAAGTGCATTAATCGTATAAAAGTGGATGATGAACTCACCTATTTTTTTTAAACCGAGATAGCCCAGCAAACCTCAATTTGCTCCTCCAGGAAAAAGATTCAGTCAGGCACCTGTATGCAGCACTCAAACTACAGATGAAAGGATATAATTGCCCTTTAGGAAATCCACAAGCCCTCTCCCCAGTTCCCTGATTTTTTTCAAACCATCCTGTCTGAAAAAAGTAGCTAAAGGTTCCTTCACAATGTGTAGGTTGAGATTCCCCCTTTGTTGTTGGTAATTGCTGTCATGTTGGCTTAAATTTATGGCAACCCCCAAAATTAGAGATTTCCAAGGTCTTGAACACTCAGGGCTATGGCTACCTTGACAGAATCTATTTGTCAGTAATGTAGTCTTCCTCTTTTCCTGTTGACTTCCTATTGACTTCTTACCCAGTATGGTTGTCTTTTCTCATGCTATGTCCAAAGCACAATATCCCCAGTTTACGGTAATTGTTTTGGCTCCTAAGGAGAGTTCAGGCTTGGTTTGCACTAAGACCCAGTTATTTGTCTTCCTGGCAGCCCATTCATAGACCTCTCCTCCAACACCACATTTCAAATGAGCTGATTCTCTTCTTGTCAGCTTTCTTTACTGTTCAGCTTTCATAACCATAAATAGAAATTGGAAATACAATGGCATAAACAATGATATATCTCTCCTGCTCTTCCTATAACTTGTACATTGCCTATATATTTTATTCTGGAAGATAAAGAAGAGTTCAGGGGGAGCCACTGGGATGAGAAAATAACACAGAGGAAAAGAATCATCCTTAGCACAACTGTTCTGTCTTAACTTGAACCCCATCCTGGTATTTTAACTAAAAATAGATGTACTAAAGCATTTAACTATCCACTGTCAACCTTTGTTGGGTGAGCAAATCTTTGTCATCTGTAGCCACTCATCCAAGCAGAAATGTGAGTAATGGAAGAGAACTGAACTTCCTACTAAGCAGCAGGGAACTGAGTGTGCTTCTCTATCCCAAACTGGAAGGAAGGAGCTTGTGGACATTTTCTCATTTGTAGCTTAGCTGCTGTTAACCACTGTCCAAATAAGATCTGCTTCACCTATAGAAAAGCCAAGGTGGAGAAATGCAAGGGAGGGTCTATTTTTTTCCTTGTTTTTTCCCCCTGAAGCAATCAATAGTTTAGTTGCTATATCTTGGAAATAGTTTCCTCTCATCTTTGCACAAAACAGTAATTGCACCATTGAGTCATTATTTCCTCTGGTAGGTATTCCAGCCAAAGCAGGGTTTCAACAACCTTTGCATTTAGAGAAGTGCACCCATAACAAACCATACATTTATAAGATTGGAATTAATTTTTTAAAGGTGCTGAGAGTTGCTAGGCTACAAACCAGTTGCTGAACTAAATCCAAGTGGTGGCCCAACTAGAGTAGACCCATTGAATGGTAATATGAGTCCTATGGATTCTAAAACTACAGTAGTTGGAATTGATTCTACAGCTACAACACTCTTACTGGGTTTGTCTATGTAAGACATCCAATCAGGTGCAATGAAAACATTGGTAGTAGTGAATACAATGGTGAATGTGTTCCAGGTTTTAGTCTGAAATTTAAGGGAGCTATCCCTTAATATTAGTTCATATTAGGGGAATGTAGATTGAGTCAGTATACTCAAAAATGTAAAGCAAACTTTATTCTCCCCCATTACAGAGTGAGGGGCAAACCAATTTAATGTGGAGATAAGTGCTGTTGACCTCATAGAAAAAGAGTCAGGGAGAAACTGCTTCTGTATATTGTACTAGCATGCTGTAAGCCCTAATATCAAGAGCACAATTCTTCATGGAAGCAGAGAGGGCAAAAGAAAAACACCACAGAACTCAGAGAATGTAGCCATTTCCTGTATCGAATGCTTCTTACAGCTGAAGCCATCACAGGTTGTTTTTAGCTTGCCAGTAAAAAAGAATGATAGCAGAAACAACCTCATTGGAAAAGTCTTTGTGATGAGGTATGCTTGTCCTCTTGGGAAGAATTGTAACATATGAAATGAACAGCCTTGTGGAACCTTAGAGACAAAATGATTCATTATGGAATAAATTGCCACAGAGAATGGTCCATTTTATTAGATGTATGGTGTTGAAGGTAATGCAGGAACCTAGGCTATTTCCGCACTTTACTCTTATAGCACGTTAATTCCACTTTCAACTTCCTATGGAATCCTGGGGTTTGCAGTCCCTAAACACCAAAAACAGGCATGCTGTATTATATCTGCAAGATACAGTAGGTCTCTGGTGTTGCACTGGCTCCCAATTTAATCCCAAGATCAATCCAAGGTGCTAGTGTTGACCTACAAAGTCCCAAATGACTTGTGGCTAGGATATCTAAAAGACTATGTCCTTTCCTATAAGCCTGCTAGAAATCTGAAATCTTCAGAGGAGACCCAGTTGCATGTCCCATCACCTCATGAAGTTAGGTTGCAAGGGCACGTGTAACAGAGTTTTCTTGGTGGCAGCGCCTTGGCTGTGGAACTTCCTACCCAAGAAAGTTAAGCTGGCTTCATCTCCTTTAAGCTTCCAGTGGCAAGTAAAAACAGTGCTGTTCCATGTTGAAATTGCTGGTTTAATTTTTTGAAAACCGGATTCTAGGATTATTTTTAGACTGCTTTCAGAAGTTTTTTTAAAAAACATTTTAATATGTTTTAAAACCTATCTACCTCTGTATTGTTTTAATAATTTTTCTTATTTGTTCATTACCTCAGGAGCCCTTGTGGTCTGGGAAGCAATACAGAAATACAATCAATCAATTAATCAATCATTAGTTAGTTAATGGGAAATTTAGATGAAAAAGACTCTAAATTGTACTTTCACTTCTCTCTCTCTTTCATCTTCCATTCCATTTTTTCATTCATTCATTCATTCACACACATACACACAACAAAACACACAAACACAAACTCACACACAACAGAAACAGAAAGCTGTTGTACATTATGACTTCGAAGATGAGAACTAAGCATCACCAATAGTAAAGTGGACCTGCCTTATAAACAACTTCCAGATCTGAGAATTTAAGCAATCAAAGAACATGGCAGTAATGTGTGTGCTGACGTGCTGAAGCATGGCACTGTCATTTAATAATATGGGATGCAAGAATTCATGACCTTTCCCATTCACAAGGTCCTGGAACAGAATCTCTGTATACACAGTGCAGGCTACCTAAAATACTTAGCCAGTGTGGTGTAGTGTGTTTGAGTGTTGGACTACACATTTGTGGCCATTTCATAGTATTATGGCTGTAGTTACAGAATCCTGAGATCTGTCGTTTGGTGAAGTGCTTAGAATTCTTTGCTACAGAGCTCTATGACTGTAGTTATAGAGTACATTAGCACTCTCTAATAGAGATTCGAAGGACCCAGGATTCCCTGGGATGGAGCAACGGCATTTAAGGTGAGATCAAGCAGGCATAACTGTACGGTAGATACACTCTTGCAACTAGGAATTCTTGGTTCATGGCCCCTGCTCAGATCTTGTACAACTCACTCTTTCTCAGCTTCTCTCTCTTTTTCATAGGCAATGATATAATAGACAATCATGATAAAGGACAGATGGGGAAAACTTCAAGAAACTGTGGAAAAATGTGGAAATTACAGAAAAAATATAATCCATATTACCTTACAACCATCAAGGTTAAAAACAGAAAAGCCTAGTTCAAGATGCCGTTTCTATTTGTTGTAACCTAAAGAGGAACATGGGACTTTCAAATTTTTTCAAATTTGAATCAATCTTACCAGGTGGCTAAAATTGCCACTGTAATGCATAGAATTGTAAAGGCTGGTTCTTCATCTTACAGAGCTTTTATATCAGTTGACTGATGCTTTAAAAATATATAATTGCATTGTCTGTAGCATATGTTAGCATATTATATTATATTATATTATATTATATTATATATTATGTAGCATTATATCTATCTATCTATCTATCTATCCATCCATCCATCTATCTATCTAATGGAAAGTTCTGTGTTTATATGTTTACTAGCTCATTCTAAATTTACCTTTTATGATGATAAAACAAAGAGAACCAGACAGGCTTATTCTACAGTTCAAGTCCTCTAGGACTGGACTAGTAACATTTTTCTGTCACTGTGACAATACATTTTGCAGAACTATTGGATGATAAGGAAGATAAGGTGTCTCACTACAGTTTTTCTTTTACACCCTGCATTTCTCCAGCTGTACATGTGTCTCTGCTGTTCAGGTGCTAGAGCTTATTTGGAGGTGACTATTGAATAATGACCTCAATACAACAACAGTCTAGGTATCCTGCAGGCCACTAATCTCAACAGCTTGAGTGTACCTAACTCTGTGCCAGAATGACAGATATTGTGGCCAGTTTGCTTATTTAATTTTGGAGTCAGAATCAAGTTATATTCAGTACTGGATCTGAAAAAAGGTTAAAAAAACCCTCAAATATTTCCAACTGGTTTGTTGCAAACTTATTAATGAAGACAGATACGTTGATATTTCCTGTTGTCAAGAGGAAACCATGACCACTAAATTATTTTTGTTTTTAAAAAATCTAATAAAATACAGAACTTCAACATGATGAGAATGCTGGTGGAATTATGAAAATGAGGCTGAGCAGACTTTCACATCCTTGTTCATGACCAGGACACATTCTTCTGCAGAAAAGAAGCAAGCACTGAGAGCCAATTTAATTTGGACTTAAAATGGTTCTCATATGAACTATGATGAAATTTCTTCTATATACCATTTCAGGACTGCTAAGTAATGTGCTTCTCCACAGAAGAAATAACATCATGACCTTTCTAATGTTTTTCTAGGTGTCTTCAAGCACTATATGAAAGCTGAACAGTACAAATTCCATTTTACAAAAAAGTTACTGCTGCTGCTAGATAATATTTTCAACTTGTGAGGAAGGATTTTCAAATGCCAAAATGACTACAACTAATTTAACTAGCTTCAAAAAATATCCGTATAATTATGCAAATACTAATTATTAGCACTGGAATTGTTTGTATATTAACAGCATAATCCTCAAAGATCAGAACCAATGCACGAATATTAATTACAAAACATAATGCTTTGTTTCTTTAAAAACTTAAGTCAGGTATTTTCATCCTGCCACAATAGCATTTGGTATAATTTTATGAAAAGAGTATGGAAACAGTGTTTTCATTACAAGGTTTCCAGCACTTCCCCTTCCTTTGCTGTTCTCCTTCACTGTGCTCTCTGGAATTTTTCACTCAATGGCACATGGTAGCGGTGATCAGAAGAAAGCAGCCAATCCAAGTAGAAGAACTAGAAAGACATGAAAGAAGGGAGGAAAAGCCCATGGCACTGCTCACATGCTGATACCTCTATGATTCAGAGGAACATAGGAGGAAGGAAGGCATGGGGAAAATGGATGAGATGGACAAGGAAAGGAGAAGGAATGGAAAAGGAGGACATGAAGAGGAGAAAGGAGGAAGGGATGGAAGGGACAAGAGATGGTGGGGTGAAAAGGGCATCCAGGAAATTGACGAAAGAGAAAAAGTGGGTAGAGGGATAGGCCATGATGTAGAGTGATAAAAGAGAATCTTATAAGGAAGAAGTCATGGAGTGGATGTATGGAATGAAAGGCAGAGGTGAAGACACAGGGTGCAGGAGAACATCAGTGTGGAAGCCACAAAGGACAAAACAAGAATTAGTGGTAAAGAAATTAATGATGCAGAAGAATTTAAAGGAGGCAAGAGATAAGAGAGACAGATGAGTAGGTGAAAAGAAACAAGGAGGAGAAAATCAATTTTCAATGTTTTGCTTTGTATATTTTTGGCCAAAGAAAAAGAATAGTGCATTTATATGTACAGTTGTAGATATGTCCAACTTGTAAGTTTAAAAAATAAATGGATTTATAAACCCATTTGAAATGGTTTTATTTGAAATGGATTTATTTAAATATTCTAAAGAGTATTTAAAACAATACATCTTAGCAATACAGCTAAGGACACTACTGCTCAGAAGAATCCCTTAAACCATTTCTGCCAGCCGATGGCTTTTTGTTGTTGTTGTTGTTTATTGATTTGTGGGGCATTTGTTGCTATTATATGTATGGGGGGGTACTGCAGAATAATAGTTGCACTGGCATTTAGGAAAACTCTCTGTGAGAATAAAAGTGAGGAGAACCATCCATTCTGCTATCTAAGGTCACTGGAGGAAAGGCTAGGTAAAAATGTAAATAATAAGTAAGTAAGTGAGTGTTTTCCTTCAAAGCAGGATTTTTCTCACACAAAGCAATTTAAGGAGGATTTAGTATATGATTAGATTATGTTATTTAGGGATTTTAAAAATAAAATTGATTTCAATTGAAAGATCAACTGACTTATCAGTTGTCTTCTATACACTGATGTTGAAACTGCTACTGCTGATACAAACATCTTCACTGACTTCAAAGAAGGGTATAAGGAGCTATTGTAGTTAACTCACAGCTTGAAAAATGAAGTCCCCTTATGCAGACTTGAAACACCTGTAGCCATTATAAGCATCAAAAGGAAAAAAAAACTAATAATGAAGCATAATTATTGTTAACGCTATTATGAATTCTGGGGTTTGTAGTTTACTGACGCCAAAAAGCTTTCTGGATGAGAATTCTAAATGTCCCTCCCTAAGCAGCAAACCCAAGGATTCCATAGGATGTTGAAAGTGGAATAATATCAGTATAACAGTGTAGTGCAGAAATGGCCTCAAAAACCAGGATGAAAAATAATTTCATTTTAGAGATTATTGGCAAAATAGCCATTTCATGCCTCCTGAGACAAGCTGAAAAACAAAAGCTTTGTTACCCTGACTTCTGGGGTCCCGTGAGAGACACCTCAATGTGCTCCAAATAATGGGGAATGGGAATTAGCTAGAGCACAAGCTATAGCAATGCAAGAGGCAGGCAACTTAGCAGGATCTTGAACCCAATGTTTACGGGGTCAGGCCGAGTCACAAACCAAGCAGAAGTAAATTATAATTGTTTTACTTATTGAAAGACAATCACTGCACACATACGCATTCACTCACACAGACCTTAAAAGATAAAAGGGAGGAGGTTTGATAGAGGATTCTGAGAGGGATTTTTCAGGGGAAATACTACACCTGATCCTGTAGCCCGGGTAGTCAGAAGAAAGTCAGTTGGAGCAGAGATTCTCAGCACGTGGATGCTGAGGGGAAGGCTTGGCAAATGGAGTGGCAGCAAGGCAGGATGGAAGCCAGGAGCGATCCGAGCAATCCGAAGAAGCGCTCAAAACCAGGGGTTCTTATAGGGGAAAATGTGCCTGTAGGGTAGTCCGTTCCCAGAGAAAACAATGGGTTTCAGGTCGGAGACAAAGCCTCCGAAAGATCAGCACTTAGAATGATTTGATTTTGATGGCACTGTCAATAGTGCAGACAGTATGCAAATAGGGAGTGCTTGACAGTTGGCTATTGGGAAGCACTAATCTCATCAAGCTGCCTGTTTGGGGCAGAGAATCTTTTGTATGCTTCCTGCATACTTCATGTAGTAACTTGCCTGGAGGTCTCCTGAAGCTGCATGCGGAAAAATTACTGGCCTGCCTGGATTTGTCTTGTGTTCTTCAGCTGGTTCGGCCATGTCCGTGTGCGTGCTTGTCTGGGGGCCTCGCAAGCACGTGAAGAGGAACAGTTTGGAATATCCAATCTCTTGATATCAAAATATATTTAGTAAGTCCTGGGCTCAGACTATAAACCACAGTAACAGCTTCCTCACCTCCAGAATACACATACATTTGAGAGTCTTGTGATGCATTTTGGAAATAGTAAACCAAGTTTGGAAAAGGTGTTACCTTAGACTACAACTCCAGAACCCCATCAACATAGTCAATAGCTGTGCTGCAGGGAAATTCTGGCTACTGTATCCCAAAAATACTAGTTGTGCTGATTCTACAAATAAAATGCACACAATAGGTCAACAGCTAAAAATGTATATAACTGAAAGATATCAACACACCTGCTTTTGCCAAAGAGACAAATAGTTGCAAAGATGTGCATATTAAAATGCACACAGCTTTTACTGTGAAAATAATACACATTAATTCTTATGTGGGAAGGAAAAATTGTGCCTCAACCTTCTACAAACAAAGGAGGGAATGAAACTACAGTCGGTATTATGAAAAGTACAATGAAACTGAGACTGAGAATTTTCCATATCCCTATCTGGAAGTGGTCACTAAAGAGCATGGTGCAGCTGCAGTTCTTTAAAAGTCTAATATTAATAAAACACAGTATTTCCATAGCTACTAATCTAGGGATAGAGGAAAATACATAGATTAAGAGCTAGTACACAGTCCAACATTGGTAACATAGTATAGACACAACATCCTCAACTACATTGCAGTCCTGTTTCCAAGGTAAATTGCAATATTATATCCCCCTAGTGAATTTATATCATATATACTATCAAGAAAAATAAGGAACAATATAAGTCAAGTACCAGGTTTCCATCCAAGGCTAAGAGAGAAAACTTGCTAAGTCTAATTTGGACCACTGCTTTCTGCTGACCTTGCCAGAAATGTAAGGAGTAGATGGAATAAAATACTGCTAGTGGGGGACCACGCACAGTGATAACTCCCTTCAGTTAAGAATACTGCTCAATAGGGCTGGCACTAAATCAGCCTTTTCCTGTGTGTTCATCCTAAATATTCTGTTTCTGCATCGACCTGCAGTGTTCTTAAATCCATACAAAAAAATTACACACATATTTTGTGTACATATTTTAATACATTTTTGTCTCAAAATATGCATTGCCAAACATAAATAGAACTATGTTTAGAATTTAATTTCTAATTTAAATATATAATTTAATTTTGTCTTAAATTATGCATTTCTAAATGTATTTTTCTCTCAGCCCCTCCTCACTGCTCATTTTTAAGTAGAATCTGACATGGATGGTTAAGTTCCAATTTGTACATTAGTCTGAGAGAAGCAGATCAGATACATTTGTATTAGTTATCAACAGATGATAATTTTACAGATGACAATCAAGATGGGTGGACCCCAATTTGGCAGAGACGGTCCTGATGAATCCCCTGTCATTCTACTTTTTCAGCTCCTTTTAAAATGTCCCAGTTCTATGCTCCTACTTCCCCCTTTGTCCTTAGCTTACTTCAGTTGCTGATATCTGAGTTCATATAATATATAAAAGTCAAAGTTTCTCTATTTGTCTGTGTTAGGCGAAGACCTCATATGAGTGGCTGCCTAACAAGATTCTATGGAATCCTGAGGTTTGCCGTTTAAGGAGGTCCTCTAGAATTCTCAGTGAGAGAGCTCTTGGGCCTCAGTCAAATGTACCTGTCTTGAATAGGCTGGTTGCTATGGAGATGAGGTCTAGCAGCAAGAAAGAGGAAGGCTGTGTATTCTCTCAAGAACCCAACCTCTCCATGTTAATAACTCTGAATACAGATTGGATTGGGGAATATGGGGAAAAGTTACACATATTGGACAAGACAGTTTAGGGTATTAAGAGATACAGGATCTCAAATCTTTCTAACAAGTATTACCTATGAGAAAATAAAATCACAGACAACACTGAGTATATACACTAGTAGTCAATAAATTGAACAAGGGAAAAATGAATGGAGGAGGTGGAATTTTGCCCTACCTGGAGACTCAGACAAAAGCAAACACTAAAGCCCCTCCTAGTGTGTATATTCATTAATAATGTTTGCCATCCTGACCACCCTCTGATATTCCTTGGCTACATGTTTCCCAGTTTTCATCTGCAAAATGTTGGAGGGCATGCGTTGAATCTATTGGAATCTGCAATTATGAATATTCCACTGATTTAATGAGTTTATTTTAGTTGGTGCTTACAGTTGGGTTTATGCCTATCAGGTACAGCTAGAAAGCGGTGGAATTGCCTATCATCTACTTGTTGTTGTGTGGCTTCAAGTCATTTCTGACGTACTGCAACCCCAAGGCAAGCTTATCATGATTTGTTCACAGGGGATTTGCCTTTGCTTTCCTGTAAGGCTGCAAGAATGTGACTTGCTCAAGGTCACCCTGTGGGTTTCCATGTCTCTGAACAGATTCAAACCCAGGTCTCCAGAGTAGTAGCACAATGTTCAGATCACTACCATACATATATTATTTCTTCATTAGTCAGATTACTAGCCATGCTACTTTTAAAAATGTAAACAGCTGGTAACATTGTTATATTTTTAATGCAATAAAGTACTGTTTACTTGATACTCCTGAAACCTTGTATTTTGACAGTTTTTTTGACAGCCTTCTACATTTTTAAAGTGTGGCTTTAAACAAAGCTAAAATGCAACACATTAGTAACAGATTATTTATATATTATATCCCCACATAACAATTTTCTAACATATTACTCTCTGATAACAAGCAATGTTAATGAGTTACTCTTTCTAAAATAATACATTACTGTATAAAAATAGCACTGGAAGCTATGCAGTTTGAATTTGCATTTGAATTCTTGAGTTCCCTGTATAAAGGACATGATGATATTTATTCTCTTAAATAATTTAAAATGGGAACATAATTTTAAGAGTGTATAATCCTGTCATTTTAGGATCCAACAGGAATCAGATAAAGATAAATAAATTATTCCCACCTTACTTCACAGATTGACAAGACCCAAAACACATCCTACACTTAGCAACTGAAAGGCACAGACATTTATTACAGTTCTCTAGCATGCTGGAAAGAAAAGGTGGGTTCACCAGCCTCAAAATATTCTTGACAGACTCTTTCAGGCAATCAAAACAAAAGGAAGCAGAAAATGAAATGCAGACTAGAACTGCAAGGTTGTTCTATCTGATCCAGATAAGGCTGTATTATAGTACTATTAGAGTTAACAGCATCAGAGAAAAGTGAACATATTTTGCTTAATTAATAAAACATTAAATTTTTAACCATATTGAATTATACAATATTTAAATGGAATATTAATATTTGATGGTATGGAAGTTGTGAAGACTTCATAAAAATGGAGTTTAAACATTTGCAGTCTCCGTGGCAAAATTATGTTGACTTTGTTTTATATCAGTTTTAATTCCTCAGATATACAATTGCTTAAGTACATGAGAAGAATCCTCCTGGCACAGACCAAAGGGATATCTAGCCCAGCTTCTGGTCCCAGAGCAGCTGACCAGATGTCTACAGAAACAGGGCATGAGTACAATAGCTTTGTCTACCAATGTTGCTTCCTAGCAACATGGCACTCCTAATACTAGAGGTAATATATAGTCAACAGGACTAGCAATCATTTCCCAAGATCCCTTTGAAGATCAGTGGATCAAAAAACCTGGATGTCATAATAATCACCACTGCTTACCACTGCACAATTAATCCTGTTGGAAAAGAATGACATTTGATCATGCCATGTGGTCCTGCGTCTCTTGTCTGAATAGCAAATATGCTTTCAATATGGTCAAAAAGCTTGCATTATGGTCCACTGCATGACTGGTTTGACTCAGAACAATCTTAGGTATTGATAGCCCCATGGTTTGTGAATTTGATCCCTTTTAAAAAACATGTTCTTTCCAGACTGTGGTGAAAAACAAATTCTTCATTTTCATATTTCAAAAGCATCCTACTTACATATGTGATATTTTCAAATGATGGCTTTACCGTTTGTAGAAGGAGCATCTGAATCACAGGATCTAAGCCTGCAACATAAAGAAATATGGAATTACATTTTTAAATGAAGCTGAAGGAATAAACATGATCACATGTTGCTTAAATAAGTGGAGTAAATAGATATTCAGACCAGAGGACTATTTTCTCAGTGTGGCTTCCCTTGGTTTTGTTGGCCGACAACTTTAAGCAGGAAACATCTCAATTTATAGCAAATGCATTTTACTGTTATATTGGACTGCTGAAAAGATTCAATAAACTGCATGAAACCTCTACACTTGCATGAAACAAGGGTCATACTTCCTATTATTTCTGCATTTTAATAGAGTAATACCTTTGTCATTAAAATGAATGGGGACATGACACTAACATTTATAAGTCTCTGGCTGGCCTTCAGCAAGTCAATATATATCACTTCTCACAAACACAAACATTGATCACTATTAATCCTTAACAGATTGCTGTACATACTGTGTGTGCATGTATGTGTATGTAATAACGAAATTACCCAGCATCACTTGGGTTAATTTCTGGGGTTCCCTAATGCTACACCAAAAGGATGGGGGTCCTTGAGTTCCACTAGCAGTGTCAGGGTCTCCTTAGAAACTGGGGAAATTGAAGCTCAAAGGAAGCCTGCAAGAGCTGGGTAATGGTAGAATCTTTTCACCCAAGTAAACGAGTACTAACTGTAGGAGTCCAGTTAAAAATTTAAATAGGGCATTTTTTTATTAGAAATTAACAGGCACAAACACGAGAAATCAAGCAGTCTTATAAACCATACAAGGCTAGTCAAGGAAGAGGCAAGAAAGGTTGGATAGAAAGATATTCTGGATTGACTGGTCCTGGAACAGAAGATCAAGGACAAGTGGCTCAAACAAGAGTTTGAGGGCAGCATGGAGGATTGGGAATCAGGGGTGCAGTGTGACACCCCAAATGCTAGCAAATTACTTGGGCTGGAGCTGGGGTTCAAATCCTCTTTTTTCTACCATGAACGGATGAGCGTTAATTGCTCTCTCGCAAAGTAAATAAAACGAGTCCAGAATGGATTGATTGTCATACTTTAGGTAACAAAACATTGATGGGAGTCTTGACAGCCTCTTGATGTCTTGGTCAGATAAGGTGAATGGGAAATGTAGGAAATGCACAGAGCAGGGGTGCTTGCCTCCAGTGCCTCACAATTTTGTCTACTATTGTATTTGGAGTTCAGGTCATTGAGAGGATTATTCCTAACCTATTAATGTCAGGTGTTTCTGTCTAATCCTCTTGAACATATGACCTGGCCATGCTGAGGTCACCCTGACCTAGCACATGCTGACAGCCAGTGTCCTACTATTGGAAGCTTTTACAGCCATAAGTGCACTGTTTTATATGAAAATTATGTTTCTTGCCAATTTTGCCATCTCACAAGATGGAGGGGTAATGTGTGATAACACCACAAGGGACCCCAGCAGTAGATTCTGATATACCATGTAGCCTATCTTGAAGGCTAAACCTTCTTAGATATGCCCTTCAAATTTGGTATAAATCTGACCAGCTATTCTTTTAGGAAATAGTGGAGTCTCCCAACATGGATTCCTAAAGTAGACTCTACACACACCATAAAATCTCAGATGACTAATTTAAAGGGTTGTTGTTGTTGTTGTCATCATCAGCTACCCACACTTTTCTAACAGCATCCCTCAGCTACTTAACAGTAACCTTGTGTGTTTAATAGCAACTGAGACAGACTCTGTAAGACATAATATTGTTGATATAAAAGGAAATAAATTTTGATAATTTGCATACTTACAGCCTTAACACAAAGATACATGATCATAAATTAATTATTCAATGTCAGATATATTTTTTCTTTTAGACCGATAAAAAAAGCACATTGAAAGCCATATAAATCCCCAAAGCTGCTCTGTTCCTACAAAAGCCACTTACCTGAGTTCTGTTTCTAGCATACTCTGACATGTCCAAGAACTGGACAAGAGAAATGAGCTCAGTGAGTTAAATCCAATGTTAGTCTTAACTAGAATAGATCACTGAAATCAATATGACTTACATAAGTAGTGACTAATAAGCCCCACTCCTTTTGATGGATTTACTCTAACATAGGATTTAGCCAATTACTTCCATTATCCAATCTAACAGGAAAAGAGAAGGAGGCTGCATTTGGATTGGAAGACTTTTCAGGGATAGATAAATCTGATGTCAAGAAGTAGAGTGAGTATTTTCTGGAAGCAAGACATGATCAAATATATTTCAAGCAGCTCTCTGCTAGGCTTTAGGGTTGTTTGTTTGTATGTTTGAAGTTGTTGGCTCCAGGCTTTTTTGTCAAACTATTCAAGCTGGCTCATCTGGCCTCTGTGATAGAATAAGGCCATGCAGTAAATGTGCCATCTGAGATGGCAAAATTAAATATATGACACCAAGAAATGTGGATCTAAGGCAAGGATAGGGAAAGTAAGGCACTAGGACAGGTGTGGTCCCCACCAGGATTCTAGGAGTTGAACATTTCTGTTGTCATGAGCTTAGTTCAGCAATTAGTTCTTTTACTAAATGAGCTTATCCAGGATTCAGAGCTAATTCACAGGATTAAGTACAAGAATGGTATGATACTGCTGGGCAATTAAACAAAGATGGAAAGAATACTTGAAAATATTCAAAAAGTGGTGGAAAAATATTTCCCAACTTTTTGGAAAACCTTGAAGAGGAAAATCCTGGACTGATAAGAACCTTCAAAGTATGAGGCCTTTTCTGTACAGAATTAACACATAGTATTTTTTGCATGGAAAATAGCATTTGCACAAGAAAAACCACTAGCTGTATGGGGGAAAAAATCTGCACAGAGGTATAGTTTTCTGCATATAAAATGTTGTGTCCTATGCAGAAAATACTAAAGTTGAGAACTTACTCTGTGCAAAATTTGCATGTGGTTTTATTGCACAGAAAATAGCATTTTCTGCATAACAAAAGTGTTTTCTGCATATGAGATAATTCTTTAAAGAGATATTATTTTCTGTATATAAAATTCTGTTTCCTGTGCAGAAAATGCTGTACATGGGAACTTATTTTCTGCAAAATTCACAAATGGAGTGTACAGGAAACAGTGTTTTCTGTGTATAAAATGATGTTCTATGTGTACAAATACCAGGTGCAGAGAACACAGAACAAATCCCAAATTGTGAATATTGTCCAAAACTTGTGCAGTTTTCAAAACTTTTTCACAGTGAGAAGAAAATTGCTAAAATTCAGTGTTGCTTCCTTGAAGAACAAAATTAGCAAAGATCACTACAATTAAATGAGGCTTGGAAGACTCTCTAAATTCTTCCTCCTGTATATGTTATCTGTTATCTGCAACTATATCTGTATCTGTATTTTATTTGTGTCCTCTTAACTAAAAAAAATCTGGTTTTACCAAGTCTTTAATATGTACTTAGTCATTCAGATGCTTTTGCTAACTACACTGTTGCAATGCTATTATTCCACTTTCAATATCCTGTGGGATTCTGAGGTTTGTAGTTTCCTGAGGCCAAAGAGCTCTCTGGCTGAGAATTATAAATGCTCCTCCCTAAACTGCAAAGCCCAGGATTCCATAGGATGGTGAAACTGGAATAATAACACTGTAACAGTGTAGTGCAGAAAGGCCCTTAGTGAATCATTATGCCCTGTTATCTCTGTTAGAGACCAGCAGAGAAAAGGATAACCAAAACGATGGAGGCTAGAGCAACTGCCACATGAAGAAAGGTAAGAGGAGACATGATAGAGGTGTATACAATGATACACATCAGTGTAGATGTTTTTCTCTTACTGTCATGTTATATAGCTGGGTCATCCACTGAAACTGAGAGATGAGAAACTGAAGAGAGAGAAAAGGACATGCTTCTATACATAGTTGTTAAACTGTAATGGTTGCTACCACACAGTGTAGTGATGTCTATAAAACTGGAGAGGTTTAATAGGAGGCTGGATAAAATTCATGGACACAGGACTACTGATACCTAGATAAGATGAATATATTGTCTCATCCAACAATGGATGGACAGATCTATAAATCTATTCAGAGGCAGTATACTAGGAGGAACAATGGGAGGTGCCTCTAGCACACATCTTACTTTCTGTCTCTCCATGGGCATCTGACCAATGTAAACAGAATCCTGGATGAAATAGGACTCTGGTCTGATCCAGTGTTACTCTTCTAAATGATAACTTGTTTTTTGGAAAGCTAAAATAGATTCATTCACAAGTCTCTTATATTGGCAACTACAATGTCATGTCAAACAACATTACTTTATAGCAGAGATAGCATGTCCATATCCAAGGCAACAAAACAGATAGTAAAGACTATTAAGTGGCAAATCTAAGCTAATGAAATGAGATTAATTAGCATTTATATAAGCAATGAGAGAGAGAAAAAGGGGGAATAAGCAGTAATTGCAGCCAAAGGCCTGAAGAGTAATGGGCTGCTGCTGCAGGTTAACAAGTCAGCAAAATATATGTGCTGGCTTTGGGGTCCATTTTGCTAATTACTTAAGCTCCCATTTATGTAGAAAGCTTAGCATCTGAACATATATAAAGGGAGTTGTTTGATAATGTGACATGATAACCTGCAACATGGGAATGTCTATATGACATCTGGGCTCTTTGGAAAGCCAAGGCCAAGTTTCAGAAGCAAATACCTTGGAAAACTTCAGTACAAACTTAATACTGGAGGGGAAAAAAATCAGCTGAAATTGATAATGGAGTGGAATCTACTTTCTGTAGGATTGTGCACATACATTTCTAAATTCTTTTTTAGGAACTGGAGAACAGTGGTGTTGAAGGAGAAAAAGAGAGCTCTGTTGTATCTGACCACTGGAAAGACAAATAAATCTCTTAGAGCATATCAAGACTGACCTCTTCCTAGAAATTAGGGATGGTATGAATCCAGAATTTTCTGAATCCGAATCCAGACCCAAATCCCTGGGAGGTTCTGTGAATCCACAATCTCACAAATCTCAAATCTTCCGAATCCTTTCTTTAAAAAGGGTTTAAAAAGCAAGGGAAAGAAGGATAATCTTGGGCAAGACACACTCTCTCAGCTGTACCAAAAGCCTAGGCAAAGGCAAACCTCCCTCTGAAGAAATCTGGCCAGGACAATTGTCATAGTTTTGCCTCAGGATCTCCTGAGATTGAAAATGACATGAAGTCCCTTTCTACACAGGCAGGAAAATGAGGACCAATCCCACATTTTCCTGCCTGTGTAAACAGGGCCACATACTACAGTACAGAGATAATCCAGGTCAAAAATGCATTTTCTTTGCATAGCTCCTTATGGCATCCTGGGGTTTATGGTTTGATGATGCACCAGCACACTTTGGCAGAGAAGGCTGTGATCCTTTGTAAAACTAACAACCCCAGAATTATGTATTAAGGAGCTTTGCAAGGGAGCTCTGCAAAGGAATATTCCAACTGTCCTTGAAATCTCAAGACTGTACCTTCTAGTCAAATTTCTAGTCAAGTGGTACTGGTACCACTCTACTCTGCTTTGGTTAGACCTCATCTTGAATACTGGGTCCAGTTCTGGGCACCCCAGTTCAAGAAGGACATGGTCAAGCTGGAGCAAGTCCAGAGGAGGGCAAACAAAATGGTGAGAGGCCTGGAAGCCATGCCCTATGAGGATAGACTTAGAGAGCTGGGTATGTTTAGTCTGCAGAAGAGAAGGTTAAGAGGGGACATGATAGCCATGTTTAAATATTTGAAGGTATGCCATGTAGAGGAAGGAAAGGGCTTGTTTTCTGCTGCTCCAGAGACCAGGGCCCTTTCTGCACTACACTGTTAAACTGGTGCTATTCCACTTTCAACGCCCTGTGGAATTCATAGAATCATAGAATCATAGAAATGTAGAGTTGGAAGAGACCACAGGGGCCATCCAGTCCAACCTCCTGCCATGCAGGAAACTACAAACCCCAGAATTCTATAGGAGGTTGATAGTGGAATAGCAGCACTTTAACATTGTAGTGCAGAAATGGTACAGGACAAGGAGCAATGGATTCAAGCTGCAGGAAAGGAGATTCCACCTGAACCTCAGGAAGAACTTCCTGACAGTCAGGGCTGTCCGGCAGTGGAATATGCTGCCTCGGAGTGTAGTCGAGTCTCCTTCCTTGGAGGTTTTTAAACAGAGGCTGGATGGCCATCTGTTGGGAGTGCTTTGAGGGTGTTCCTGCATGGCAGGGGGTTGGACTGGATGGCCTGTGTGGTCTCTTCCAATTCTACATTTCTATGTTTCTAATTCCTGCAACAAGAAAGGCACTTTAAAAACAACAATAACACCATCCTCTAGTCCAGTCTCAGTTCTGCACCCTTCAGTCTCAAGTCAAGTCTCAAGTCATGCATCAAGGCACTTTAAAAAAAAACAACAACCCTCTAGTCCAGTCCCAATTCTCTACCCTGAAGTCAAGGCTCAAGTCCTGCAACAAGGAAGGCACTTAAAACACACACACACACACCAGCCTCTAGTCCAGTCTCAATTCTCTACCCTCCAGTCCAGTCTCAACTCCTACAAGGGACTTTCAAGTCAAATGTCTAGTCCAGTCTCAATAATTCCCAATCCCTACCCTCCAGTCTCAAGTCAAAAGAATAGAGATTATTACCTTGCACAGGGAGGCAGCCCGAGAGGACACAGGCAGCCTGAGCAGGCAGAGGCAGCAGCCCTGGGCACAGGCAGCCTCCAACATGCATGTGGGGCTTTATGCCATGATTTTCAAGTGCCCAGGGGCCCACCGACCAATCAGGCCTTTGGCAGACCCCGGAGGCGCCAATTTTTAAAAGCAAGATTTCCTTTCTGCTACATGTGGTTTGTCATGTGGCTCATGAGAAACCATGACAGATATTTCACTTCTCATCCTATTTTAGCTATAGGTTTACAACCAGACACTGTCTTGTGGAAGGAGGTACATTGGCCTACAAGTGGCAATCACTGGATGAGATTGTGTGACCTTGCCCTCTGCCCTACTCCTTCTGATAGGCATCAGACCCACTGACCCCAGCAATTTATACATGACATTGATTTTCAGCACAGAAAATAGTGCTGAACTTAAATATTAAATGTTCAGTTTAAATATATTGGAATACAACCCAAGATGTAATTTCTGAAATTGTTAACAGCAGCCATTATTACTCCAAGGGGAAAACTCGCCTACTTACCATCTCCCCTTATGTGTCTGGTCTCCTAGGTTTTCAGGTATCCCAGTCTCCAACAAACTGTTTGGTTGGTGGAGTCAAAAGATTTGGTTTGCCTGTTTTGGCACAGCGATTCAGATTTGTGAATCTCAAATCCTTCCCAAGGATTCATGGATTCGAGGATTCGGTTGGCCCATTCCTACTAGAAATCAAAATTACTAAACTGAGGCTATGATACTTTGGACATATGATCAGAAAACATAACTCATTTAGAAAGACAATAAAGCTTGGACACATTGAAGGTGTTAAGTCAAGGGGGAGACTGAATTACTGCTCGATTGACTCAGTAAAGTAACCAAGAGTCACAAGAGTGATGCTTCTTTCACCACCTTCCCTACTTCACCATTTTCTCCACCCCAGTAAATAGCTTATCTAACAGCAACTGCAGACCAGAATTTGGAAACTAACTTTTAAAAACTAATTAGTACATATAATTCCAATGACAAGACTCCCCCACAGTATTTTTGAAGACACTTCTGATGATGTGGACTGGAGTCCTCCCAAACCTATTCTATACATGAATTTATAGTGCTTCATGGCTGGTAGGAGGCAACATGGAAGTTCCACATTCTGTGCATTTTAAATAATTGCTTGGCGCTTTGAACCAAGAGAGTTACTACACTACACTATACTTTAGCAGTATGATACCACTTTAATGACTATGTCCCCATCCTATGGAATCCTGGGAACGATACCCCAGTGAGGGACTCAAAGTCCCTTCTAGAAAACTATAGACTATTTTTCTGTAATATAAATCCTTCTTTACAAACCTGCTTGTTCACTTTGAGATCAGCTGGGGAGGCCATTTTCTCTATACCAATGTTCTATCCTACATCTGGTAGGAACACTGGAGAAGTCCCCCAGCTCTGGAACTTCCTTCAACGAAAAATTAGACTGACACCTTCCCTACTTTCTTTTTGCAGAGAAGGAATGACTTTTCTGTTTGGACAAGAATTTGATTATTGATGATTGTATAAGGCCAGTCCCATTTAAAGAATTTAAAGTGTGTTTGTTTAACAATGTATGTTTTAATTTGTTTTAATTTTTTAATCCTTTAATATCTTTTTTAATTTTTGTATTTTGTGCATTTTTTCATTTTCATTTTTATTAAATATTAAATACATTAAAGTTATGTTACAAATAATATACTTGTTACAGAGAGGAATAAAGAGAAAAACCATGCAACTGACATTTTGTGCACCCAAACCTTTACATTCAAGTTGTTTCCTTCATATCTCATATTTCTATTATATTAACTTGTCATGATTTCCTAATTTTCCCTTATTTTAAATTCTTCAGTATATCATTTTAACAAACATTTTTTTTTAAAAAAAAAACCCGAATTGTGTTGACTTCCCTCCCCCACTTCATTGAAAGAGTACTTAACAAATCTTTTCTGTCCGCTTCCTTTTCTTGGTCAACTCTCTTATCAACTCTCTGCTGCTTCTCTCCTACTCCTCATGTTTTGTTTTAGAGATTTTGCTATAGTATCGTTTTGGATATTATCAAATATTCAATTAATACTGCCTTTCAAAAATAGAATAGAAAAGAGAAAAAAAGATCTTTTAGTAAAACCTAAGTGAATCTCTAATCGATAACGGAGTTTCTTCATATTTGTTAAAGGAACTTTGTAACTGGTAGCCATTCTTTCATTACTTTATCGGATTTCCCTTTTATCCTGTTTGAGAGAAGAGCTTTTTCTTTCATTTCAATAGTTTTTATTAAGCACTACTCATGGGTAGGAGCTTCATTATTTTTCCAAAATCTAGCTATTCTTGCTGCCATTAGATACAGTAAAATAGATACAGTAAAACTCTCCAATATCTCCTTGTATTGTCAGTGCAGTTCAGTCAGATAATGAAAAGGATATTCAAGCACATTCTTGTTATTTTAAATTAACTTATATGCCAAATTAACTAATCATGGGAAGCCATTGTGTTACTATCCATGGCTACTTTCCTTCTTCATTTTATTTCTTATCCAGCAGAGGAGCAGTTCCACAACTGGCCAATTGCTTGAATTGTTTCTTCTGCCAGAGAACAGGGCTGGTGGGTGGAGGAGCTGGGAATTATTCTGGATCGCTGTGGAAGTTCTGGCTACACTTTTCAATATAGCTCATGTTAGCATTGCCAGCTGCATCCTGTGAGAATGTTTTTTTTTTTTTTTTAATCAGCCAAGCAATCTGCCATGCTTTAAAAATACATGTGTGAATTCAAGAAAAAAAATTATCTCAAGATGAGAGTGCTCTTTGGGGGGGGGAAATCCACCTTGGTATGCTGGCAAGCCGTCTTCAAAACATGTGGCAAATAAAGCAAAGCTGTAACTGAGATATCCATGTCAGTGGGAGCTCTGAAGTAAACCTCTCTTCCCAAACATATCACAATTAAAGCAGGAAAAGAAGGATCTTCTCCACCTAGCCCTTTTGACATCACTCCTCTGATCAACACCCTGCTGTCTAGAAATAGTTAGTGTATTCACAAAACCTACTAGAGAAAAGGAGGAAAGGGGAAGTATATTTTCAACATATCAGAGCTAGAAAGGTACAAGATACAAGTTATCTAGTTGCTATAGAAAGTTACCTTGCAATGTGGGCCATCCAAAGAGATATTTTACAAATAGTGTAATGAGCATGAATGAAATAGCATTGTTGAAGTGGGAACTGTATGGTCTTTAGTCATCTGCATCCCATTAAAACCCCTAATGTTTGCTATACCAAAATGTTGGCTTAAAAATGACAACTTGTGCTCCCACAGACCTCCAGAGGGTGCAATTAGCTATTGAAATGTCATGCCATGTTTGGTTGTTTTCTTCCAAAATGCCAGAAGTGATAAAAAGGTATAGCTTGAATGACTGAAGCTAGGCTCACTACTTGAACTGAATGCTCAATATTGGTTGCCCAGTTCTGCAGGGCAGGTCAGCTCAGGTATGAAGGAATGAAGGAAGGGATGAAGGAAGAGGAGCCTCGGAAGTGGCTCCAACTTCACCAAAATGCCTTAGGGTCTTTCCACCCTACACTGCTATAGTGCTATTATTCCACTTTCAATATTCTGTGGAATTCTGGGATTTGTAGTTTCCTGAGGCCAAAGAGCTGTCTGACTGAGAATTCTAAATGCCCCTCCCTAAACTGCAAACCCCAGGATTCCATAGGATGTTGAAAGTGGAATAATAGCAGTATTATTCCATAGGATGTTGAAAGTGGAATAATAGCACTAGGGTGAAAGGGCCTTAATTACTCACTGTTAAGTGCTACCTCCTTTTTTTCTGGTATAGTCACACAAATTCTACATGACTATGATAATGAACCATTGCCCTACTCCTATGGCAATTTGTTGTTGTTAACTGCCATCAGGTTGACTCCAACTTATGGCAACAGTATAGATGAGAGAACTCCAAGTCACCCTTTCATCAACAATCCTGTTGAGGTCCTGCAGACTCAAGACTGTGTCTTCTGTGATTGAATCTATCCATCTGTAATGTGGACTTCCTCCTTTACTATTGCCTTCTAGCTTACCAAGCATTATTGTCTTTTCTAATGAGTCACGTCTTCTCATGATATGTCCAATATATGCCAGCATCAGTTTGTAAAGTTGAAGGCTTTCACGGCTGGAATCCATAGGTTGTTGTGGGTTTTCCAGGTTTTAAGGCCATGTTCTATTAGTATTTTCTCCTGACATTTCACCTGCATCTGTGGCTGGCATCTTCAGAGGATATCGTCTGAAGATGCCAGCCACAGATGCAGGTGAAACATCAGGAGAAAATACTCAAAACCAGGAAAACCCATAACAACCTATCAGTCTCAGTTTACTCATCTTTGGACATTTCTGCATGGGGCGAGGGAATTGCCCCATGCCGTTACTTACCGGATCTTCTGGCTCCCCAGGCCAGGCCAGGCTGCTCAGGAGCAGTGCATGCTTATCACTCCGCACTGCTCCGGCATCAAAAATGGCGGCTTCCAGTTGGTCAAGGGTTTCAACCAACCACTGAAGCTCACCAGCCTAAAGCCAGCCCCCGGCAGATCGCAGGCTCGCATTGGTGCGAGCCTGCAAATCTGCACAAGTGAGCAGGCTCGCAGAGGCACACTTCGTGCTTTTGAAAGACCTGATTTTTCCAGTCTTTCAAAAGCACGCTGGATGACCACTTGGGGTCGTTCCGGAGCAGGCTGAGGTGCAGATCTACATTAAGTAGTCCGGACCCAGTCTGCTCCCAGGTGCAGACGTCCTCTCTGGAGGACGGACTCCACCGTTTCAAATACCCAGTGCGGAAATGGCCATTGCTTCAAGGGAGACCTCAGGCTTGATTTGCTCTAGGAGCCACTGATTTGTCTTTAGAGCAGTCCACAGTATTTGTAGAACTCTTCTCCAGCACCAGATTTCCACCACACCATCCTGAGTACAAGGTTATACATCAGGAAAATCAAACATTGATCTATAATTTTTCATGATCTACACCCTCAAAAGCTTTGCTATAATTGATAAAGCACCAGCTGATTTTCTTCTGAAATTCTTTGGTGCATTCCATTATCCAACATATGTTTGCAATATGATCCCTAGGGCATCATCCTTTCCTGAACCCAGCTTGGAAATCTGGCATTTCTCATTCCATATCTGGGAAAAATATTTGTTGTAGAGTTTTGAGCATCACTTTGCTCACATGGGAAATTAATGTAATGGTCCTGTGATTACTTTAATTCCTAGTGTCCTCTTTCTTGAGGACTGGAATATATATGAAGCATTTCCAATCTGTGGACCATTCTTTTTTCCCCTTTTTTTTCCATATTTGTTGACAAATTTTATTTAGAATTAGAGTAGATTTTCTCTGTAGCTTGAAGCATCTCTCTTAGCATGACATCTGTTCCTAGTGATTTCTTGCTCCTGAGTGCTTTGAGTACAGCTTCCTCTTCACTTTCTAAAATTATAAATTCATTTTCAAATGGTTCTTCCTTGAATGAATTTGTCATCCTTTCCTCTCTTATATAGTTCTTCAGTGCATTGTTTCCATTGACATTTTACTTGTACTTGGTCATATAATGCATTCTCCTGCTAGTTGAAGAGAATCCCCACTCTGGGGCCCTTTCCTCACAATGTCGCTGTGCTGCTTCTGTCACAAGGTGGTGGTGGTCGGCAGGTTGTTTTTCTGCACAATGTCATCACCGTCTTGCTGCCATCTTGTCGCAAAGTATCACATTCACGCAGCATTTGCAAAACAGAAAAAAATCCATTTTGCACTTCCAATCGCGCAGCACTCCTGTACTTACTGTCATGAGGAAGCTGTGGCCATGTGTTTGTGACACTTCCTGCCACAGCACAGCAATGACAAGTGCCTGGCTGTGCTGCAAAAGGAAGGGGCAGGGCTATCCTGCTGTCTTCTGCAGGGAGCGAGCAGGTGCAGAAGGGAGTGTTGCTGATGTGCTCCCTTCCAACCCAGGTCTGCAGCGCCATGATGCAGAAGGGCATCCTCATGCAGAAAGGGCCTTTGTTTAAATTTCTCATTGATTTCTCAGATCTTGTGGAAGAGGTCTCTTATTCTTCTGTTGTTTGTTGTTGTTGTTGTTGTTGTTGTTGTTGTTGTCATCTTCTATTACTTTGTATTGATAATTATAGTAATTCTCCTTGTCTCTCTGCACAAGTCATTGAACAGTTTCATTTAGGTGATGTCCATGTATACAGTCACCTCTTGGATTGCTTGAAGAATGTATTTACAATGAACAAACTGTTAGCCTTACAACAGTCAGTCACCTTCCTGCTTCATTTCCTGATCCTAGGCCAAGTTTTCCACACAGTCTTTGATTTTGCTGTTTCCTACTTTTGCATTCCAATTGCCTATGATTAAAAAAAAGTTCTGTTTTGTGTGTGATCAATTTCTTTCTTAAGTCCCAGCACAGAATTTTTCAGTTTCTTCTTCTTCTACCTCTGTCCTTGGAACATGAACCTGGGTTATAGTTATATTGATGGGTTTTCCCTGAAGTCTTATTGATATTATTTGGCCAGACTTTGCATGACAGTTGGCCATCTGCATTTGCAGAATTCATTTTCATGACCTTGATTATTTACATGTTTTTTCCATGCCCTGCCCCCCATCTCAAGTGTTTGATCAGGTCATGTAGTCCTTTAAAAAATTGCCTCTTCTCTATCAGTCACTGCCTGGACATCTAAGAGACATCTTGGAGCCTGATTTCTCAGCACTACAAACCCTCTACTGATGGTCCCCCTCACCCAAGGTAGGAGTTGGGCAAAAGAGGAAGTATAGGCACACCATGCCAACCCAGCCCCTTTCCCTCTCCTTTTCCTGACCTTATTTGGACCCTGGGTATCCGTATTTCCCACCATGCCTCAGTCCCCTTCCCACAGACACATACAATATTTGCTATTTTCCCACTTTTGCAGGGGTCCTGCACCCCTAATTCTAGCAAATCTGGGGCTGACTGCATATACTTTAATTGCTTTTGCAACATCTCTCCTCACTATTAATATCACCCCATTTCTTTTAGATTTTCATTTCCTGAGTAAAATATTGTATAATTAACTGACTGAAAATGTTCCTTTGCTGTCCATTTTAGCTCACTCACCCCAAGTACTGAAATCTTGTTTTACTATGTATAGCTTCCCTTGTTCCATGCTCCTATAATATGTGTTGCACCACTTTGTACTTTTGGTTCACCTCTGAGCACGTCAACAGCTGAATGGCCTTTCGGCTTGTGTCCAGTTGTGTCATTAGCCACAGAGCTACTCATACTTGTGCTTTGCTGTACCCCAATAACTCATTGAGTGCCATCTGACCTGGATTTTTCATCTTCTGGCACTATCTTTTGTTTCATTTTGAACTGTCTCATCATAGGATTTTCATGGTAAAAGACATTCAGAAGAGGTTTACCATGCCTCTTTCTGCAGAGCACTAACAAGTGTTAGTTACGGTGCCACTGCCATTATCTCTGAGATACCCCCACCAGTCTCCAGTGATGTAGTTAAGCCTTTTACTCCACGTCTCAACTTAAGTCTCAAGTCTCTACCTTCTAGTCTCAAGTCAAGTCTCAAGTCCTCACAAGATACTTTCAAGTCAAGTCTTAAGTCAAGTCTCAAGTCTGGGAGCCAACTTTATACCCCAACTTGTACTCCAGAATTTCAGGACAAAGTTGAATAAAGTCAGTTTTAACAATTTAAGTAGAGTCAGCCCTCTACTTTTGTGATTTTGCCATCTGCAGCTTCAGAAGTGGGGAATAATATCCTTCTTAGTCCCATTTTCAAAGCTGGAGGCTTTTTCAGAAGTGGGGAATAGGATCCTTCTTATTCCCCGTTACTGAAGTTTCAAGAGCTTTAGAAGGAAGGATTCTTCCTCCTCAAGCCCATTGCCTAACGCATTTTCTGTTCCCCTCTGAGATATGAGCCCCGCACCCTGGGTATGAATCTTTCCTTCTGCTCTTAGGAAAAGTTTTAGAAAGCTCTCCCTATATTTAGTGGGGACAGGCTGCTGAGCATACCTCAACCCCACTTCAAGCCAATTGCCTAATCCATTTGTTGTTCCCTATGAGAAATGTGTCCACACTTTGGGCTTGAGACAGATCATCACGTGACCAGTAAGTAGTAAGGTTTCTGGGTGAATGTGTTATATTACTGAACCAAGTGCAGCAAGTCAGTCACTAAAAATATGCAAGTCTCAAGTCGAGTCAGTGTATAATTCTTGCTGAATCAACTCCAAGTCGAGTCATTGAAGCGACTTAAGTCTGACTTGAGTCCAAGTCAATCAACTCAAGTCTACATCACTGCCAGTCTCTCTCCCTCTCTCTCTTCCCTAATTCTCTTTTCTCACACACACACACAAACACACACATACTCACATGCATGCACACATACACTAGTGCTACTACCCAGTAGTTGTTTGGCACATTTAGACTGGATTCTCAGCAAAAGCCTGGCTGATCTGGGAGACCCTACCAGCAACACTGATACCATCAGCATAGCCTCACAGAACACAATCCCACTACTACAGAAAGATAGTGCCATTGCTGGGCCTGGGCCATTATACTTTTATGATGCCTATTTATAAGTAAGCTTAGCAAAGAGCAGCCAGGCAACCTCAAGTGAATTTCAACACAGAGAAATGTAAAGTCCTACAATTAGGTAGAAAAAAATGGAATGCACAAATATAGGATGAGGGACACATGGCTGGATAGCAGTACATGTGAAATGGATCTAGAAGTCTTGGTAGATCAAAAGCTGAACATGAGTCAGCAGTGTGATGAGGCAGCCAATGTGATTCCTGGTTGCATCAATAGCAGTATGGTGTCTAGATCGAGGGAGGTTATGTTGACACTGTATTCTGCATTGGTTAGGCCTCATTTGGAATACTGTGTCTAGTTTTGGGCACCTCAATTTAAGAAGGATATTGACAAGCTGGAGCGTGTCCAGAGGAGGGCGATCAAAATGGTGAAGGGTCTGGAAGCTATGCCCTATGAGGAATGGCTTAGGAAGCTGGGTATGTTTAGAAGAGAAGGTTAAGATAGGACATGATAGCCATGTTTAAATATTTGAAGGGATGTCATGTTGAGGAGCGAGTGGGCTTGTTTTCTGCTGTTCCAGAGACTAGGACAAGGAGCAGTGGATTCAAGCTGCAGGAAACCACTTGAACCTCAGGAAGAACTTCCTGATGGTCAGAGCTGTCCGGCATTGGAATATGCTGTGGTAGAGTCTCCTTCTTTGGAGGTTTTTAAGCAGAGGCTAGATGGCCATCTGTTGGGAATACTTTGATGGGTGTTCCTGAAGGCAGCAGCACTTTCAAAAAAGCAACACTTTTAATGATCAATCTTTTGCCTGTGGTTTTTTTGTTAAAATGAAATCACCCTCACTGGAGCAAGGAGCATACAGGGTTGGGAGAATTTTAAAAACTGTCAGACTGTACACTATACTGAGGTACAACAGAAAGAGAAAAGTGCCTCATTAGCCCACATCCCTGTGTAAGGTTTGTGGTAGAGCCATTTCCTGATCCAGACCAGGTTTCATAGACTATGCTGGTGTAAGTGGAAGAGTCATCTCACTTTTAAAAATCACATTTTTTCTTTCCTCCTCCCACTTTGCCCCTTTGTCCTCAGCTTCCTTCAATAGCTGAACATTGAGTTCAAAGTATGAAAGTAGTTTGTACTCATCTCAGTAGTGGAAGAGAGGAGAGGAGAGGTAGAATCTTGCCCTTCCTGCTAGGCTCTGGAAAAAGCAAACCACTGCAGCTTCTCCCGGGTTGTGTGTTTTTTCTCATCAATAATTTCATATTGACTACACTCTGAAGTTGCTCAGCCACATGTGTCTCATTCTTTTTATCTGTGGACTGTAGAAGAGTAGGACCTCAAATTTTCTCTTAGAGGTATGGGAAGACTAGAAACATTAGCCTGTGGCTTTGGACAGGGAAGGAATCATACAAGCATAAAACCTGCATGATTTAAGCATTTAATGAATCTGCGTTATTACTTTAAGCCGCTAAAGACAACAACTAGAACTGCCTTCTTTTTGATATATGGCAATCAAATGAGGTCTCTTGCGGTTTACAGCACAGTAGTGGAGGGCCTCAGAGATGGTATGAGAGGTTGAGGGATGAACTGCACAGCTCCTTTTCCTGGAAAAAGAACTGCATTGCTGAATACTTCACCTGACGTATGACATATGCTACTCTAGGTTTCTTGGAGAAGAAAGTTGGTGGGATATGAAGGGAAGGTGACAATTCTCCTACAGCATGGGGCAACATCTATTGGCCAATAAGGATGATCCAGGATCAGCTATATTCACTGCAAGCATGGTAAGCGTAGAGCAAGGTTTCAAAGGCAAGAACCTTCAAAGAAGATAAATATATGTGGTCCTTACTAATATTCTTAACACATGTTTAATGGGTTGGTGGAAAGTTAGAGCAATCCTTGTCAAAATTCAAAGTTTAGAATATACAGCAAAATGGAGAACTCCAGCTCCATAGAACGCTTTAACTTGCACTAAATGGACATTGAGGCTTGAGCTAAGTTCCAAGTTAAATTTGGAAAAGTGACTTTTTGGGCTACAACTCCCAGAATCCCTGAGCCAGTATGAGGCTTCTGATAATTATAGTTCCAAAAGTAATTTTTCCAACTTTTGGTTCCAAGTAGATGCGAACTGCTGCCACCTCAGACTAGCCACATTTTGTATTCTGCTTGTACAACAGCAAAGTGACATGAAAGGAGAAATCCAGTTTGCATTGGATTAAAAAAAAAACACTTTCTTTGCATTTGAAGCACTACAAAATTACGTCCCATAATCACTTACAAATTTGGAGAAAAGGGGGTATTAGAGAATTAGGAAAAGTAAAGAGACACCAAAATAGAAAAAAAAAATGTTCTCTACATCCACCAAATTTATCATCATTTATAGTATTGTGGGGGTTTTTTTATTTTAAGTCCTAAAAATACAGAGAACACATCTGCCAGTCCTTGAAAAGAAGCAGAATTGTGAACAGTAAATAGACTGAAGATCTAGGACATAAAAAGAACACACAATGCTAAGCTAAGTGGATTGAAATTCATTAGAATGCAAAAGCACCACCCACAAAAATAGCTTTGCCTGCCCTACAGTCTCTCCCAGTTCTTTCAAACTTCATATACATGCAGTTGATATGTGAAGTTAAGAGTGTTTTCCTTCAAAGTGCACATCAATATATATAAATATAGATATATTACATTGAAGAGCATTTTTTTAAATTACGCAGTTTGCAGAGGGCCTTTTGGAGCTCTTTGTAGGCTGGTTGAGTTTTCTCTATTCTAAATAATTTTGTGCCATGCCCAAACTTGGTGATGTCACTGCTCATCCTCTTTACAAAGAAATTAAAAAGCACTAGTCCTCTGAGGACCCCTTGTCTCGTTAAGAGTTAGCAAACTTTGCATATCTATATTAATTGTTTGCTTATTTCCTGTTTATTTGCTTTTCTACTTCATAATCATCTTGCATCACTGTAATCTGCAGCCATTTTTTCTTCTTCTCATTCTCCCTCCTCCATAAGAGAATGTGCTTAATTATAGACAAATTTTAATAAATAAAGCAAAGTTTTATAGTTTATAAAGAAGACTAAACATATTACTTTTTTCTACCAGACCTGTGGGTGGGGGTGGGACTGGTTGTTGTTCTGCAACTGCCTTGTCAATATGATTACTTTGCTAGAGAGATCCACCACTCTCATACATACTTGCTAACTTTTTTTTCTTCACTTTACAGTGAAAACTGTTTTCTGTTTTTTTTAACTAGTGACCACTCTCTTTTCTATGCTGGTAAAGGACAATATTCTAATTTATTTCAAACAAATAAATTATCTGCTCAGAAGAAAATGCATAATTTCCAGGTATTATTAACCTTTTAATTTTGTGTGTACATTGTTCTTCAATAAAATATTTGAAAGCACCAGTCTTCTGTTTAGGAGGGAAGGGTGGAGGGTAGATTCAGCTCCCCTCTCCCACAATTCCTGCCAAAGAGATGGTTGGCACAGTTGCTGATGTTTTGAAAGGGCAATGAATATGTTGTTTCTTAACAGACTCAGCTACTGTCAGCATGCCCAATTGCATCAAGACATGCTTTTCCTCTGTAAAATGTTGTTTCACCAAATATGGTAACAAAAAAATAAAATAAAATAAAGCCCCCATTGTTGACATCTGTGTACACAGCCACTTAACAAGTATTTAAGTGTGGACTATATTTTTCAAACACTATAGATTTACAATAAAGGTTTACTCCTAATTTTTAAAAATTGTTGCTTAACTTGTTTATAAAGCAAAGATGAATAACTGATATCAGATAGTATATTAAAGCTACTAGAGGAACATACAACTTTTAACCTGCTATTTTTGTTTATTTATACCTAGTCACTTTATCTTGCCTCCAAAGAGCAATACTGCGTGTATGTGTGTGTAAGAATTATGAAACCTGGAACTACCCTGCCTTTTAACACTTAGTATGATATAAAATTCTGTATTTATTACTTTCCTGGGAGCTCTGGTGAGAAGGAAGCAAATCAACTGAATTGTAAGTCAGTCATTAAGTAGCCTGGAAAATTATGGGGGGGGGGAATTAGGAAAACTATTTAGCATCAGCTTTAAGAAAAGCCTCATAAATCCAAAAGCTGGATTCTTGTTAGTCCTCTATAATGACTTGATACAGTTCATTTGTTTGGTACAATTCATTTTAAACACAAGAAGCTGATGGATTACTATACTGAGGAAGCTGGAGAAATGCACCATGGCATCCACTTGTACTAGATTTTCCCTTTTCCAGAGGAACAGTAACCTCACAACACTTTGTCTCAATGTAATTTGTGACCTGCTGGGTAGGATTTGCTGCTCCCCAAATTTACAGATATATTTATGTGTGGGCCTATGCAAATACTGTGTTGCTTTTGAAAATGATTGGCGTTGGTGAAAGGGATGCAAAAAAAAAAGAAAAGGAGAAGCACATTTTTGAATATAAGTGGCTTTGTATTGGTGCACCTGGTAGAATAATATGAATTTACTTTGCATATCATTTTCCACCCAATATCTGCTAGTCTGGGGCAAAAAGTCTAGAAAAAATACTCGTTTGACAACAGAACTGATGGGAGCACCTAATTTAATGCAACACATGGGAGATGGATTGTGTTTGATTCATGTTATCACTGTTCTATACACACATACATAGGTACATACATACATATAGAAAGACAGGCAGGAAGGGAGAGTGGGAGTGTGTGTGTATACAGGGGAGACATGATGAGATAGCATTACTTTCCAAGGTAGATGCCGACTACAGTTCTCTGAGCTTTTCAGACCTAGGGGTCCAGTACAAAAATCTAGCTAGGAGTATGCACCATATACCATAACACATACATGGTAAAGATGGGTGAAACATTTTGACCTTTGAGTGCTTTTCAGAAATTTTAGTTTACTCACTCTGCATCTTCTGTACCAAACAAATCTGTTGTCAGAAACATCTAAATTTCCAGGCATGCAGTGCATCAAAAGGGGGAGAATATGGTCCCTCTCCCATATTTTGTGCACATTTTTAAATTTGTAGAAGCACACTTTAATTAATTATATTTGTATGCCACCTTTCTCTCAGAGTGGGACCCAAGTTCAACAATAAATTAGAAACATTAAAACATTTAAAACAATGAAAAACACTTTAAAAAACCTATAAAATTATAAAAACCTTTAAGAAATCAATTTTTAAAACAAGTTAATAAATAAATAAAGCTCCCCAGTTCATATAAAAGCCTGCTTAAAAAGAAATGTTTTAGTCTGCCGCTGAAAGGAGAGCAAGGAGAGGGCCAGCCTAGCCTCCTGTGGAAGAGCATCCTACAGGGTCTCCTGTCTCCTCACCAGGTGAGCCTGGGATGGTGGCAGAACCAAGAGAAAGCCTTCCCCCACAGATCTTAGGGCTCTAGCAGGCTTGTCCAAGGACATATGTTCTTTCAAATAGCCCAGACCTAAGCCATATAGGGCTCTATAGGTCATAACTAGCACTTCGAATTCTACCCAGAAATGAACCGATAGCCAGCGGAGCTGTTTTAACAAGGGAGTTATGTGCTCCTTGTAATTGGTCTCAGCCAGCATTCTGGCTGCTGCATTTTGAACCTGCTGAACTTTATGAACCATTTCCAAAGGCAACTCCATGAAGAGCACATTACAGTATTGGGAGCATATGTTCATTAATGCATCCATTTGTAATATGCACACAAAATATGTAGGAATTTTTCCAGTTTGCAAATTGCATGGATCTGATATAGAACTGGCACAGGCTTTAGATGACCCCTTCCATTTGTAACCTCCCTTGTTTTACTACCATCTTTTCCGTTTTTTTCATTACCAAAATCAGGTAAGGAAAAAAATGCTAATGTTAGGATCCCTCTGTGAAATGCTTTTGGAATCTGTTTTTGTTATCTGGTCCAATCCCTAGACAGTGCAGGGAATCTGCTACTATTGCATCTTTGTGCATAGCCATCCAAATTCCACTTAGTGGAATGCACTCACCACCTTTTTTCCCCCAACCGAAGTTAATAGCAACTGTGCATGTATAGAATCAACCGGGCAAATATCATGGGAGAAAGGATTAAAACTTCTTCATTACAGTTCTGTACTCCAATTAAATTTGGTGCTTTGACTGATATTAAGCATCAACAACAATTTCCATAGATCACAGAATCATAGAGTTGGAAGGCCCAATGGGCCATCAGTACAGGTTCTCCAGCTAAAGCATCTCCATTAGGTATCTGTCCGGATTCTTTTTTGTTTTTTAATTGTGTCTTATTTACACAGTCACAAAGATAAAACATCAAATAACATGTTTCAAGTATCAGTTCCCCAGATATAGGAAGCAGAGCACAATCTTGGAATCCTTGCCAAGATTTCTGCTAAAGTATACCAGGAAGATAGCATACTTCCTCATTCACCTTGTTTGGCTGGCACACAGTTCCCTCTGTACCCCTGAGCAATAAATCTCCTAACACAATCAAAGCACATATAGTGGTGTACTAAGGTTCCACAGTGCCCAGGGCAAGGGGGTGGGATGAGCTGTGGTGGGTGGGGCAAGTGTATGGGGGAGGGGCAAGCAGCAGTGGAGAGAGAGGTGAGTGTGTGTGTGGGAGGGGTGAGTAGCAGGTGGGGAGTGGGTGGCAGCAAAGGGAGGGGAGAGCAGTGGGTGGGGGAGGGGTGAGCGCATGGGGAGGGGTGAGCACATGGGGAGGGGCGAGGAGTGAGCACGGGAAGAGTGAGCACATGAGGAGCGGTGAGTGGTAGCAGGGGAGGGGCAAGCGTGGGTGGAGGGGGAGTGGTGGAGGCTGGGGGAGTAGCAAGCAGTGGCGGGTAGGGGAGGGGTGAGCAACAGCAGGGGGACCAGGTGGGGGTTCCTCTTTTTTTTGTGCCCAGGGCACTGAGCCCCAGTTTCTCCACTCTAGATCTGCCTCTGAGCATACATCACCTATATTATATGTAGTTTGGCTGTGAAGGTTCCATTTCTGTTGCAGTGTAGGTGACAGTCACATGTGTAGAGGAACCTCCTCTGGGTACATGCTAAAGATAAGTGAATATAACTTCATCTTGCCTTTCTTCTTAAACCACTTTAGGGACCATCAGAAGCCCTGTTCAGCTGTTAGTGAAGCGTGCTTACTGAACACTCAAGGTGGGGGGTCACCTTAGCACTGGCTCTCCATCATAACTTTTGGCCCCCTTCTACACATGAAGGGTGACTTTCTGAAAGTCTGCTATCAGTGGGGTGTTTCTATGTCATCAGAAATGCAGGCAAAGTTGGGGAGAGTGACAGTCTGGAATAGAGAGCTCTCACTAATCATGGACCCATCCATGAGATTTGGAAGCCTAAACTTCCAGTGTTCCTAATCATGTGAAAAGCCTCCATGGGTAGCAGAATTTCTGTAAGCCACTCTCCGTATTCAAAGGGCAACAAAAATGATGACAGAAGGGATAGACCTTGTGCACTACCTCATTAGTTTATTGTACATGCTTAAGGAATGAATGAATGGGACTAGAGCCAGTGTTGGAATCACAGAATCTTAGAATCATAGTTGTGGAAGGGACCTCAAGGCCTATCTGCTCCAACTCTTCCATACAGGAATATGCAGCTAAAGTACTCTCAAGAGATGGCCATTCAACTTGTGTTTAAAGACCTCCAAAGAAGGAAATTTCATGACCCTCTATTCCATTATCTGACAGCTTCTACCATCAAAATGTCCTTGCTAACTTTTGGGTAGAATCTCTTTTCTTGTAATTTGAATTCACTGGTACATGTTCCAGTCTCTGGAGTAGCAGAAAATAAGTTCTCTCCATCCTTCCTGTGACATCCCTTCAGATATTTAAAGATGGCTACCATACCACTTTTCAGTCTTTTCTTCTCTAAACCAGCCATTCTCAATAGGGCCCCTATGGCCTCCAAGGGAGTCCTTGCACATTTGAAGTAAGGTCACAGACTGAAAACTGTGAGAAGGGGAGTCCCAAGGGTTTATTGGGGCCATGGGAACTGAACCGATGAAATACTCAAGCAGCAGCCTTAACTGGAGTCAATAGTTTCCCTCTTATTTCTAATATCTTTCTGGCACACTGTTTGACTGTACCTTGACAAAATCCAAGACTAGAATTGATATTGGGACTAGAGGTGACCTCTGACTGTCATGAAACTTGCAGAAAGTTCAAGGATCACATTAGGCCTGATAGATGTTTAATTTCATACAGTCTTGTTTTTTAGTTTTGTCCAGTAATGTTCAAGTTTTCTTGGTGTTCAATAATAAATGAAACTTAGAAGAGATTCTAAGGGGGCCAAAAAACAGTTGAGAATGGCTGCTCTAAGCTACCAGCTCTCTGAGCTATTCTTCATAAGGCTTAGTTTCCAGACCTTTTAGCACACTGATTGCTTTATTCTGGACATATTCCCACTTGTCAATAAATGTCTTGAACTGCGGTGTCTACAAATGGACAGAGTATTCCAGAGGAGGTTTGTCCAAAGAAGAACAGAGTGGGACTATTACTTTCCTCCGTGTGGCTATTTTACCTCCCCGACACTATATCTGGACGCTATATAATGTTGTCAAATGGCAGTATAGATGGAACTCTCCTACACAGGAGATGACAGGGGTCCTATTCATGATGTAACCGTAAAGAGGAGAAAGGTCCAATTTGTCATGTTATAGGACTGTTGGGATACAAAAAGGTGCTGAAATTCCACACAACTAGGAAAGAATACAGAAGCTATGTCTTCAACTGCAAGCAGTAACACTCCTTATTTTGCATTTCTTTGTCCGAAAAAAACGAAAAAGTTCTTTCAATATTATAAAGCACCTTTCATGCTTTTGAAATGTGTGGCATTTTTCAATCCGCCGTGGCTGAGAGGAAATCTGAACACATTTCCTTTTTATTATTTTCATTCAGCACAAGAACTGATGGCTCATAACCTTTGGTCCCTCTTTACTCTGCCTTTTCTTTTAAGTTACATTAGAGCACTTCATGCCATTAGACTTCAATTGAAAGAAATGAAAAATCAAACAGGCACACTTGCTTCAGGTAAAGGTAAGAAGATACCCAAAGCTTTTCACAAACCTTAAGCAAACTCTATTCAACCCTGATAATGTTTAAATAACATTCTTTATAACATCCTTTTTTATTTGACATTGCTTCAATAAATACTTAAAGCTGGGGGCTCTCTTGGGGCTTTCCTGCTTCTGCAAAATACTAATAGTCTTCCCAGCACTTTTGTTTAAATTGAGAGGATTTTGAAATGAAAGGTTCAGTGCTTTTCCGTTAAAACACACAACACACACCAAATAACAATGCCTATTTACATTCCAACATGAGTCTGCTTTTCTTTGATTTGTTTTACTTTGCACGGAGATTTTCACATACTCCTATATAGTATAGAAAGTAGCCTTCAGCCTGCCTCATGGGAGAAGTCAGGGATTTATCGACACAACTTTCTCTACAAAGCCACCTTGGGACTAGAACAGTTTACAACAATAGTTTAAGAAAACAACCAAGAAAACTGCTTCCAATTCAATCTGCAAATGGAATTGGAGGAGGAAGAATGTAATAATGCATACTGGATTTTAGCCAGGACACCAAAGGTTGACAACTCAAATGTTATAAAATGTTATTTTTGCAAGGCCAATGCTCCTCTGGTTAAAAGGTTTACAAAATAACTACCCGAAAGAATGTCACTGCTACAGTACCTCCTCTCCTAATATTGTAGAAATTTTCAAAGAGGTAACCATGCTAGTCTGTTCCAACAAAACAACCAGGAGTCTTGCGGCATCTCTAAGACTAACAAATGCATTTTAGTGTGAGCTGTTGTGCCTGACAGTCCACTTCCTCCAATGCATGGAGTTCAATATTAGGGCTGTAGATATACAGGGACATTCAAATTGGCAGGGAAGATTGAGATCAAAGCAAAACTGGATGCAGAAAATAACGATTATTTACAGTACTGAGAACTTTACTGCTTTACCAAAAGTAGTACAGGAGAGAGAAAAGTTTTAATTTGGTCTGTTATGCTGAGTGTTTTGTTGCATCTTTCCGAGATGTCTCTAATTGACTTATGAATATTTTGTCATACCCTAGACTATTAAAGCTTATATGTGTACTATGCAGAGAAATTGTCATCTTATTTAAAATTGTTGAAGGACTGGAACCTGTGAGTACATTCCAGGTCAGATGTCAGGTGAATATCCACAGCCAGAGGTATAGCAATAACGGGGGTGGGGGAGGCCATGGTCCCTCCAAATAAAGTTTTTGAAATTTTTGTTCATTCCAACAACTCTTATGCTTGCTGTGTTCACATTCCACTGGTGATTTTGCCTGCCACCTTTAGGATCCCTAAACTGCATTTTTAAATGGCTAAACTGAAGTTTTACATTATGCTGCAATGCTAGAAATTTGGAGACAAAAGGAAATTTCATTGGAGGGAAGCAGAATTGTTATTTGCAGGGGCAATGCTCTCTTTGTCACCCATTCACCCACCTGCAGCTACACCCTGCCTGTAGAATTCTCCTCTCTCTTCGGTTAGATTCTACTCTCCTTTCAGAGGACATTCATCACTCAATCCTGCCCACTGACATGACTGTAATATCATCACTTTTCCCTCAGTGGTTTTATTTAGGGTAGGGGAGTGCAGCAGTAATGCAGAGCCAAGGAGAGAAGCATATTGGGACATTATGGGCATGTTTCAGTTATAGAATTATTGTTAGAAATTCCCCAGAATATGCACAACCAGAAAAAAAAAATAATAAAAATGGAGTCTGGAAAACTGTCTCATTCTTTGGTAGAAAAAGCCTAAGAGAAGGATCCTATCAAGTGGGATGTACTGATTATACTAGCGTATCCATTTGGAGGAACATTGTGCAATCATGTACAGTAGACCCTCCACATTCGTGGGGGTTAGGGACACAGAACTCCCACAAAAGACAAATAACTGAGAATACCATTCCCTGCACTCTCCTACACCACTGTGGGCACACTCACATGGGTAGTAAGCAGGAGAATGCAGGAGGGGAGAAGCTCTTTTCCCCTGCACTCAAAGATCTTCCCTTTCCTGCACTTTCTCACCCCTGCCCAAGCAACCGTGGGGGCATCAGTGCAGGAGAGCAAGGGGGAGAAGAGTCTCCCGTCCCTTTCGCTCTCTTGCCTGCTACCAGCATTATTGCACTGGCTGCCATGAGCAGGAGTGGGGGGGCAGGAGGGAGGAGGCAAGGATATCGTGAATAATCAAACCCGCAAAAGCCAAACCTGCGAATGTAGGGGGAGAACTATATTTCCTTTCACAATGCCCCTTCTCCAGCTGTACAACAGTGGCTGAGGGGTTCTCATTCGTAAGAGCAGGCTTGTTCTGGGTCACAAATTCATTTCCCATGCTCTGATCAGCTTCAAGAGTGTCTTCCAATTGGTACTAACTGCCATTGCACACCTGTAATAGGCTTCCATCTTCCCTGGGTGTACAAGTGTAACCAGAACCAACCAGAGTACACTCCTGTGGCAGATCAGAAGAGAGGGAAACAAATTTGTGACAGAGCCCCTTAGCTTCTGTTGCACTGCCAAGGAAGAAGTAGAGATGATGAAGCAGCTACCTCCCCACCATGATGGTATAAGTACCCAAGCAGAGACCTGTTCTCCACCAGTGCACTTACTGGATGTACGCTTATGAATTAAAGCATCTTGTATGGGAAACAGAGCATTGGTGTCAGTGGTTTAGAGAAAGAAAACAAAAATATTTAAAATAAACTAGCTTTAATCTTCTCAAGTTATTCTTACTTGTACTTTTTGTACCTCTATTCAAAAACATCAACATCAAGAGGGAAATAAAACTATACTGTATTTACGGAGCATGTCTGAAGCCTCAACGATCCCCATTTCAACAGGGGTTGCTGCCTTCAGTGTATACTTAGATGGGATCTGAAGAAGAACACTCATTTCTCCAAAGGATTCATATGGATTCAGCTGACCAATGAGAACTTGTCTCATCTGTTTAATCTGTTTTGAAATATGAAAAAACAAAACTGTTTCTTGTTCCTACAGTTCTATCTAAAACTAGAAAATTCACAACATGCAATTTATAAAATCATAGAAAATCCATGCAAAGTGCTGGCATGACCCAGGTGCTTTTGAGTGCTATAAAATGCTACTCAGAGGGTGAGTAAAGCATCCAAATAAAGTTTCTCTCATTGAAATCAAAGTATCTGAGTGGTATGTTTGACTGTGTTTCGTGGCAGTCCAGTCCAGTGCAAGTCAGGTTTTATCTTAAATATGGGTGGCTGTAGGAAACACAGCTTTTGGGAAAGATTTGGTCTAAGAAATTATTTATGAAAATTTAGGGCTTGATTTTCCTCAAGCAAACTCAACCTTGTGAAAATCAATAATGTACACATGTAGGAATATGCACACATTAACCCACACCAGAGCTCTGAAGTAATGCATTACAAGTAAAACTGTTAACTGTAGCTGGTTAACTTGTGCAGTAATGAGAGTATAACAAAGTTACTTATTGTGACACAATGTAACAGCAAAGTCCCTACAACAAAGTTACTTTGGGCTTGCATGCAAACAGCAGGGGCATCTTGGTCCAATCCCTTAGGCCATTTTCGCACGCAGTTTCTTTTGCGAGAGGGCCCCATGTGCATCGCGTAAATGGGAGTGGTGGTCCATACGACACACTCCCATTTACGTGACGCTCAGGAGCCTAAAGTGGGCCACACACTGATTATTTTATTTTCGTCTCTAAGCCGAAAATACTGCGCGGTCGAGCAATGCTCCCGGGGCCCTCGTGCACTTACCTGCCCTGTGGTGTGTCAGGCGAGCCAGGCTGGTTGCGCTTCCTCCCCCAGCGCAGCCTATAGCTCCCAGGCTGCACTGCGGAAGGAAGGGGCGGGGCGTTTGCACAACGGTTGCGCAACCGGCAACCCAGCTGCAGGAGAACGGAGGAGCAATGCAAGTGCCTCGTGCAAGAGGCTGCTTACGCGAACAGCACCCCCCACCTCCGCGAGCAGGTAACATGCAGAAAGGGCCTTAGTATGCAGGTAGTGCAAGCCACTGCAGATAATGGCAAGACAATATGTTCCTCCTATACCTCCATGCAAAATTTCTTCATTCATTTGCTTAAGTCACACAGATTCCAGAGTGCAGACAGTAGACTGGAGATGGCTATGGGAGCTGTTCCCATACCTTCCATTACTGTCTATTGCCTGTTGTTTTGTATCCATATGAGGAAGGAGGTTCCATATGCATAATAAATTCTGTCTTAACATATCCAGCTTTACATGTTTAAATGATTATAGGGTGGCAAGTAACAGAAAGCCTCCCCCCCACAAAAAAAGGAGAAACATTTTGCCAACAAGAGGACAAACGCAGGCACAGATATGCATATGATTTGCATATGCTAATTTATATGTTTAGATGTATTTCATCATGCCTTAAACAAGCCATAGCAGAAAAGAATGAGGGAGTATACTTGCATTTATTTCCTTTCTAACGGCCATGTTCTGATAGACAACTTCAAGAGCCTGCTTCCCCTTCTTGCAGCTGCATAGAATGGGCCATTATTCAAACAGAGGACATCATCAATTAGACAACTGTCCTCTGTAAAGCAGGTTAGATGCACCCTATATGATTATGTCCTAAAACAATTGAAATGTGTGGAACTTAAAGTACATGTTCAGATATCTCCTTCATCACAGATTCAGTGGATAATGGTTGGTAGATCCCTTACAAACTCCCTCAACTGAACAACTGGGACAACAGTGACCTGCTTAATGAATGAGGAATGGGAACTGAATAAATCAGGGCCACAACGGAATGTATTACTGCAAATAATCATTGCTGCAAGATTTGGATCTTTTTTTCTTTTAAGATGTTAAAGCTTAAAGTGAACCTTCCGTATTCTCCCATTCTTATCTTTGTACATTCTTAGTAATAAAAGCATCCCCAAAGATTAAGTAGGATAACAAAAGATGCATTTTAGAGCGGATATCCTAAAGGTAAATGTAATTCCTTACCATCTTTCCTAAAGGTCGCTTCACAAGGGCTGGAATTATTCGGTAAGCATTGCAATGTCCAGATTTAATAAATCCTACATATTGGCTGATTTCTCCTCCTTTCATAAACACTGTAACAAAAAGAATAACAATGACAGACATGCAGAGGGGTTTTCATTGCCTCATCAATTAATTTTACTGTCCAATATTTGGGATATGTCAAATCATGCAATTTTTCAAGTGATCCTTTAAAAGTATTTTGCCCCAGAATTGTATTATTCATTTATTTATTCACCCTATATTCCGCCTTTCTCTTTGCATGTGACACAACAAGACACAGGTTAAAACCTCAAGATAAAAAAGTTTTCAAAATAATTAAATAAACTACCATATTAGAACACAAATATTTTAAAACATTACAAAATCATTTAAAACATTGCACACAGGCACATCGTTAAAAGTTCCTTCTGTACAACCAGTTAATTGCCAAATGCCTGTTTAAATAAAAAGGTGGAAAAAGAGTGGAGAAAGAACAAAGGATAAAGGATATTTGCCCTATTACGAAGGCATACAAACCCAGTGTTAACAGCTTCCCATCAGTTTTGAAATATGCAGTAATGCTGATACTTCCAAGATGAAATGAATGTTGCCACTCAAGAAAGTTGTAGCCACTCAAGAAAGTGTTTACTAGTCTCATCCTAACATATCTTAAATATTTCCATGCTGCAGATTGGATTAGGACTCTGGAAGACTGAGGTCTGAATGCTACTTCAGTCATGAAAACCCACTGGCTGATTTTGGGCAAGTCATTCTCTCTCAGCCTTGGACAAAGGGAATGGCAAACCACCTGTGATCAAATCTTGCCAAGAAAACTGCATGATATGTTCACCATAGAGACACCGTCAGTTGGAGATGACTTAAAGACATAACAGCAACAACAACAACTGTTATTTTTTTTAAAAAAAATAATAATTTTAGTATAGAATGAAATTGTTTCACACTAAAAGATTTAAATGCCTTTTGCATACATAAAAGAATAAAGGAAAGATAAGAGGAAATCTTTTCTACTTTCTCTGCATTTTGGATTATACTTAAACTTTGTGTTAGCGAATATACATGTTTATCTGTACATTAAGGAGAATATACTATCAACATGGATAGGTTTGCAGCCTAATTAGGTCTTAGGATTTTGTTTATTCACCCCAGACCATCCTTACTTGCTTAATCAGGTTTTATTATTTTCCACGTTGAAGACTAGTTTTCCAAAACTGCATTTCCTGCCCAGAAGTACACATAACACAGATGTGTCTGAATTGTTCCAGAACTCTACTTTGAATAAAATGGTGTTTTGGGTGCCAAGGGACTTATTCCAGGTTCAAACAGTGGCTGGGCCATTCTCAGTCTACTGTGAGGGAAAAAATCAAATTCACATTTTGTTCTTTTCCCCTCTCTGTGTTCATTAAACCTTGATTACCAGAAAGAAAGAAAGAAAGAAAGAAAGAAAGAAAGAAAGAAAGAAAGAAAGAAAGAAAGAAAGATTTTGAAATAAGAAATATTTGGCCTTCAGCCATAGAGTAAGTTAAATACATTGGCTATTGAGCAAGAATCCTGAGCTATTGCTACAATGAAAACAGTAACACTATCACCACATTGTCCATTAGAGTAGTACAAATGGAAAATGAGATGATGAAGCCACACAAGTAAGGCAACTAAACAGCTAGGAAGGAGGTGGACTCCACCAAAGTGGTGTAGCACAAAGTCATTGCAGACTTTTATTTGATGCAGGCATACAAGAGCAAAGCTCTGTTGAAATCAACGAAGCTATGAATCTGCCTGCTCTACACCAGCTGGGTTGCTCAGCTTGAGTTGGCACCTAACATTTTTCCATGGCTGGAAAAAAAATAGCAATAATAAACGCAGATGCTTTCAAAGTGTAATGCTGCCATTATATGTTCCTTTGTGACAGCTCACTGATGCAAAAATGGCTGTGAACTGAGCACCACTCATCATTTAACCCAGATTTATGGACAACTTATAACAAAATAGTGGCTGTACGATAAAGGCCAAGGTGACTCTAAGTTTCAGATGGACTCGGAGGAAAAAGAATGACACTGCTAAAAGTAATAACTATTTCTATATAACACCCTTCAATTTTGTTTAGGATTCACTACATAAAATAACACCATAAATACAATCCAAGAATGTATTTAATCTTAGCTAATAAACTTCTTGAAGAACATATCCTGCCTGCCTGAAAACAGCACAATGCTATGAGGAATAGGATGTCTGGTATATGTTTGTATGGCTAAACTGTGACTGCTGTAGTTGGCAGACCACCATTAGGTGGCCATAAGCATTCCTTGTGACCAATGTCCTCAGTGACAGATCAGAACTGATAAATACTCCCAGATTACACACCTTATCTGTCAGAGGCAGTGTTACACTGTCCCAAACTTACTGTCTGCCTAATTCCTGGATTCTGGAACTAGCTATCTATAAAACCTCCATCTTGTCAGAGGTTAAGTTTGGTTTGTCAACACTCATGCAGCTCATCATAGCCTCCAGCCACAGGTGCAGTATGTCTGAGTCAAATGGAACAGAGAAAACAGAGCTGGGCACCATCTTCATCTCTGTCTTGCTGAAATCTGGTGAATGTCCAGATGAGCACCTCTCTATTTCACAACAACTGGCGGGGAAGGCCAGGCCAGCCTCAAGGATTACAAGAGCAGGCCAGCCTCAAAGGTTACAAACAAAAGTGTGCTCCAGACAGCCTAAGGTTCTAAGGGAGAAACCAGTCCTGAGCAGAGTCTAAAGCCAAGAAGGGAGATGCTGGAAAGATGAGTCCAAAAGTACCTACCAAAGGTCAGATGGCCAGGAAACCAGAGATGTCAGACAGGAGTGCATGGATGTCTGGGAGCTGTTGTTCTGAATGCCCTGGGCTGAGCTAATTTATAACCAGTTGTTAATCATCTTGGCTGGCTTCATAAGCCTGGTGTCCTGTTTCTAAAATGAAACCGAGTGTTGACCTTTTGCTTTTGGTGTTTTAATTTATGTTGCTCAAGAGGGTAAAGTGCTTCTGCCTCCTCTTGATCTGTAGTTGTTCTCTGGGGTGGACCAGACTCTGCTTCTGCTGGTGCTATTGCAAGGCTGCCAGCCTCCTTGGGCTGCAGCTGGGGCATGTCTTCTTTTTCCTTTTCTTCCCCTTCTTATTCAAAGAGGCCTCCTCCAAGTAGGAATTGACAATCTTGTCACAGTGCATTGTGTTCTTCTTTCCCCTCTCAGTTCCTTTTTTCAAAATGAAATGGAAATACTGTTACTCCAGTTATGATATGTCAGGTGAGAGCACTAGATATCCTTTTGATATCAAATAATTCGGCCTTTGCTTGACCTTTCTCTGCCACCCTACTCCATGTGTTTGCAGAGGTCCTCCGGACAAGCACGTCTGGGGCGCAGCCGTTAATGGGTAAACATTCCAAATCTCTTTCAGGCAAGCAACTTAAGCCTCTCCATTGCTTTAGGGAAAAACCGACTTTGCTCGGCGCATATCCGCACAAAGCCGCACGACCAAGAGCTGAGCCATTCCTTTATGTCGGGCCATCAATGTACTGGCCACGCTACTGTCATTAAGTACTAAGCTAATCATGCAAAACCTGACCTTTTTCAACTCCTTTGTCCAGCTCCAAATTTCCTTTGTTCTCACCGAACATAGCATAGCCTGTAGGTAAAATCCACCCTATAAAAAGTCCCCACTTTTGGGACTTCCTTGGATCGCTCCTGAGTTTCATCCAGCCTTGCTGTTGGTTTGTCCAGCGAGCTCCCTTCAGTGAATCACGCTGAGCTTTCTCCCCCGGAACCCCATCTTTCTCTCCAGGACTACGAGACCAGGTGTCATATTACCCATTCCCCAAAGCTCTCTTTTTCCTGTTTCCAAGTTAGCTAGTGTGTATGTTGTCTGATTTGCTGTTTATTTCTCAATAAAACTGTTATTTTTGTTACTTTAAAACTAATCTGGCTACGCTCTCTGACCTGAAGCCGTAGACATAGGGTACAAGATCCTAGCTGCCGTTACCCTGCCTCTCGTTTAGCTTAAGAGAGTGCTCGAGATTAATTCCCACAACTTGTGATTTTATTTGGTTATTTGGGTGCCCCTCCCAGGACCCCCAACATACAGGGTAACAATACTACTCCTTGGGTGGACTGCTCTCAGTGGCTCCATATGACTGTAAATAGTATAGGAGACAGGATAAGAAGATTGTTGAACTCCACAACACCACTGCCATATTGCTGAGCAGAAGTTTCCTAGTGTTACTCTTCTATAATGACCCTGGAAGTAGAAACAGAAGCAATCTAATACAGTGACTCCTATGCTTAGCCCACAGAATTGTTCCAGGAAGATTCCATAATCAGTAGCAACAAGATTGCCAAAAGGTCAAGGAGATCATGCCTGAAACCAGAGTAAAATGGGTCCACACTGTGACTCCACTTTACACGAAACCTGCTTTAGGGCATTGTGCAAAATGGTGCTCACTCTCCCAAGTCCCCTGTCAATTGAAATATTTTCTGTTCTTTCAAGAAACAGTGCACTAGGAGATTTAGTATGAAATTCCGCCTAGATGCAACTATGCCACATCCCTCCTGCCTACTCAACTTCCTCCTATGGAGCCACCTGCTCAAGTCCATTTAGTAGCTGACAGAGAGGCAGACATAGAGTAGGGTCTGTGTTATGTCCCTATAGCCACATGCAGAATCACGACACCATCCTCTAGGACTACTGGAGGATGCTGAGGTGGTCCTGAAGGATGTTTTTCTTGTTCTGCATCAGGCCATAGCAAGATAACCAGATGTTTCTCCAATGACATGTGCTCTCTACCAACAGCTAAATAGTTGTTGGAGGGTAAGCAAGAAGGTGAGTCCTTTTGGGGTTATCATAAAGATTGGCTGTCGTTGCATGAAGGACATCATGAATTCCTTCCTCTACAACAACTATATGAAGTCACATGCAGCAGCAAATTGTACTTGTGCCTATGGAGATCACGAACAGGATGTCAACCAAGGCTGTTAAAATGTTGAACATATTGATCCATCATCCAAGGAAATGCCAGAATATTTTGCTGTCTGCACAGATTAGCACCCCACCCACTCGAGTCAGAGTATATAAGCCAGCATCTAACAGGGGCACTTCTGCTGCACCCCACTGTTTCTATTAGAAGCAATGATCTGCCCATGTCTCCTGAAGCCTCCTGTGCATCTTAAAAACTCGGAAAGTGAGAGCTGCAAATCCTTTTGAGGAGGTTCTTCATGCCAAAGAGAGAAAAAGAAGGAAGGAAGCTAACAATGGATAATGAAGCATTCCACTGGATTTTGCTTCAGTGCTTCAGTTCTAATGCTGGCCAAGTTATTTTTGTACAGGTGGCAGAAAATCCCACAAGCATGTCTCTCCCTTCCTGGCAATAATACCAAATTAAAGAACTAATCATTTACTGCTTTTTTCATGATATCTCAAATCCTCTGCCTTAGGCAGCCACCTCACTCTACCTAACAGTGAACAGCCCTGGAGTCATAAGAGATACTCCAAAACAACTCCAGTATCATTGTTCCACCAGTTTGTTCTTGAACCTCCTCAGGAAACTTATAAGCAAAAGGAGATATGGATGTTAAGTGCTACAGTGTTTATACAATGAGGAAAGAGGAAGGAAATTTGAGGCTTTGTAAATCATTAGGTTTCTTTTAGAAGGTAAGGACATAGAAGAGTTGTGCTGTGTCAGACCAAGGATCTTATTTATCTATTTGTTTAATTTATATCCCATCTTTCACCCCATATAAGAGCCAAAGTGGCTGACAATGTGAGTTAAAACAAAATAAAAATAGAACAATGACAAATGCAAATCTTGTCAGTCATGTAATCCATTCTTACAATTGGCAGCCAAATGCTTGTAGGAAGCCCACAGGCAAGACATAGGTCAATAGCACTATCCTGCTACTATTCTCCAACATACTGCTTCTAGTACCTGAGGTAACATAGAACCATGACAACTCATAGCCACTGACAGCCTCGTCTTCTATTATTATTTTTTTATTAAGCCTCTTTTAAATCTGTCCAAGTTGGCAGCCATCACTGCATCTTCTTCTTTTTTTTAAAATAATTTTTATTGATTATACAACAAAGAACAAAAAAGAAAAACAAAAAATTAAAACACCATGTGATATACATAATAGTGGAACAAAAAAAAAATTTCAACCAATGCAAACTCACATTCTTATTTCTCTCTATTACCCTTAAAATCATAAACTTCTTCAGCTTATTCTATATCATACTACTTATATATTTTTGTTACCTATCTTTAATTCTTATTCTCATTATATTCATTTTTATTATAATAGTTTCATTCTTAATTCTATATTTTTCCCTTAAATTTAATCTATTGCTATTACTAAATATAATCTTATTACTTAACATATCAAACTATCTCTAAAGGTAACCACTCCCCAAAGCCAATTATATTTTAACTTTCTTTCCCCCCCTTTTTTTTTTACATAATTAAACAACACATATCCAATTTAATCAATACATCACATAATTAACACACACACAAAAAAAGTGATTACCCACCCCCCAGAGCCAACTTTTTATTTAATCCACTTTCCAAAGTTGCCATTCTTCTTGTGAAAGGGTATCACTGCATCTTCAGGAAGCAAATTCCACAGTTCGATTATGAATTATGTGAAGTTGTAAAGTTTTTCGTCTGTCGTAAATTCCCCACTGTTCTGCTTCTTGGGATGACCACAAGTTCTAGCATTATAAGAGGGGGGAAAATGCCTCTCCACTTCCTTCCAATCATACAACAACATATCTTATGAGTTGCACCCCTGCTGCTGGTGGACTGAATTGCAACAGACACTGCTTTATGGATATCTCCTGGTTTAAAGGAAGATTGTCATAAAATCCATTTCTTTTCCCCACAGACTCAATAGCTTTTTCTTACACAATTCTGAAATGTCATGTAGTCTGGTAGGAAAACCTAGCAGGGAACAACTAAATACATGGAACATTTTCATTAATAATAGCAACTCTTTTCGCAGCTGCATAATTAACACAACCAGCAAGGGAAAAGAAGGAAAAGGGCAAGAAAGTGAATTCCTGCAGGCATTATTTTAGCCTGTTCCTGTGGTGGCAGGAACACATTCTGTTAAAATTCTTAGTAACTCCCCCCCACTCCCCGTGCCTCTCACGTTTCATCCTCTGTTGCCTCAGTCGGGCATAATTAGCATTGGAGTGGAAGTATCATTTCCGAAAGTACAGATTCAGAAGCAAAACGTCTTCATACATGAGATGCAAATCAGAAAGCATGACCAGCCCTAAAATAAATCTGGCAAAACTGTCTGGCATGTGCAACTCTGTGATACCATAGAACTACAATTTTGGTTCAAGAATGACAGATTTCTTCTTTAGGAAAATAGTATATCTCAAATCAGGGCGTAAGAATCATGTTCCCTTCCAGACGTCCTTGGACTGTCACTCCCAGAAGCCCTAGCCCACATAGTCAATGACAGAGAATGCTGGGAGTTACAGTCTAAAAACATCTGCATAACCATATGATTCCCAAGCCTGTAGGAAGCAATTTTGTTTAGAAAATGCACATGATTCTTTTATAGATTGGTGGTTAAATCCACTGCAAAATTCCTCTGCAAAAGCTGCATTGAACTGACCAGGAATAGGTCAAGATCATAATAATGGTCCTTCTTTTCCCATTAGGGTTTGTGTGAGAGAAGTTCTCAGTTTACTTAAATGGTTTCAGAGTAGGACTTACCAGAAATTTACTTCCACAGGAGGAAACAGCTCTTTGTGTTGAAGAACTATGGACAGTTCATACATTTAATATCCCATCTGGCTCCCAATATGAGACCCAAGGCAGTTTAAAGTGTAGGCTAGGACAAGTACAATTAAAATAATGTACAATACAAAGTTTTAGATCATTAAATATACTGCCCTATTAAAAATTAATTTAAAAACATTTTAATCCACATATTATTCACGACCCAGCACTGGATTTAAGTGCAACTAAATACATGCACACAATAAAGTAACACAGACCATTTCTGCATTAAACTGTTATAGCACTATGATTCCACTTTCAACATCCTATGGAATCCTGGGGCCTCACAGGCCTCTTCCTAAACTGCAAAGCCCAGGATTCCATAGGATGTTGAAAGTGGAATCATAGCGCTATAACAGTCTAGTGTGGAAATGGCCACAGTAGCACTGACCTCCAAGAGGGCCTAATAATCTGAAGGCTCCAAATCCTGTCTGATCTTGGAAGCTAAGCATGGTCAGCCCTGGTTACCACTTGAATGGGAAACAATCAAGGAATACCACATGCTGTAGGCTAAACTTCAGAGGAAGTCAGTGCCAAACCACCTCTAAATATGCCTTGCCAAGAAAACACTTTGAAATTCTCAGGGCTGCGTAAGTTGACAGTTAACTTGAAGACACATATACACACAAACATGCGCATATACTTTATTGAACTGTGGTCAATGTATCAACTGGTAACACTAGTCCTATGAAAATTAAACCACCAAAAGACAAACTCCATGTTATATCACACATGTCTTATACCAAAAGTAGTCACAGAGGCCTCAAATGAACTGGAACTAGGCTTTGGTGAAGGGGAAGTTTAACCTTCTCCCTTTCTTCACTGTAGGGAAAGTAATGATTACCTATCTAGTTACAAAAGTTTCTATCCCCCAATATTACAGATTGGCAGACAGTAGAGATCTACGGACTGACTTAAACCCTATTCAGGAGTTCCAACCACATGAGGAGAGGGAGACATAAGACCTATCCCCTGTGTTGCTACTTTCCATGTGAGAAGAGCAACAGTCTGAAGAAGACAGCTTTATCTATGCCTAATATCTACCCTAATATTTTAGGGTTCCAGATCTCATGGAGAATCCCCACACCTAAAAGAGGCTCTCCTCTTTGGATTGTCACTCTCCATTTCAGGAGAATCATGCTGAAGGGGATAGAACCCTCCTCACATGTTAATTTTAACCCTAATTTGAATGACTGAATAGAGCAAAATTGACATGGCAGAGATGTAGAAGGCTTTTTACTGAGGGTGCAGAAACAAATACACAGGCAGCACACAATTTACAGGAACACCATTTCACTCTTGCACATCCAGACCAATTCCTGACTATATAAAAACATCTCATAAACTGGAGGTTCTTTCAGCTCCTCTAGTACTATCCCTCCCAGGCAAACCAATTCAGTTCTTTTGCTGGCTAGCTGGGTGTGACTCCAGATATACTCCAGATATTTGGAACAAAGTGTTTCTCCCTGAAGCCAGTTCCTAATTGTCTATTGTCCTCTTTTAGCAATTGGAACAAGTGAATGCTAAGGAAGTATTTCTTTCTTTTCTTCTTCTAAAATGTCCAACATTTTCCACTAGTCCACAGAAAAGGGAATAGAATCCCAATTTCTACTGAAAGTGCTCTAAACAAGGTCACAGATCCATATTTTTAAGGAAATTAATAATGTGTGAAATAAGTGTTGTAAGCCACAAGCACACAAACTCATCTAAACCCTGCCAATGTTCCTCCAATTCTATTGCCATCCCAGTATCTGTACAATGAAGTAAGTGATGCTAAGAATATGCCAAATCATGCACACACCCACATAAGCAGAACATGGATTACAATATTCCTACAGTTTTCTATCAGCATCCTGTTATCTGCTTTCAATTACAGCAGCAGAACCATCATTTTGTGTGTTATTTTTTCTTAAGCACACTGACATTTTCTAAATGCATGGACCCATAGTTTTATCAGAAGAAGTGTTCTCAACTTTGTGGAACTTCTTAAGCCTAGGAATGATTTAGTGGTTGCTACTGCTGGCATCACAAACTTTGTGGAGATTAATCTGTAAGACAGAATTGGAATCAGGGACGGGGATTGGAGATCCCAAGCTGACTGTATTTAAGGGTCTGATAGGAGCTGGCAGAACCATCTCTGAGTATTCCTTGCCTAAGAAAACCCTGCGAAATTAATGGGGTCACCATAAATTAACAGGCAACTTGAAGGCACATATACATGTATGTCTGTCAAAAAGAAAGCCCAATATATTCTGAATTTTGGCAATCATTGAAGTAGTTTTTCAGTCACAACTAAGTCACTGCTTCTGAATAAGTGAAACAAAGGAATTCCCATGATGAGACACTTCCTAATAAGAGTAAATTTCCTTCTGTTATGTAACTTGATCTTTCCCCTTCCCTGTTGTGGTTCATCTCTCTCTTTTTGCTGATTTAAGAGAAACTGAAAGAGCTTTGGATATATTTTCTACTACCACCTATTGCACAGATTTTGAAATTTATTTCTTAGAATTACAGCTCCCTGAATTTCCCTGCCATCATGGCCAATATCCATGCAGGCTGGAGGACTCAGGGAACTGTAGGTCAAAAACTGCCATTGCAAGTTTCCAACTCTGCAACAATTTCTATTATTAGGGATTGAGTTTTTTTAAAAAAAATGTATCCCATAGTTTGGGATGCACAATTGGGTAGATTTAACTAGACATATGCTGATTGTCCCCTTCACCCATGGAGACTTAATAAGTTAAACTGCTGATCAACAATGTTCAGTGTAGGAGCCTGGAAATAACTAGTTAATTTAAGAGGAGGAAGAGGAAGAGGAGGACATTGTTCAGGGCTAGCTTTTTGTGCCTCAAAAAGATGGAGAAAGCTCTGTCTGCCTATCTCCTAGAAGGAAGAAAGTAAAGAGCTTGAGGCGGAGACTCTGGAGGAAAGCTGAGTGTGTGTGAAAATGAAAGAGACTGAAGAAGAGAGAACAACATTTATCAAACTTACCTCATATTTATCTCTCTGTTCCTGACTTGAATTGTCTAATCTTTTCTGCCTCTCTTACCAAAAGTTCTCTAGTTTCAGTACATTCAAGACACCTCCAACACCTACTTACTACAATCATTTTTGACAAGTAATGCAAGTGACAGATCCAACGTAGTGTAGTGGTTTGAGCATTGACTCTGGAATCCCAGGTTCAATTCCCCATTTGGCCATGGTAACCCACTGGGTGACCCTGGGTGCATCACAGCACCAGAAAACCCCATGATAGCTTTGCATTAGGGTTGCCATAAGTCAGAAATGACTTGAAAGCACACAACAATAAGCCAAGTTAAAAATTATCCAAAGTAAGCCTGTAACAAAAGTGAGACAAACATCACAACCAAACATGTTATTGCCTGTAAGTTCCATAATATAGGAATTAATGATTTATCTGATGAAATAATCAATGATTAATCCTGTGATCCCTGCCTTCCCAAGATTAATGTCAATGAATTAATTTTACCCTTCCCAAATATCAGTGATAATGAATTACTTTTAAATATGATGTTGCAGACTTTGATCCAGCAGCAGAAAGACATGAGAGCCTAGACATTAGATGGGAGACTGCATGCATAGCAATTTCATGTAGATTTCAAACACCCTATGGCCATATGAACCTTCAGGTTCCAGCCTTATGTACATGTTTAGTCTTGTGTTTGAACCATTTAACATTTGAATACCCTGGGAGAAATGGAAGGTCACTGCTCACAGCTGCATTCATGGGAAACAATGCTTTGTTAAAATATGCCCCTGTGACAACACTTGTCCAGGGAAAGGAGGAATATTATGAACCACTTAATCTTATTTCAGATATTTTAAGTGATGACTGCTGAACATTTAGTTGGCCCTCTTCACAAGAGTAAATTTCAGTATCTTGAAACCCATGAGTTCATGCATATATATGAGAAGCATCAAAGTCTATGGATAGATGAATGCCCTTCATGAATACTAAAGGAATGAAGCAGTACTGCCATATCATAGAATTAAGAATTCCAGCTGGTTCAAAGTGAAGATTTCATGATAATTAAAAGGAATCATTATAGCTTATTACATAAATAAGAGGTTGGATTAAAAGTTGTTTAAATGCCTTTTTACATCTTAAAACTAGTGAGGAGCAAGTACGAGTTTGCAACATTTAAATATTATCCAGGAGACCATTTAATCAGTATATGAGCCCAACATATCATGGTTAATGTCCTTGCCTCAAAGTTTCATTTTCTACTCTTTTTATTATGTCACCATAAAGGGAATTTAGTTACATCACAAAAAATGAGACTACTTTTACTGATACAACTGCATTTAAATTTAATACTTCACCTTCAAGGTATGGACTCTGAAAATACTCACTCTAAAGTTATCCTGACGAAAATACCACAGAGGTGTACTGGCATGCTCTTAAAACTGCAGTCACAGGAAGTTTTTACATCTCCATCTTTTCCCGACAATAGAACATCATGAATTCTGTACAAAGGTCTATCATTTTCAGCAAACCCCAAGAAATTATCTCCATTGATTTGAATGTGCCCCCGCTGAAATACTTTGTGGTCAGCCACAGGCACAGGCATTGTGTTGATTCTGGCTTTCCAGCCTCAGCCCCACAAACCAACAAACTTGTGCTCATTAGAATCCAGTCAGGTGTATACAGGTGACCTTCTGATGGTTAAGATGTTAATACAGCTTGGAAGTGCTTGTGTTATTACAATCTGACAAGAAGATCTTTAGAAAAGACATGACTCTTGAAATTACTGTTGTTGTTAAACAACAGCAATGGGGGTGATAAAAGCCCCACTGGGGGTTGAAAGCCACAGAGATTGATAATGGGGACTCCAGCAAGCAGGGCAAAGGAGTTGGAAAGGATGCCATTATTGCATTTTCCACAGGCTGCCAACATGCCAGAGACCAGCCCTAGAAATGAAACATTAACAGTGGGTGGAACGTTAAGGTAGATGTGTTTGTATGTAGCAAAAAAACTATCAAAAAGTCCAAAGTATGACAGTCTCAGTTTAGTTGTCTTGTTTTCTCAGGAGAATTCAGACTTGATTTGCTATAGGGGGCATTTATCATATAGCAGTCTACAATATCTGTAGAACTCCTCTTCGACACCACATTTTAAATGAGTTGATTTTCTTCCTATCAGCTTATTTCACTGTCCAGCTTTCACAACCATACATAGAAACTGGAAATAAGAGGGCATCGACAATCCTAACTTTAGTATTCAATAGTATATCTTTATACTTTAGGATCTTGTCTAGTTCCTTCATAACTGTCTTCTCAAGTCCTAGACTTCTTCTGATTTCTTGACTGCAGGTTCCATTCTGATTTATAACTGAGTCAAAGTATGGAAAATCTTGAACTATTTCAGTGTTTTCTCCTGGTCAATTAGGCTCAGTAGGTCAAATCTATTTTGTACATTACCTCTGACTTCTATGAGGATGTTCTTCAGGCTGTATTTTGGCACAGTGATTGGTTTAGTATTCTTCTTTAGCTTCACTCTCAAGTTTGATAATAGCAGGTCATGGTCTGTGCCAAGCTCTCCTCTTGGTTTTGTTTTTGTAGAGAAAAAGGAGCTTCTCCATCTTCTGTTTCCAATTATGTAGTCTATTTAATTTCTGTATTGGCCATTAGATGTCATCCAGGTGTACAGGTGCCTCTTGAGTTCCTTGATGAATATGTTCATGATGAATAAACTATGACCTCTCAAAATTCAGTCATTTGCTCTCCTGCTTCATTACTTGATCCTAGGCCAAATTTCCCTACAGTCTTTGATTCTGTTCTGTTTCCTACTTCTGCATTCCAATTGCCTATGATTAACAACAAACCCTTTTTTGGTGTGTGATCAGTTTCTTCCTGGACTCCATCAATGAATCTTTCAATTTCGTCTTCTGCCTCTGTAGTTGGATCATAAACTTGGATTAGGATTATATTGATGAGTTTTCCCTGAAATCTTATTGATATTATTCAGTCAGACTTTGTGTTATTTCCTTTGACTGCTTTTACTACATCTCTCCACAATATTAATGTCACTCAATTTCTTTTAGATTTTCATTTCCTGAGTAAAACACTGTGTAAGTATCTGACTGAAAATGTCCCATTTCTGTCTACTTTAGCTCACTTACTCTAAGTATTGCAACGTTTATACATTCCACTTCTTGTTTTACAATGTCTAACTTTCCCTTATTCATGCTTCTCACAACCCATGTTCCTACAACATGTGTTGTGCGGCTTTGAAACTTCAGCCATTTCCGCACTACAGTGTTAAACTGCTGCTATTCCACTTTCAACGCCCTGTGGAATTCTGGGGTTTGTAGTTTACTGAGACCAAAGAGCTCTTTGGCTGAGAATTGGAAGTGCCCTTCCCTAAACTACAAACCCCAGAATTCCATAGGAGATTGATAGTGGAATAGCAGCACTTTAACACTGTAGGGCGGAAATAGCCTTCCTTCATTTCTGAGCACATCAACAGTTGCATGTTCTTTCAGCTTGAGTCCAGTTGCAACATTAGCCACAGCACCACTCAAAATTGTCATCTGTTGTACCCCTATAGCTCGTTGAGTACCATCTAATCTGGAAGTTTCATTTTCTGGCACTGTGTCTTGTTTCATTTTGGATTGTCTCATCCTAGGATTTTTGTGATAAAAGGCATTCAAAGAGAGTTTATTATTCCTCTTTCTGTGAAGTACTAACAAGCATTAGCTCTGGTGCCACTGTTGTCACTGAGACAAGACTCTGCCAGTGTCACTCTCCACTATTGCTGCTACCCAGTAGCTGTTTGGAAACTTTAGCTTGGATCCTCAGCAAAAGCCTGCCTGATCTGGGAGATCCTACCGTCAGCACTGTTACCATCAGCATAACTTCTTGCTTCACAAGAGTATGCTGTCCCACCACGACAGAAAGGCAGTGCCATTAGTGGGAAAATAAACTTGCTGCTCACAAAACTAGCTGAGGCCTGTTTTATTTTTTTTGAACAACCACTATGTATAAATTTTAAATAAATGTTACATTTGTAACTCTGGGATTATTGCCTCCAGGTACTATTTAAACAAAAGAAATAATAACCAGAACTAATATTCCATTGATGGGAGACAGATATATTTTTGTATGGCTGGTTGTTGATTGTTGTTCTTTTTCTTGTGGGCCTATAGCCAAAGGTGACTACAATAATAAAAAATACGATATAAACATAATTTGTTCCACTTAGCTAAGGTTACTTTTTGGAAGCTATCATTAATCTGATTTATAAGGCCTTTAAGAAAAGCAGCAACACACTACATCATTTCTGACAGCAGATTTGGAAATCCTACAACAATGAGATGGCAAAACTGTACAACTGGCCAATTTTTCCTGCAATTTTGTGACAACCAGCTGAGACCTCTTTTGCTCTTTATCTGCCCTCTGGTGCTGTTAAAGACAATAATGCTTTTAAAGTAGTTTATGAATTCTATTTGTATCTTCCATCTCCTGCTCCTCATTTTGAACTTGTGTTCCCAAACAACAGAAATATATAATTCCCCAAACCTTTGTAGTGATTTCAACCTTTCTTTACCAACTGGGTGATGACAGAAGCATCTGTATTAGCTGGAGGCTTAAACCAGATTAACTCAGGCTGGCAATGAAGTGTGTGTTTTTAGAGCAAGGGTAAACCAGATGTCAGGTTAAACCTACACAGAGTAGTACTTGGCTTCCTCTGGACTATAATTAACAAATTAAGCCTTCTCTCAGTTTCTTTCTAAAGTTCAGAGCATCCTACAGCTAACCTCAAATTGTTGGCTTCCTGTAATTATGTCAGATCAGTATTTGACTGACAGTACTTCTGTCTCAGATAAAAAAATGTACAAAGGTGCCCTTGTATTTGTGAGCTGATTTTACAGTTGTAAGTATTATATTGATACGAAAAAAACAAAGATCACTTCATCTAACTATCAGGAAGAGCTTGTGGAAATTCCTTTTTTGGACTAAAGTTCCCAGAATGCCACAGTCAGCGTGCCATATTGTAACTTTTCCAAAGTGTTCTGGCTTGTATGGCTTTATAGCAAGGTTTAGCAACTTTTTTTTCCTGCTGAGAGCTATATTCAAGGAAATTTATCAGGATTTCATACTTGCAATGGGTGGACTGAAGCTAACTGTGAGCAGAGTAGAGCAGAGCCAAGAGTGGATGAGGCCATCCTCACTCTCCCTGTAAGGGTCCGGGTCTAAGACTAGGGCCATTTCCGCACTAGACTGTTAATAGCGCTATGATTCCACTTTCAACATCCTATGGAATCCCGAACCTGCAAACCCCAGGATTCCATAGGATGTTGAAAGTGGAATCATAGCGCTATTAACAGTCTAGTAACTCCTCCCTGTTCCCTGGACTTCTCTGGCCCTTTTGGACTCTTGACACCAGGTAGACCTCTGCTGCTTTGGACTCTTGTTAAGCTCTGATCCCTGACCTCCTGACTTAGTTGCTGTTTCCTGACCTAAGTCCTTTTTGCATGACAGTTTGCAAATGAAAGGGCCCCTTGAGCGTTGTGTAAATGTGAGGAGTGGTCTGCATGACGCAGTCCCATTTATGTGATGCTCAAGGGCCTCATGCACAGCACTCACGCATCTTTTCATTTTCGGATTTTAGCCGAAAATGACCCACGCTTGCGCACTGGTCAGGGGCCCCACTTGCACTTACCTGCCGTGTGGAGCCTCTGGAGCCGGGCTGGTCACGCATCCTCTCCTCAGTGCAGCCTCCAACTCCCAGGCTGCACTGCGGAAGGAAGGGGTGGGGCGCGGGCGGGGTGATCGTGTGAGCAGGAAGGAGCTGCAGAGCTGAAGCAGGAGGCTTGCAAGAGCCTTCCTGCCCAGGCTTGTTGCATGAGCCCCACACCCAAGCAGCATTAAAAGGTAAGGTGTGAAAAGGGCCCTAGTCCTGCTGTCTGCAGCTAATATCCTTGCTTCCCATGCCCCGGACCTTGACACTTCCTCTTGTCTCTTTCCCTGTCTGCCATTCCATTTTGTCTTTCCCCTTCTGCCACCCCTTTTTCTCTCTTCTCCCTTTCTCTCACTCAGTAGATTGCTTTGGAAGTGGCAGGTCGGTCTCACCTGACACCTCACTACATATACCTAAAATCAAGTGGCATTTATTGCTCTAAAAACCACTATGGATAACAGGAATCTGGTTTCTTCCTTGAAAAGAATGTCCCTCAAATTTACAAATCATTTCATGAATAAGACAAGAAAAAGTCAAATGTGGGACAAAATGATACTGACTCTGTCTATACAGACAGAGAGGTTTGGGTGCATAGTTCATAAAAGTATAGATCTGAATCTCTGTTGTTCAACCATGTCTATGGTGGTATATTACGGTTGTTACCTTTATTATTATTATTTTTCCCTCAGACAGGCTCCTTATGTGTAACTGCTGTGTGGCATGAAATAGATGTCTTCAGCATGGGAACAGCTGTGCCTATACAGTTTAGCCAGTGCAGATGAATGAGAATTTTGTTCAGGTTGTTTTCTTCATAAAAGAGAGAAGGGAGATATAACCTAAGAGCTGGAAAAAACCTGAATGTGGAAGAAAACAACACTGACAGATCCATCCATTGGTATGCCTCCATGCCATCAACAAAAGCCAGCAATGTCCTAGCAAAGATGGGTTGATTAAACTACTATGTGTCATGGAATTCTGATTTCAGAATCTCTCGTGTCAGCCTGAAACACTCAGCTGCCTGGCTCCGTGCTGCTCTGCTCCTCCTCTGCTGTCAGAGCAGTTATGCCAATGGCATGCAGCTTTCCATTTTTATCTGTAATGTCTGACTGTTGCAACAGATAAAAGATTCCAGACTGAAAGGGGAAGTGAGTTCATTGTGAAAATTTGTTTTCCTCTAATTCAATCAGAAGACATAATCAAACTGTTTGGAAATAATTACATTTTTGTGGAACATCCTTGTCTGAGCAGTTGCCATCTGTCCTCATATTATCCTAGAATTTGTTGGCCATTGGCCTCTCAACTTCCCTGTAGTATATTACTGCAAGAACATTGCTAAACAAACTGTGGTTGACTTATTTTAGCAATCAAAAATTTGCAACATGAAATCTGTGTTGGCCCAGAATAACTAGAAAGAAGTTGTTGGGTTGTAATGTCCAATACAAAATTCCCATAGTTAGTTACTGGTCATTTCATTTCTCTCAGCTAATGCACACAGTTGAGCTGGTAATGACCTCCTGGAATTTTTGAACTGACCAATGGCATACACTGTAACTGTCCCTATTTGGCAGGTAAGGTTCTGATTAACTCTCTCTTGCCCCACTTTTTCAATTGCTTTTAAAAAGTCCCTCATTAATGCCTTTTCTCATCTTGATTGGACTCTGATGTTGCTTGCCCATATATGTCCTGGTTTTCATCTATGAAATATTGGAGGGTATGTAATGGCTTTTGCTCTGGACCTCTGTTTAACCAAGGCATGATAACTACAATCCAGACCAGGGGATAGGTAGATATAAACAGAGCATTTAAAAAATGTCGATCAAAACACCACTGCAAATAGGTATATAGTTCTGACTGCAAGTAATCTTCAAAGTGTTTAATCTTGTGCAAGTAAGCCTCAGTATGTTTAATATAATCCAAAACTCAGAAATACTGCAAAATATTTTATGATCAATATATCTGGGAAGGGAATTCTACTGTGCTCATAATTCATGTTGAGCATATAACAATGCAAAGGACCTTGTGCATTACAGTTACAGTACTATGTTTTTAACTCCCCTAGCTGCATCCTATGGAATCCTAGGCTCTGTAGTTTGGTGAGGCACTAAAGCTCTCTGGTAGAGAATTCTAAGTGCCCCTTCTTAAACTGCAAATCTCAGGATTCTACTGGATGGAACCATAGCAGTTAAAGTAGAATCACAGAACAAAAATCATGTAGTGCAAAGGAGTCTCACAACTGGACATTGGCATGCATTTACTGAGAAGGTGTACTAAAATTTCCTCAGAATTTCCAGTAAAATGCATGTACAGTGGGCTCTCCTTACTCATGATCTCTATGTGCACAATTTCTAGCTCACATGAAGCATCATATTCCTATATCTAAAATGGTGGCAACATGCAAACAGACACACTGGAGAAATTAAATACAATGGGACACAAGCATACATGTTTTTCCTTAGAGAATGGAACCCACACATATACGGAAAGCCCACTGGATTCTTTTGGTAACCTCATTTCCATGAAGACAGAAAAACTAATAACTCTTGAAACAAATGGAAGAAAGCTGTGGTGTTTGGTGATACAGCGTAACAGGGGGAGAGAGAGAGAGAGAGTGAGTACGTAACTGAACCACAGTTTTGCTCAATTAAAATCTACACAACCATGTTAAGTCTTAAATGCCGGACTTTAATGGTTCAAATTTGATTACTCCCCATTTTGAGAATAATTTGACCAGAAAAGAAAAGAAAAAAGAACCCCTATTAAATTCCATAGGAGCAAAATTTCATGTTGATGTTAGTTTTTGACAATGTAAAATATTAAAAAATATTATTTGAAAATAAATGTTTGCCTGAATACATGAGAATCTCCATTCTCCTTCTATCCACATTATTGTATATTGTACTTCTTGAAAGGCAGTTAACAGTCAAGTAATAAAAAACAAGTAAAAATCACCGAGGCTTATCTTAATGAAAACATTATATTTTGAAGAAAGCTACATGAAAGAAGTTTCCAAGAGAAATTATTCAATTTTTATGAGACATATAGAAGATATTGTTTCTGTGTCATATACTATATTTTCTAGTTTAAATGTGCATAGGGAATTATGCATTGCAGTCATTAATGGAACACAATAGCCTACTACAATATCAAAGGAAGACAGACTCTAAAAAGAAAAGGAGGACCATAAAAAAAAAATAGAGAGAGAGAGGGAAAGGTGATAAGAATTCATAAGTATCAAAATATTCTTTAATATTCTAAGGAAGACATTGTGCTATGTTGAAAGACATTCATAATTTATTAAGATGAAATGCTAGAACAGAAAAGGAGGGAAATGGATTTCATACTCTGCTAACTAGTATGCTGTGGACAAGATAAAAATAATTTACAACACTAACAATTTTAAGTAACACCTTCCCTTCTCAATTGAGAATGGACAGGGATATTTCCAAGCATTCCTTTTTTTCCTCACCTCTTTTTCCTTCCCCCCCCTTTTTTCCACCTGAAAGAATTCCTCGTCTGAATATCTGTGTAAAATGGCAACTTTTAAAAGCAGAAACACAGTCAAAACCTATCAATTGAAAAAAAAAATGATTTGCAGTCAATGTCATATATTTGATTGAGAGCCTATTCACAGTGCAAAATTATAGCACTGTTATTCAGCTTTAACTGCCATAGTTCCATTCTACTGAATCCTGGGGTTCCATGGGATGGAACTGTGGCAAGGCACTATATGTGGGAAAAGCCACCACTGCTCTTCAGGAAGCATAAATAAGTGATCACTACCAAAAGGCTGGAGCAACTCTTTGCTAAACACTTTAATTTTGAGAGACATTGGTCCTTTTTGCACAGCATTTCTTAAGCGAAAGGGCCCTTGAGCGTCGCATAAATGTGAGGAGTGGTCTGCATGATGCACTCACATTTATGCAATGCTCAAGGGCATGATGCAAACCACTAATGGATCTTCTTATTTTCAGCTTCAAGCTGAAAATGCCGCATGGTCGCACAGCGCTCAGGGACCTGGGGCGCACTTACCTGCTGTGTGCAGCCTCCTGAGCCATGCCGGTCATGCTTCCTGCCTCAGCACTAGCCTTCAACTCCCAGGCAGCACTGTGGTAGGAAGGGGCAGGGCGTGGGTGGGGAGCTCGCACAACCAGCAAGCAGCTGCAGCGACAAAGCAGCAGGGATGTGAGAGCCTCTCACAAGAGGCTGCTCACATGATCCCTGTGCTCCAGCACCGAGAGCAGGTAAGTTGTGGAAAGGGCCATAGTCTTTAAAATGTGGCTATGGCCCGTTCCGCACTCTATCTTCTTCTGACATCCTCCCATGGGGATCCCAGCAGCAGCTCTGCTGGGGGGAGCGCAATGGGACAGCTCTCCGCCTCACTGGCTGCCTCCACGATGAAGGACGCATGATGGCCCCGCCTCTTCCTTCTGTAGCACAGCTGGGTTTTTTCCCAGGCTGCGCTGGGGCAGGAAGTGCAGTCATTGCACTTCCAGACCCTCCACAGACAAGTAAGTGCAGGATGGTGGTGCAATCACAGGTCATTGATAGGGAAAACTCGTCAATGATTTACTCTGTGATTGTGCTACCCGGGGATGGGAAAAGGATGGAACCGCAACAACGTCATGCAGAAGCAGCATCATGGCCCTGTCCTTCTTCCATCCCAATGGCAGGTTGGGAGGGTGGTGTGGAAAGAGCCTGTATCTCCAACTGAGATACCACATAATCCAGTTATGCTTGAAAAAGAAAAATCTTCTAGTTCTGCAGACTTGACTCCACACAGAAACAGAAACACACACACACACATTAATTTTATTTTTCTCAGCTTTTGTCTTGAAAGGCCATATCTTAAAAGTCCACCTTTCTCTGCACTATTTAACTACTTGGTGTGCTAAATCAATCTGCATTATTCATAATGTATGCTAATATGGGCCCCTTAAGAATTAGCCATAAACAGTCAGCTATCATTAGACTAAACCAGCTTCCTAGGAGATTTACAATAAAGCAGCTGTCCCAATTAAGCAAAGTGAGGTACAGTAATATTTTACAGTTATGCAGCACCTTTCATCACAAAGCATTTTTGCCCATTAAAGGTACATGATGCTCTATAATGGATGTCTCTGTGGAAGAGTTCTCATACAAGAATGAGAAGGGGGAATTAAAGAATATCAATGTGGCAAACACCTGTTCTTAAATATGGGGCTTGTAAATATCCAGGGAGGGCAATGAAATCTTGTTTTCAGAGAACTCATTGGAACAAATGTTTAAGAACCTATCTGAAAGATCTATATAGCAAATCATATTTTTTCCTTCTGATCCAGCTTAGTAAAAACGTGAAACACATGAACTGAACATATTGCAAGACTTTCTTCATTACACCAGCATTTACAGTTGGCTTCTCTGAAATACTACATATTCCTTAAAACAACTTTTCCCAGCTTTGAGTCCCCAGATGTTAGGATACCATCATCATGAACCACCTTTGGCCCTGTTGTTTGGGGATGATGGGAGTTGTAGTCCAACATTTGGAGACCCAAGATTGAGAAAGTCTGCTCTAAATCATGGTTTGGAGTATGCTGTGGTTTTATTTCTTCCCCATTCTTCTTATATGCTCAGATTCAATTACTTACTTCCTCTTTATCACAAACTCTGATTTAACAAGTTCATCTGAATTGATAAACAATGGTTTATATAAAGTTGACAAAGCAGAAATCAAACCACAAGTGAACCACAGTTTGCCATTCCAGTCTGGAGGACAACCACAAACCACTGTTTAAAAGTTCACAGACTAAAAAAAGAGAGAGAGAGAGAGAGAGAGAGATTGGGAGAGAGAGAGAGAGAAAGCTCTACTAAAGTTATGAATTCTTTCAAAACTGTTGAACTCTTAGGCCCTTAAGGCTCAGTTGCCTTGATTTTTGTTTTTTACAGAATGAATCAGACATTTTTTCAAAAAAAATCTTCCAAGCTCTTGATTTATTAGATATAGAGCTCAGTCCAATATTTAGGCCCATTGATTAATTTCACTAAAAGAGTGGAACTTACTAGGATTGACTTACCACATTTCAATTTTTTTCAATGGGTTTGCTCTAGTTGGAACTCATTCTGAATTATTTGCATGCATTAGAAAAGTTGGGCATACATAGTTAAAGAAAAAAACAAGCAAACAAAGCTAAGTATGCAATACCCCATTAGACACATAGTTTGGGCCTGGTTCCCAGTCTGAAAAAGAGCAAAATATATTTTTCTGTTGCATTACCTTTTCTTAATGGCTTTCCATTTTCAGAAATGTAATGTGAAAGGCAGCCTTACTGTATAAATCTTAGGAGGTCACTGTAAACCACTATGAAATTCTGCAGAGTCAAGAAACAATAATTTATAGTACCTCTGAATCAGAATTTGCTTATTTTTACAAGTCCATGTTCCAACAGTTAATGGAAAGAGTTGGGGGGGGGAAGAAACGATCTCAATAAGATCAGCCAAAAGAGTAATTATATGAATCATATGAATGAATAAAGTGTGAGGAGAGGATTTCTAATATCATTATGTCACTGATAATATATGTAATTTGGCTTTTTAATTTTAAAAAACTACTTTTATTAGCTAATGCTCTTAAGTATTGAGGGACTCATACTGTGGCACAATCAGATAATCAAAATGCACCACTCATGGCAAAGAAAAGGACAATAAGCATTTTAAACAACTAAGATACTGACAAAGTTGGTTCCCTTTTCCAGTGCAGGTCAGTCATGTAATTCATTCGTTCACATCAACCAGCTCATTGAAAAGTTTTCTGATTTAGTTTTTGCAAGAAGTAAATAGATAAGGAGTAAAGCACAGCCAACAGAAACAAATATTTGGTGTTGCATTCCATTTGCACAAACACACATACACACACATGAATAAAGGTGAGACTAAAAGAAAGAGTGCCACTAAAAATGAAAACTCTGCTTTCCCCCTCCTCTCTCCATAATATTCAATTCTTAAAATGAGTGATATATCAATGCATTGCAGATTTTCCAGTTCCAGATCAGGTCTACCCAAATGATTTTTAAATTATGAGTTTTAAAATATGAAATCATTGTTTTATACATAATGTTCTTATATGCTTTTTGAACTGATGTTATGTGTTTTTTAACTTGTGTTAAAGAAGATGATATGATGATGATGATGATGATGATGATGATGATGATGATGATGATGATACATGGTGGTGGTGGTGGTGGTTATCTGTTGTCAAAATTATTATTATTGCTCAAGGAAAATGCATTATTCCATGACATCACAGTACACACTTTAAGAACGAAATATTTTAAGAACTGGGTCTGTAGTTAACATATCTGGTGACAAACCCACATTTGTTGTCATTCTAGATGCACTAGACATTCAAACACATAGATATGAACTGAAGCAGACCAGATTTATCCTGTTTTCCATGCTATGAAACCAGATCATGAAGCCTGTGTGAGAATTTGATGCTAAATGACACTCACCATGGTCTTCTGGAAACTTCCTCCATTTTAAATGAGCAGTCAGCTGAAATATGAATACCATAGGCCAGTCTTGATAATATGGAGAGGCACGGATTAATTCTTCTTTTGCAAGCTGTTCACGCTTTGCCATTTCCTGAAAGACAGTTTTATGCTCAAGAGTATCAACAAAAGATCCATTTTAAAAGAAAGAAAGGGGCAACAAATATAAAGAGGGGTAAGGAATCTTCAACAGGGGGAACCAAGTACTGAAAAGTGTGAAATTCATATTTATTACGGTTTTTTTACTTTAGTACAAACATTTTGTTGTACAGTTAGAACCTAATATAACAATAAATTGGAAATGGAAATTATTAAGTGTGAATGTGAAGAGAGTTATGGATAATGGAAGGTTGTAACATTCCATTCAGAAACATCAGTCACCTGGATAACAAAGATGTTACACAACTCCTGAAGCATGTATTGGCCAGAAAGTAATTGGTGGCTACTTTGCATTTAGTCCTAATATGTGTGAATTTTAATATGGAAGTATGGAAATGCAAGGCACACTTAAATGTGAGGATTCCCTTATTATATTAGTCACATGTTAAGTGGAGCTACCATTTGGTAGGGTTGCCAGATTTTGGGGCCTGGTCCTAAGTCTCAGGGTCTGGCCTCTCTTCTCCAGTCCTCAGGCAAGGAGGAGGAGATTCCCAAGCCAAGAGCACTTCCTTGACATGCATCTGTACAAGTATTTTCTTCATTTGTGAGACTTGCTTTTGTTATTATTTGAAGGGCATACTCTGTATAAGTATGGTTGATGCTTAATTTATCATGGTTACTGATATCATCAAGGGATACCTCTTGTAATATCACTAGGTCACAAAGAACTTCTTCTAGATTTCAGGCTTTGGCCCTGAAAACTCAGCAGTGCTAGTCATCTGACATCATGTCATATATTTGACATCATACTACTAGTAGTATCATGAATGATTTACAGAAACTTTTGGACCAGTATATAATGATAACTTTACTTATAGTAACTTCTCTTGTGGCCACTCTGTATGTCAAAATCTTGATTTGCAACCTAATAGCTCATACTGTGCCTTACAATTAATCACCTTAATGCATATCCAAATCTTTATAGGACAGATAGCATACAACATGCCAACCAGTAGAGTTTCACCAAACCACAGAGATTTAAATGTGAGGTTTAAATTAACTGTCATGTACTGATCTAAATCTGATTCTGCCTCAAATTCAGGATGTAAAGAACACAAAGTTTTAACACATCAAAACATCTCCCCCACCACAGGATCAACTGCCACATTTTGCATTTCAGGTTTTGTTTTGCAAACAATTTGCACAAAAAAAAATGGTTCTTGCATAAAACACCCAATGTTTAGTGCAGAAAATAGTTTATCGTATATAAAAAAAGTTTCTATGAAGAACATTGCTTTTTGTCCCAAAAGCCAATCTTCTTCACAGATTGCTTACCCAAACATCCTGAATGTGAAAAATCATTTAAAAAATACACAGAGACACCTTATATTCTGACCGAACAGAGAGAGATGTTTTTTTAGGATGAAATAAGCAAAGATTTATATCCCTCCTTCAAATAATGAGCAACAGAACTATGCTTCTGGTCAATAAATTAATGTGTTGATTATTTCCTATTATACAAATTGTACCACCTATCTACATATGATCTCAGTTTTCAGAAACTCCACTTGTAAATTTTCTGCAGTTGACTAAGCTCACTTCTATGAAGGACTACCTACTGAACATCTGAAACTTGTTGCACTTGATGGTAAGTCCAGAAATACCTTCTTTGCAGTAGATTGTTGTGTTGCACCTTGGATAGATGCATAGCTATATGCCTGTGATTTTAAACCATATATAGGAAGCTATGTGAGACAGATGGTTCGATGGATACCATGGATGGCTAAAAAGATAATTAAATGGATCCTAAAGCAAATTAGGTGTGAACTCTTATTAGGAGCCAAGATGACCAAAAAATGGCTGTTCTATCATGAGACTATGAGACTCACTGGAGAAGACAAAAATTTTCAGCAAAGTAAAAGTCAGTAGAAGTCACTAGGAAAAGAAGAAGTCTGCATTACAAGTGGAATGACCCAATAAAGGAAACTACAGCCATGAGTTTTAAAGACCTGAGCAGGACAACTGATAAACAGAGCTCATGAGGGTCTCCCATGCATAGGGTCGCCATAAGTCAAAGATAACTTGGTAGTGACTTGATGAACACTGAATAAGGGGATTAGCCAATCAGCAGCATATATGGGGTTTTTGTTTTGTTTTTTAATTAGGCTTTGTGCGTTGTCTGAAAAGAAGACATGAGGAACCAGTGTCTTCTGGGACTCAAATTCTTAGCTGTTGTGAGGAGGAGCAAAGAGAATACCATTAATAGTTGGTACAGAAGGAACATTAATGAGTTTTATCTAGGAGTTTAGTTATTTTTCTCTGCCACAGCTCTGACAATGGAAAGTTCTTTAGGATACTGGTAAATGGTTTCTGCCTACTTAAGCCAACTTCAGGAGAATGTGCTCCTGAGATTGTATGACATCTGCCAAAAAAACAAGAGTGCAAATGCAATTTTTTCTTTATGTGTGTGGTGAAGAAAGCTTAACCTCTTTCTTTTTAAAGATCAAACAGATCCCAATTGCTTTGACTACTCTTTCACAAATCAAGTTAATTACTAGTTTGAGGCAAAGTGAAGAAAGTTGCAATAATAAAGGAATTTAGACTAGTGTATCCCCCTTGCAGAATTTGTAATCTCATTTATGTTTTATAGTTGGTATAATTTATGAATAGGATCTCAATACACTCAGTTCCTTCCAAATTTACTTAAAACTCTTCTGATCTCAGCACAGCACCAACATCCTCTACTGACCCTCCCTACAGATAAACCTGTTCCATTTGGTGCACCTCTGATCTATGTCTTGTTTATGTGGCCTTGCTGGTATCACAGTTCACCTCATGAGGTAAGTTTGGGAAACAGAATGTTGGTGAAGCCAGCTGGTGTCATTGGAATAAGTAGCAGGAAGGCGGGAGAAAAGGCCTCACTGATTGATTCAAAGAGTAATCAAAGTAATTAAGATTCAGTTTCAACTGCAACCAAATTAGCTAATTTGTGTTTGAACCATTTTGAATGAAGCTGATAGGAGTTTGCTGTTTACTAATTTGATTTTAAAAAACAGGCGAAAGAGATCATGGAAATAAATTGCACTTTTATACATTCTTTCCAACTTTGTTGCTCTGTGTCTTCAAGTCATTTTGGAGTTATGGGAACTCTAAGGCAAACCTGTCATAGGTTTTCTTGGCAGCATTTGTTCAGAGTGAGTTTGCTCTTGCCTTCCTCTGAGGCTGAGAGAGTGTGACTTGTCTAAGGCCACCCAGTAGGTTTCCATGGCCAAACAGGGATTCAAATCCTGGTCTCCAGAGTCACAGTCCAAACACTCAAACCACTATACCACGTTGGCTCTCAAACCTTCCTTCTACCAGAAACAACACCTAGGGAGTCTGTCAAAATAATATTTCCATTTCTGCTTCCTCAATTGTCATTCAAATATATTTATTAGGCACTGCAGGATGCTCTCCAAAATAAAGATTGTATTTGGCTTCCATGAGTATCATATCAATTTTGGGGGGACTTCCTTCCAAATACCTGAAAATACTGCCAGATACATCAGTCATCCAAACTGCATGCATTTGGGGACAGAAAAGCCATCTTTCAATGGGTGCATCAACAGCAAATAGTAAAATGGAGTTCATAATCTATATATTTCAAGATCTCTGTTCCCTAACAAGTGATTGGATTTCAAACTGCGATTGCCTTTAACAAGTTAACAACCACCACTGTCTCAAACACACAATGACTTAAGCCACATTATTTGAATGCAACCTTCCTCTTATGTGCAGCCCCCACACACCAAGTCAAAGATATGGATGTAAATCTTGCTTATCTCTTTCTCATGCAAGAAAATAAGGAGCCACCAAAATGTTCTCTTTACTTGTTCATGAACTGGTTGGGGGAGTGCAAAATTAGACAAAACACACTGAATTTTTTTATAAGCTGCCATCACCATCTTCTCCTCCTCCTTCTTCTCATTAAAATATTTCTACCCTAACCCATATCAAAAGCTCTCAAGGTGGCATAAAGGCAAAGTTAAAATAAGCCAATTGAAACAATTTGAAACAATAAAAATAATTTAAATAAATTAAAAGCACATTAAACATAATTGACAAGTTAAAGCCAATCAAAACAGTTTAAATCCACATCTATTAGCATTTGAAAGAAATCAGTGAGTCCCAAAGATTTGGTAAACAGCCAGGTTTTCACTTGACACCTAAATTAAAACAGTATTGGCACCAGAATGTCCTCTCTCATGCACTCACACAGCATACTGACCTCACTGGTGGGGCACAGACAAGCTCCCCCCAATGCAGACCTCAATACTTGCACAGGCACACAGAGGGAGAGGCTTTAAATGTCATCACTAGTATATTTAATTAATATCAGAAGTATATTGGCAGCCAGTGCAATTCTTTATTAAGACTGGTATTACACACTGTCCAGATAGTATTCCAGTTGGCAATCCAGCCACTGAATTGTACACTAGCTTCTTCAAGGGCAACCCCCCATAGAACACATTACAGTAGTCTAGTTGGGAGGCTACCAATGTATGAAATGCTGTGGTTAGATTATCTCTATCATGAAATTACCATAGCTAATACACTCCAAGTCACATAGTCCACTTAGGGCTTCAGTGAAAAACATGGATCTAGGATTACTCCCAACCTTAAACTGGTATCCCTCCAGAGTGATGTAATGGAACCTGCCAAAAGAATCACTTCATCAACTGTGTTTAAGTGAAGGCAAATGTGTTAACAGTGAGAAGATCCCATTCTGTGTCTTATTTGGAACCACAGATCAGCAAATGTGTCCTGCAGGCCACATGTTCCCCAGGTTGTTTTCTGGTCACCAAGCCTCCCTAGAAGTTAGAAAAAAAAATCCCATTCTTTTGACCCCATACCATCGCCCCCATGCTTTCTAGGGGACAAGAGGGCATTTCCACAACATTTTTCCCCTCCCAGGCCATTTTAGAAGCTTAAAAAAATGAACAAGAAGTAAAAAGAGGTAGAGGGAGCCCAAAAACATGGTAATAATGCCCTCTTGGCATTTGGGGTCAAAAATGTGTTTTTTGTAGGAGATATGGCCTTCCAATGTCTCTTGGGGACTAATGCAACCCCTTAGCATCTCATAGGCTACCACTCCTGTATTTACTTTGTGAAAATAACGGTTAGTGCTATTTCTCATTAAAATACTCTCCCATATTTTAATGAGAAATGACACTAACCATTATTTTCACAAAGTTTCCAGGCAAAACTCTCTTAATGGTCAAAACCTGATGTCAGTGATTCAATACATTTAAACAACACAGGACATCTGACTTTAGAAAACTGTAGCAAACGTTATCTCCTCAGCTGAGTCCAACTGCCATTTGACTTTTTGTTTCTCAAAGATGTCTCCTTAGTGCCCACTCCTCCTGATCAGTATGCAACTGGAAAACGTTTTTCTCTGAATTTGCTTGTTTCTCTTTCGCATTTCATTTCTTCTTCCTTCTGTATTGTTTTATTTAGACTATAAGCTAGAAAGTGGGGCTGGTGTTAATTCTAAATTTTGTGTAGAGTTCCTACAAATGTTTAGGTGATTTCTAAATTTTGAAATTTTGTTCTTGTTGTGTGCCTTCAAGTTGTTTCCAACTTCTGAACACCCAGAGGGTTTTCTTGAGAAGATTTGTTCAGAAGGGGCTTGCCTTTGCTCTCCTCTGAAGCTGAGAGAGTGTGACTTGCCCAGGGTCACCCAGTGGGTTTCCATGGCTGAGAGGGTAGTTGAACACTGGTCTCCAGAATCATAGTCCAACACTCAAATAGTACAATAGCCCTCAGCAGGTGGTTCCTTTATTAGTACAGTATTTCAGGTTTGAGACTAAACTTCGAAGATGCTGTATATATTTGGTGATAGAGTTCAGCACTCTGGATAGCTCCTTCATTCTGAAATCTAGTTTTACTACCACCTCCTAACTTGGAAGCCATAAAACAGCTCCCATTGCTTTTAACAATAGCTAGGTGAAAGTAATAATTCCAAACATGTTCACAGTGAGCTCACCTAAGTTCAACACATAAGCTTGTACTGCTTATGATTTACCAAATCCAACTGCAAACCACCAGTGAGGAAGAGCACCCATGCACTGCACTTTTTCCTGCCTGGGACTGAAAGGCTTGGGAGAGATTATCAAATGCCTAGGTGTGATTTGGTATGTTACCATCAGGATTTAGTCTAGCCACCCAAAACTAGACAAGCAGCTATATATTTCAAATAAATGGTATGGTATGTTTTAAGAGGGATTTTCTTTTCCATTTCTTATCAAATGCTATTTAGACTTTTAAAAAATGCTCACCTCTTTTACTCTTAAGTAATCTGAAGATGAAATTTTGAGAAAGTCACAATCATCCTCCGTAGCAACTATTAGTGTGTCATGTTGCATTCTTGCAGGAAGTGGTAGCAAAGTCCCAAAGCAACGTCCTACACCAAGCTAGAAAGAGAGGGGGGAGAACAATCTATAATTTCATTCTGTTTATTATTATATCAAGTTCTTAGGATAATTGCATGACATCTATATTATATTTCCTTTGCTACATATTGCAAGAAAAGCCAATTAGGTACACCCTGAAAATTCAGTCTAGTAATGGCCAGGACTGAAATATATAATTTTACATAAAACATACAATAAAATTATTATTAGCCATGGAGATTTGGTAACAATAAATCAGAAGATGTAATATGTAATAATTTCTATTATCTGTTCATCTTGGGAAAGTTATTTATTACAGTATATCTTTCTTCTTTTATTGCAGCAGCCACTCTGAACATATTTTTTTCAACATGCAGCACAGGCCTTTTAAAACAAAGAAATCCATCTGGCAAAAAAGATCTTGTTAAACTGGACACAATGCTAACCGTGTGAAAGCAATTAGCAAGTTTTAAAAAAACAAAATAAAAATGCAAATAGTCACTCTGTAAGTGGTGAGAAGGATTAGGGACACTTTTAACAAGGAGTGAGGTTTTAACCCTTTCCCTTCAGTTGTGGTCCTGAGAAAAATCCCCTTTTACTTGTTGCATCAGCTGCATGGGCTTCTCTCCTGACAGTAATGGCAGCTTTAGGGAGAGATTTTCATCAAGACTGTGGTCTTTCTCTAAGTACTATGTTCCCAGTCCTGATCAGAGAGTACAAGGGGAAACAATGGCTAGATACATTTTTAAAGTGGATTGTGTACTGTAGCTGTAAGTGACTCCACTTTGAGCAGTACTGAAAACAAAATGTAAATTTTGCAATAGATGAAGTGCAAAATGATCATTCAAGACTCTAAATCTGCATCTGGACAATGGAAACAGGAATGGAAATGCTAAAGTACAACATTGCACTATACTGTGTGGAACAGCCACTACAGTAAGAAGTAAAGAAGACCCAAAAATGTTTTTGTGCTATATAGGTAATACTGTTCTATACTCACTTCTACCCAAATTATATAACTTTAATTTCTGTGCTTCCAAAGGCAATGCTTGACTATCAAATCACATTAATTTCAGAAAAGGAAATATACAGTTTAACTTGAATTCACATATATGACACTCAGCACATGAGGATGCGGGGAAGTTTGTTGGAAGGGCCCATCAGAGAGCTGGAGAAGGAGAAGTTGCCAGATTTCTTAGTCCAAGCAACAAGGATGAAGAGGTCATGAAACCCCAGGATCTCCTTTTTGTAAGGTTTTTTTGAATGGTAACATCAGAGGCCATTATGTCCATCTCTCTGTCCTTTATTTTGGCAGTGGGAACTTGCAGATGAATCCAATTAAAAAGGGATGAGGAAGGTGGGTGATGAGTATCCCTGGGGCCTCATTTTGTAACTACTCAAGCCCACTTCCGAGAACACCACAACTCTTCCCAACAAAATTGAAAAAGGGTTGACAGATTTCAGCCCGAAAAGGACAGAACAGCTCAAAGTGTGGTGGGTTTGCTTCTACTCACCCTAACAATTTTAAGCCTTCTGAATTCTCCCACTCATCTGTTGAATATTGGCCAAAATGAAGCCAGATACAATGTGATGTCACTTCCAAATGCTTCAGGCATTCCAGTGTGGCTTCTTTGAGGGTACACAGGTAAAAAATGCCCCCTCTCCACTTCAGTAGTTGAAAAAACCATTTGGAATGGGAGAGATTCAGTATGAGAACCAATGGAAACAAAGGGAGTCCCTTTCCTCTTTCTGTGTACACATACACTACAAATTATCACAGACTGTCCCTGTTCCACAAAACTAATCCTACAAGCAAAACATGATCATTCCATCTGGCCATAACAACTCAGCGACTTCACAGAAAGTAATGTGAAGTAGAAATGGTTTCTATAAGGATTTTATCAGCAGCCAAACTTGTATGTTTTGAAAACTTGCAGATTTTGTAGAGAAATGCACACATTGTTACTGTTGTTGTTTCTAATGTCAGCTTCATTCAAAGGCTGAATTACTTACATATCTAATATTTTCAGATGTGTTCCCTTCTAGTCATGAGTTTATTTTCAGGTTTTATTGTCATGCTTTCTGTGCCTAACTGATTTACAATATTTGCTGAGGACTCTTTTCCTTTCCTTTCTTCCTAATTCAGCTTTATTATCTTACAGAATGCACATTGAGGCATCATGTAGCTGCTGTGCTCTCCCTGTCATTTAATTAATGTACAGAATACATCAAAAATGCCACAAATAGAAAACAGGTCTTTGGAATACATTGCTTTCCAGTACATTGTGTGTACTACCTCTATCCTATATGCTCCATAAGTATGTCCCATTAGTTTTGATAGAGCATACTTCTACTGAAGTAAAAATAAGCTCTCTTCCCAGGAAGACAGGTTTTTCAGTTTGTCAAAGGAGGAGCAGAGGATTTTTAAACTTTATCAGAAAACACTCCCAGCTGGGAAAAAGAAGATGAAAATATCAAAACTGAGAAAGTATCTATTCCATATAAAAATTCCAAGCCTATTGCTACAATAGAAGAGTGGATTTTTCTTGGCTATGAACAAATGAGTAAGATCTTCTTCTTTTTTAAAAAAATGTTCTTCTTTTTGTTCCCTGTTTTGGTATCTAAATCTACTATGCATCTAGTTTTTGGAAAGGGTATGCCAGTGATACGTTGATATTTCCTCTTCAAATGTTGTTGGAAATATACAGTATTAATTTTCTGGGAAGATGCTTTGGAATATATAATAAGATGCCATGAAGAATATACAGTAGGTCCAGTTAAGCATGTTAACCTTGCCAAAAATACCTAAGAGATGCCCACTTGTCCAAGAGATATTTCAGGTTAACAATGCTTTACAAATCTAATCTAACTGTTTGAGCAATTATCTCCAGTATCTAATCTCCCTCAAACACCAATGAAATTGGTACTGTGCAGTCCAAAGAGTTATTTCCAGGAGGAATCACCTCAGATTTCAACCAATTAACTATATAACCAAAAAGGCCTGAAAAACTGTTGATTATTTTTATCATTTCTGGTATAGAAGATTCAGATATAGAGACAAATAACCAAAGGTCATCAGTGTCAAAAACTGCCTGATATTAGGGTATTCTTGTATAAAGGCAGTGACAACTATATTTTGTTTAACTACAGATGCCACAGTGTTCAAGAACAGACACAATATTAGAGGAGAGAACATCCCTTTTGTGTGCCTCTTTCTAGAATTAGAGGTGCATATTTACATTTGAAAAAAAGAAAGAAAAGAAAACTATTCTATTGTATCATGACTATCTATATCATGAGTAAAACTCTAGATCTGTTACTCTGAAAATTGGGGGTCCCGCAAGGGGTGCCCGGCTTTGCCAATTACGATACCAAAGATGGGGAAATTAGAACTCAGAGCACTGGTTTTGCTAGCGAGAGGCAGGGTAACGTAGCAAGATCTTTCACCCTATGTCTACAGTGTCGGGTTAGAGAGTGGCTAGACAAAGTGTTTACAAACAATGAACAATTCTTTATTAAGAACAAAACACAGAAGACAAACATAAACTAACTAGCTTAGAAAAGAAAGAGAGTTGCAAGGGGAGGTAATACGACCTGATCTGTAGTCCTGGGCAAAGGTTGGAGATTCAGGGAAGAAAGTTCAGCGTGAGGCACTGAGGGGAGTTCTTTAAACACACCAACGGCAGGGCGGGATGGCAGTCAAAGGTGATTCGAGGATCGGTTAGAAATGAAGGGTTTTTATAAGGAAGATCGTGCCTTTCGGCTATGGCAGTCCCAAAGGAGGACAAAAGAGGTTTTGGTGCTGGACAAAAGGATTTGGTGAGGTCAGGTTTAGCGTGATGGGATTTGCATGTAGAAACAATGCCTTTGGCCGAGACGTTGATGACCCAACTCACAAGAGTAATTTGACTGAGAGCCACATGGCTATTGAGGAGTCTGTGGCGGGAAGTTCCCTAAAGCTTATGGGCGAGTTTTGGGTTGCTGGCTACAAAGAGAAATGGAATGTAAACCATTAACGGCCGCTTCTCTGTCCATGCTTATCCGGAGAATTTTGCGAACACGTGAGATGAGGTAATCGCAACCAGTCCAGCTAAGGCCAAATTAAATGATATCAAAAGGATATCTGGGGGTCCTCACCGGGGGTGCCATAGTGGAAATAACAGATCAATCTCAAAAATTCCAGTCTCAACAAAGAAGTTATCAATTCTGTCAAATGTGTTTTAGCAACAAGTGAAATAATAGCATGAGGGTTAGGTTTTTTGGGATTTTTTTTTAAAGTTACATTGGTAACAAACCTTATACTATCCCCTTGGGCCAGATTAATTAGTGTTGCTGTTACATTTTCAAGCCTATTAACCAGTATTACAGCTAATATTTTAACATCATGTTTAATAGAGATATTGACCCAAAGTTCACACAACTTAATATTGCCTGTTTTGGAACAACAGAAATAAAAGTTTCCTAAAAGAAAGTTGGGAAAGAGTCTGACTCAAAACTCTTTGGATAAAGATAGAAAAGCCTCAATATCAACAGCTCTCAAAATAATTTATGCTCTCTGATAGACAGTGAAGCTATCTGCACTAGGCTATGATAAATATATATAGATATATAGATATGTAATAAAAAATCATTGTTCTGCAGAAAGTGAATAGGAAGATGTAATTCTCCCTTTCCTCAAAAGATGAGAATCTCCTGTCATCCAATGAAGCTGAATTGTGAGAAATTCAGGAGACAAAAGGAAATATCCCATATCATATTTCAAAATATGGAATTTCCTCTTATATGATGTAGCGGTGATTACCAATTTTATGACTATAAAAGGTGGTTAGACAAATTCAAGGAGGATAAGGCTATCAATGACTACTAGTTACGACAGCTATATTGTTGTACCAGAGGACAGTATGCTTCTAAATACCATTTGCCGGGGAACATGTGGGAAGATAATGTTTCATTTCCAAGGTATGCTTTCCACAGGCATCTGTTTGTCCATTGTGGAAGCAGAATGCTGGACTAGATAGACTAGAACTGAAGAAATTTTGTCACTACAGATGTTTTCACATACAAGTCTTATCAGACCTATGTAGCATAGCCAATAATCCAGGATTGTCAGAATAAATAATAATAATAATAATAATAATAATAATAATAATAATAATAATAATAATAATAATAATATAATCTGGACAGCCAAATTTTTCCCGTCTTTGGGCTTTTTCTTGGAGACAGTCCCTTGGTCTTACCCAGCAAGGCTATTCCTGTGTTCTTAACTTTGCTGTGAAGGTCAAAAAACTCTCATTAATAGATCCTATGCCAACAATGAAGTAAGGATGGCAGGAACTGAAAATAATTTGTAATACAGAACTGGTCTTCGAAAAGGGCCAGGTACCCAACACAGAAGAAAAAAGCATTAAAGCATTAAATCACATGTGAAGGGCAACTGAAAATCTCAAGGGAAGTCAGAAATGCTTTGTTATAGAAAGAGCTTCTGGCATAATCACTCTGTTTCCATACCAAACATGGCAATCACTGCCTTCCTTTTATGTAGCTGTAACTGTTTCCATTATAGAAGTCTATATCATGGAGGTCACAGGTTATTTGAAAGAACGCTGCAGGCCATAAGGTAGTATTTAAATAATTTTAGTACAGGGCTTTTTGAACAAAAAATGTCTCTTATCCAGTAATGAACAGAGTGAGAAGCAAAACTTCAGAAAGGATAAATATGTAGTTTGGTCCTTTTCCTATAGCTTGCACTTTTGAGGGATGGAAAAAAATACAGACGCTCTTAGTTAGGAAATGCCTGCAGATGTCCAGATAGAAAATCCAAGATGAGTGTCATGAAACTCTCTGTCTCTGTGGTTTTGTGTGTGCATGTTGTTAACTTCTTCCTACAGTTATCACAAATACTTTCCTCCATCACTTTCTGTCAATCCAGAGTGTGGCTACATTAAAAAAAAATGCTGAGAATAATATTCATTCTCAATTAGACAATCAAGTGCAGTATACCGTAGCTGGGTTAGAGATTCTAATATTATACTTTGCCTACAGTAACAAAAACATCAGCTGAAGCTGTCACCCTGTAACACATTTAAAAATGAGCTTTTCTTTCTTTTTATAGGAAAAAGTGCTGGCAAACCTCTGGCAATCTGTAAGAAAGATCCAATTTAGACAGAAAGAATAAAGGAGAATTAATCTTTTCTCCCTGTCATTTTTGCCCAAAGTCAGTGTATTTTATTCTAGTGAGTTAGCACGGGGAATTCTCAAAGACCCTGTCTTTGTGAACCATTTACTCCTGCATCCTGGAGGCATTTGGAATTCATTTGTTGTTTTGTTTGGATGAGACCTTGGGAAGGACACAATAGTTTTAAGTGCTCGAAAAGTAAGCCTAGTGGCAGCAGTTCTAGCTGGTTGATGTAAGCTGCTTGTCATGATTGTAACTGACAATGCCAACCACGGAAAAATCAAACAACTTCCTCCAACCTCTTCATGCCACTCAGAACAATCCAGCTCACCAGGGATGACAGGAGAGAGATCTCAGCTTTTGCTTGAGGTACCAAACTCAAAAATCTAGCGCAGAAAGTTCAGTCTCCCATATAATTTCCATTCTCTTATCTCTTTTCAAGAATCAAACAAGTCTTTTGTGGTTAAAGGCTCTGTTGATGTCAGCCTACCTTTTTGCTTGATGCAGGAAATGGTCAACACCTTTTTAGTCTTACTAAGGGAAGTAACTTCCCAGGTAAATAGACTGACAGAATCAAGGCATTACAGAGCTTGGAAACAGCTCTTAAAAATGACAGTTACAGTTAGTTCCAAAGCCTCCTCCAAATAGCTACTGTTCCATCTGCAGGTGTTTTTTTTAAAATGTAATTGTTTATTTGCCCATTTCTCAAAGCTAGCTAATACAGTTACATTTTAGTTATTTAAAAGAAACAGCAACAAGTGAATAATACAAGATGTAGACTAGGGCCCTTTCCACATAGGGGTAATAAAACGGTGTAGAGCAACCTCTGACGGAGGTCGTCTACACCATGGAGTGGATTGGGGTGGACAACTTTAGCGTAGCTCCACACCCCAATCTGCGCAGGAGTGACCAGAAGTGGTGGCGCCGCGTGTTTTTTAAAAACCACTTTTGAGGAGGTTTTTAAAAAGCATGGAGCATGCAGCCCCGTGCAGCCCCATCGCAGCGCCCAGTGTAGATTTGCAGGCAAGCACAAGTGCGTGCCTGCAGATCTGCGGGGGCGGGCTTCCAGCTGGTGAGCTTCTCCGGTTGGTGGAGAGCCTCCGCCAGCTGTAAGTCGCCATTTTGGACGCCGCAGGATGCCGAGGAGTGTGGAGCAGTGAACTTGTGCTGCTCCCCGTGGCAACGGACTTACCCGGTTGCTGGTAAGCTCCGTTTCCACGCGTTTTACCCCGTTTCTCCCTCCACGTGTGAAAAGGGACTAAGGTACAAAACACATTATTCTCTCATCTACCTTCTCATCCTTCACCAACTACAACAGACAACAGGGCAAAACCAAAAAGCACTGCATGAGCCAAAGTTTGAACCATGAGTCTATCACTATCCCTCTTTAGTCAGTTTACATCCGTATAATTAAAAGTAACGAGAACTACAAGTGGATTGTAAAAGGAGGGGCATTACTCCTCTTTGAGTCACTTTGAGCTGCTTTAAGTCCTCTCAGGGAGAAAAGTGGGATAGAAATAAAGATAATAATAATTATTATTATTAATAATAATAATAATAATAATAATAATAATAATAATAATAATAATAACAACTCCTCATTAAATCAGTAATACATTTTTTATTAGTAGATGTAACTATTACAACTAATTCCTATCTGCTGTTGTTGTGTGCCTTCAAGTTGTTGTGACTTATGGCAACCCTAAAGCAAACCTATCATAGGATTTTTTTGGCAAGATTTATTTAGGTTTCTTTCACCTTCTTCTGAGGCTGAGAGAATGTGACTTGCCCAAGGTCACCCAGTGAGTTTCCATGACCAAGTAGGGATTGGAACCCTAATCTCCAGAGGCATATTCAAATACTCAAAACACTGCAGCATGCTGGCTCTCAATTCCTATATGATAATAATCTTTAAATTATGCACCTGGAAACTTATCTACAGTAATAAAAATGTGTTTGTTTCTGTTCGTCTGTAAACAAAACTGCTGAAATTTGGCTTGCATACTAGGGAAACCCTGAAGAAGTATCTCTCAGATTTACTGCATTTTTAAATATATTAATGTTAATTAAAAATTGTCTGTAGTCTGCAGTTCTACTACTGTCTAGATGACAGTGAGCCACCAGGCCAATAGCTGCAGATAACAGACAGCTCCTTGAGATCTCGCCTGAATATTTGCAGCTGTGTGTGTGTGCGTGTGCGTGTGGAACACCATGCAATCATACTATTTGACTCCTGGCCTTTCATACTGCAGGCCTTCATCACTTTTGGAACAAAAGAGGCCCCATATCCTGCAACTTTTGACAGACAAAAACTTGGATATTCTACATCTAACCTCAAATAAGTTGTTGAAAATGTCTAAGAATGGTTCAAATCAATGTTGGGTATCTCAAGATAAGGAAGGCTTCTTTGTCCATATGTGGTGGACTTGCAAGAAGGTGCAAAGATATTGGTCTAAGATTTACATATTAATCCAAATAAATAAATAAATGTGGATTTTGTAATGTCACCAGAAACGTTTTTCTTAGTTATTATGGATAAAGAATTGGATTGTAAGTATGTATTACTTCTTCGATATATGACAACAACAGCAGGAACATTGTTTGCTCAAACCTGGAAATGGATTGAAGCACCAACAATGGAAGAATGGATTGTTAAGGTTGCTACATTATCCCAAATTGCCCAGTTAACATGGGTTTAAAAGAATAAGCCCACTGAAGAGATTTTTGAAAGACTGAAAATCATTTATGGAATTTTCAAGCAACAAGAAATCTACTGATACAATAATTTGTGGCAATGGTTACCAGCACTTCTAGCAGGATTATTTAGTTGGCTCTGTCATAGTAAAATAATACATATATATAATTATTTTTTTCTCTCTCATTATAGTTTGGCTTGGGGGGATCAGAGCCCTTTTTTGTCTCAGGAAATTAGTGTTTTAGTTAGTTAGTGTTCAGTATTTCAGCTTAGTGTTTTCCTTTAGTTTTTAGCTTAATTTTCTTTCTTTTCTTTTTCTTCTTTCTGCTTTTTCTTTTTCTGAATGTATTTCACTTTGATTATGAATCAAAATTTTATTTTACAAAAAAATAATTAAATTTAATTTAAATAAATTTAAATTAAATTAAAATTAATTTTTTAAAAAACTGGGATGCCTTGTGGCCAAGCAACTTTAGAGTTTGGTAACAAAAATAAAAGTTACTATTCAGGAAGAACACACACAAGCTAGGAGAGGCTGCAGCAGTTTGCTTTTGCCTGAGCTGAGCGGGAAGGACAAGATTCTTCCTCTTCCTTTCTCCCTTGCTGAGTTAACTGAGTATAGTCTACTTTTGCAGTTTGAATTCATTATTCAGCAACTAAAGTAAGTGGTGGATAAAGAGGGAAAATGAGAGGAGGAGGAGAGAAAAACTGGGACATTTTAAAAGCACCTAAAAAGTGGAATGATAGAGGATTAATCAAGATTTAATTAAAACTGTCCCTGACAAATAGGGACTGTTGGAGGATATGAGAATCTACTTCTGTATAATACAGAAGTGGAGAACCTTCCCTGTTCCTGGTTCTCTTGCTGAGGAAGTAAAAGTCTATGGAGAGAATGAACAGTCCTAATGGATGATACATAAGGTGAATAGAAAGAAAGGATGAATGAATGACAGAGGTGTGAGAAAAGAAAAGAAAAGAAAAAACAGTTAAAGGAGAAAAGAATGGAAGGTAAAGTTGCCATAGTGCCTGCCTGGGTGAATTTTACTTGGATCCTAGCCAGGCCACCTGGTACTTGCTTACACCATTAGCTGGCCTAGATTCCCAGTTTTCATTTTGAAAAAGAGGCATCTGCAGTATAAAGCTGTATTCCTTCAGATATAATTTAATTGCCATGGGTTTATTTTAAGGTATCCTGGGCTTTGCAACTTGATAGGGAGGTACTTGGGAAGTACTAAGCTATCCTGAGAGGAGAGATATTTAAGATTCAATCAGTTCAATTCTGTAATTTACAGGGCACTCAGGGACTTTGAGAACTGTAGTTTAGAAAAGAGAACTACATTTCTCCAGCAGAGAATTCTAAGTACTTCTCAAGCTACATATCTCAGGATGGAGCCAAACAATTTTAAGTTGTATGAAACTGATACCAATGTGTAGTGCAAATACATATCACATCCAATGATACAGCCTGTAGTAAAACATGAAGTCAGTATTCTGACCAATTGTTTCTGCTGCAGTAAGGAAACCTGCTACAGGTCTTTATCCACTGAATGTGCTTTAGCTGTGACGAATATCACATTTCAGGACCTTAGCAAGTGTAGAGTGACTCCTTGATCTCTGTACTGCATGTGCACATGCTATGTGCAGCTACCACTAAATGCCATTGCTATTAAGAGGTTAAAGTCACAACTCATAGCTGTGAATGACAAAACAGCCCAAGCATGAGTTACAGTACAGTGCCTTTGTTGTGTTGCCAGCACTGGGAATGGGAGAGGCAAACTAAAAGGTTTGTGGGAAGAAGAGGTAAAGAGAGAATGAGGAGGAGATAAAGTCCCTCTTCCTCAGTCACCCTGTCTTTCAGGATGCAAGGCATCCTATTTCTACTTACCCAGGTAAGCCACACAAAACTCAAATGATATTTATTTCTGAGCTGACATGTGCAGGAATACACTGGAAAGTTTTTTTAAAAAAAAAATTAAGGAAGAATGTCATGTCATGGTGAGAAGATTTCTGCACATGTTCAGAGACAACTGGTCCCCGAGTTCATTTTTCAGAACAGAAGCCAGTTCATTTAAAAGTGTTTCTGAGCTTAAAAGCCACTTTCCCTACAACAATGGAATCATCTTTAAAGCAACCTTAAGCCTGAACCAGGTCAGTATGATTATTTTTATCTTGCAGGCAACCATATAAGAGCAGTTGAGAAGGTTTAGGGATTCTGAGCAGGATCCTAAATCCCTAGTTTCTGGAAAACCTATCCCTGGCCATTTCTGCACTAGACTGTTATAGTGTTATTATTCCACTTTCAACATCTTATGGAATCCTGGGGTTTGCAGTTTAGGGAGAAACCTTGTTCAAAAGAGGATTATGAAGATAGAACACCAAGGACTGCAGGTTAGGCAATTCTGCATAACGTATGAAGAATAAAATACAAAGAATTAAACAAAAATTATTTATAATTTTCTTCCAGAGAACCCTAGTGTCTCTCCAACTACAAATCCCAGGATTCCACAGAATGCAGCTAAAGTAGTATCAACATTTTATAATTGTGCAGTATGAAAAAGAGAAGTGAAACAAATGTACACAAATGAACGTTAGCCTTCCTTTTCTTGGATAGGAAAGATTACAAGATACATAGCACACCTTATTTTTCCACATTCATTCCATTTCTTAATGTCTATGTATGACAAAGGAAAGTTGTAAGTGTCAAATTGGCCTTCTCAGCTACTATTACTATTTCTTCCTTAACTTACCAGTGCTGAGGGTGGCAACGACCAGGATAATTTAGATGCTTGGGTGATGGAAGAAGAAGAAGCAGAACCAGCAAGAGGTGCTGAAATAAATGCTCCTCCAACCACTTTCTTGTAAAAATTTTTCTGTGGTCTAACTGATCCTTTGAGTATTGCATAGAACCCCTTGCTTCCATCCACTAGAATTAAAAGAAAAATTGAATTAACAAATGGATTGTAGTTTCTCAGCCAATTAGATAGAAAAACGGCATGTCGTCTAGTCCTGCATGGCAGGGGGTTGGACTGGATGGCCCCTGTGGTCTCTTCCAACTCTATGATTCTATGATTCACAAATGATATAACATAGCAAAATGAATGTGTAATTTAGAAAACACAGCTCAGTGTAATGCGTTTTAGAGAGTTAATCTTCCTGTTCTTGCTTCCAAAAGTTCCATAGCCTTAATTTGATGACATCAACATCTCAATTAGAGGTGGGGGAACACCCTCCACATGTTGTTGGACTGCAAGTTCCAGAAGCCCTCAGCATAGTCAATGATGAACAATCATAAGCATTATACTCCCACTAATTCTGGATATCCAAACATTCTAAACATTCCTAATCTCTAATCTAAATGAAGGATAAATGCTTATATGACCCATAAGTTGCTAATGTCTAGTCTAGGGCCATTTCCACACTAGACTATTATAACACTATTATTCTACTTTTAACATCCTATGGAATCCTGAGGTTTGTAGTTTAGGGAGGGGCCTATTTAATATATGTAAATATATTTAATATATCTAAGAACACTTTACACTAAGCTTTGTTTTCTAAATTGCACATTTGTTTTGCAATGTTATGTCATTTGTGAATCATAGAATCATAGAATTGGTCAAAAACTTGGTGAAGATTCTACATGTACTTGTAGCTCCACATCCACAGTTCTGTATCTTCTCACTGCCTGGCAGCTGTCAAGCCCCGGGACAGGTACTTGCAGCTGTCATTTAGTGATTGGAAAGGGGTAGATGGGGGAGGCAGTTCAGACTGAAGGAGAAGAAATATGAGAGTGCTCCCAAGTAGAGTGTGCCTGCCTTCTCCTTGCAAACACAAGAAACCAAGAAGTTTTAGTTCTGAGTCTTCTTGGTCTCTCCTTTTCTACAATGCTAGAAATTTGGGGAGTGAAGGAAAAATTCATTAAGGAGAAGCAGAGTTCTTATTTGGAGGGCCAATACCCTCATTTTGTATCCCTTCATAGCTATGTCCCTGACTGCTACTAACATGCTGCTAAAGCTGTTGGGTTCTTACAAGATGTACAAAGGACAACCATTCAAAGTAAGCAATATGTGCCAGAATTGCTAGTTTCCTTCACCAAACTCTTTTATCCTTCCTCTGAATGTTTGCCCCTTCATCTCAGTTTGCACAGCTGAGCCCCTGAAGTGAAACAAACCAAGACCAGCCAGAGTATGTATGGGGTTTTCTTTACAACTGAGGATGCACCGTGGCTAAATTTGGCCTTCCCTTCTTTCTCTTCCATAGAATCATAGAGTTCGAAGCAACCTCAAAGCCCATTTAATCCAAATCATCCATGGCAAAAGTATTCCTGTGAAAAATCCACAGATATGGTCTCCATTATTAGTACATACTTCTGACTTTTTTTTTGCTGTAAAGGTGCCCAACATGCCTTCAGTGTTCACTTCCTCTACTCTTTTAGATTCCTTCTACCTCTTTAGACTATGCTGTTGCTGTTGTTTGCCTTCAAGTTAACTCCACTTTATGGTGACTCTAACATAAGCCTATGATGGCATTTTCCCAGCAAGATTTCTTCAGAGGAAGTTTGTCATTGCCTTTCTCTGGGGCTGAGAGCCCACCAAGTAGGTTTCCATGACTGAGTCCTATTCAACATCCTGTTCTGCCAGAGTCCTAGTCCAGTTTTAGATGCTTATGAGGGAGGGAAGCATAGAATATGCTTGATTTAGTGTGTGTATGTATGTGTATACATATGGATATATACATATACATATACATATAAATTGGACTTAGAATCTAAGAGCATGTAATTTAGCATAAATATTTATGACTATTCATTATATCTGTTATTGTAAAATTCTGTATTAAAAATAGAAACATTGCTTTTTGATAGAGAGGTTTAGAGAATATGAAAACAGAGAATAATTGATGAAATAAAAAAGAATACATTCTTGTTTGGCTTTTTAACATATGGTCCACATATCCCTTTTTACCAGAAAGATTTTTATTTTCTGGAACACAGGTAAATTGCTGTCACTATTTTCCCCCTTTTAGGAACATCCTGTTAAAATGGTGCTTGTGTGAGTTACTGGACATATTATTTTCTTGAGATCAGATCCCATCCCAGGACAAGTCCTAGTGATATTTGTATCAGTTCTACCAGTCCTGGGTAGGGCAGGGCAGGCATATTTTATTTCTAAGTTATGTGCATTTAAAAACACACACACACACACACACCAAACAAACACATGCACACACATGGGAATGGCAATCATATGATCAGGTGAAAACCAGGACAAGTGTAGACAAGCAACATCATAATGTGGTCAAAATGGCAAAATTATAAAATGAGGAAGAATACACGAGCTAGGAAAGGCTTCAGCGCTTTGCTTTTGACTGACCCTCCTGGGAACAAGGGCAAGATTCTGTCCCTATTTTATTCTCCTCTCTGCTGTGTTACCTTAGCACTTTGAAATCATATTGCTCCAGTTGAAATAAAGGGGAAAGCAGAAGGAAGAGAGAAAACAGTGGCATTGTAAAAGCAGCTGAGAAAGTGGGATGGCAGAGAATTAATTGACATCATCCCTGCCAAACAGGGACAGTAGGAGGGTATGGTCAACGTGTCCTGCTTTGTATAGGACAATTCTGTATTAGGGCCGTCAACAGAATATTCCTCTGTCTGAAAGTGTTCAGTATTTGAAGATCTGTCCAGTCTAAGTCTAGTTTAAAAATAAAAACTCATGGAAAGAGAAAGCAGAGACCTTGGCATTTCCTATCTACAGTTTCTACTTGGCCATCAAACTAAGGCCCTTTTTGCATTGAGGCTTCTCGCCCGAGCGGGGAGGGCGGCTCGCGCGAGAAGGCTCGTTCAGGAGGCTGCCGTTTTCCCCTTGTTCCTTCCGCAGGCAAAGGAAGGAGGGGGGAAGCGGCAGCCTCCCAGACGAGCCTTCTCGCACAAGCCGCCCTCCCCCCCAGGCGAAGCAGGAGGCTGGTGCGAGCCGCCCCCCCCGCTTGCGCAAAGCAGGAGGCTGTCGTGTCCGCCCCCCGCTGCTCGCGCGAAGCAGGAGGCTGTCACGTCCGTCGTGCTAGCGCCCCGCCCTGCCCTTTCCTTCCGCAGGGGCGGAGGGAAGGAAGCGCGACCCGGCCGCCTCCCCAACGCTCCGCACAGGAGGTAAGTGCGCGTGGGCGCCGGGAACGTTGTGCGAGCGCGGATGATTTTCGCTTTGAGGCGAAAATAAAAAAAACCGCGATCGCGCCGCTGCAGCCCCGTGAGCGCGGCGGAAGTGGGAGTGTGTCGTGCAGAGCGACGCTCCCACTCCCGCGAGGCTCACGGGGCTGTCACGTGACAGAAAGCCCGTGCGAAAAGGGCCTAAGTTAAGAACAGAGATCACCAGCATATAGTCTTATGTCCTATGATGAGAAGATTGTTTTCCTCTGTGTAAAGGACAGTGAAGCATTGGCTAATTTAACGTCAACATCCATTCCTTGTGCTTGTTGGTGATGAATAAACCTATGCTAGTAGATAAACCTATGCTAAACCCACTGAGTGTTCTTGGATGCGTTACACACTTTCAGCCCCAGGAAACCCCATTAAATGTTTGCCTTAGGTCACCATGAACTGGAAATGACTTGAAGGCACACAACAAATGGATTTATCCTCTGCACCAACCAGAGAATAAAGATTTCTAAATTTGAATCTATACGTATTATTCTATACAAAATTTGTCTTCCTCCACTTTTTTTTTCATGATGCCTAAATGGTCCACCGCAAACCAAACATGAGCATTACAGTCCCAAAGGGCTATTTCAACTTTTGAGTTTCATTCTGAGCTGTTTAGATTGTATGACATTATCTCTCCTCCCTGCAACACAATGTTTATAGTCTTAAGAGCAAATGTATTTGTGTTTTTTCAATCAATTGAGAACAAGGAAGTAAACCAATATAGCCCAGAGTCCATGATGTAATGTGTAAATGGGAAAGAGATGGACAACAAGAGGTATTAAAATGTTGTCCCTATTCCCATCTATTTCAGCTCAGCCTTGAACTTCCTGCTGTGACATTAGGATGTCTTTGGTTTAATATATGCAACACCTTCCCTCTGATTTGCAAAACAAATTAAAGGGGTAAAATATTGCTGTTAACATTTCAAAAAGATATCTGAGAAAGAAATTAGGATGAAATCCCTTGTTACTCAACCACGTCTCCCACAAACACCAATTTTTCTTACATTTGGTTTTCCTGACACTCTTGTCTGTAAAATGATCTTGGAAGATTAAAGACTCGTCAGGCATGTATTATTTTTTATCAAGTCAGTTTTACTTAGCAAAAAATCAATTTTGTGTTTATTTTTAGCTTGCCGAATCAGATGAGATTGAAAATATTGCTTAAGCAGGTTCAAAGAAGTGGAAAAGATTGCACGTTGATGCAAAGCAGCTTTTTCTTTAAAGGCATGATGTGACAGCCTGAGTCATTAAGATTAGCTTTTATCTCATGCACACACTGGCACTCAGCAATGTCAGGCCACTTTTTACACCAACATAATTCAGTTTTAATAGTATGTATATTAAATCAACAAAGCCCTTAATCCAACAGAACAAGACTGTCCCTAGTGGTCAAGATATCAAAGGAGATGTGGACAAGTTGCCCAAAACTACACCCCTACAAGCAAGATGTCAGTTCATCTCAGTCACAAGCTCTGACCTTAAAATTGTCCTTTTTATTATCTCAACATAATTTATGCTAATGTAGTGCCTGCATGCTTAGATTACAATTCTGACTGTCTATTAATAACACGTCCTTCAGTTGCTATGTTCAGTTTAGGTGACTTGTTCCTAAAATGTAAATTAGTGCAATACTTAAGAACAAAGATCTATGTGATGTCGGTGGATTCACAATGAAAGCTGAGACCATTTCCACACTACACTGTTACAGTGTTATTATTCCACTTTCAACATCCCATGGAATCCTGGGGTTTGCAGTTTAGGGAGGAGCCTTTAGAATTCTCAGCCAGAGAGTTCTTTGGCCTCAGGAAACAACAAACCCCAGAATTCCACAGGATGTTGAAAGCAGAATAATGGCACTATAACAGTGTAAGGCGGAAATGACCTCAATCTCAAGGTATATTAAAAATCCAGTGAAGGCTCCCCTCCTCCAATACATGCACACAAAGGGGTAAATTCAGGAAAAGTAACAAGAAGGGGAAGGTTGAAACCCCCAACCCTTCATTCAAGGGTCCCAAATTCAGTCTGGAACCCTGCATGCATGTTGGCAAAGAAGAAAGCAAGGGCTCAGACTGCATGCCAGTCCAAATGTATGTCTTTTAGAACTGAGATGCTGCTGGCTTAGATGTTGCTATGTAATTGTTGCTAACTGTCAGAAATCTGGATTTAATAAGGATGACACTATAGGCTTCATGGAAGATGGCCTATGAGTTCTGAATGACCCTGATAGAGTGGGGATATGGACTCAAAAGTACTAAAATGAAATTTAATAAGCTCAAGAAGGTTAAAAAAAAGTTGAATGCATGAATATAAAAGAGGAAATCAGTGGCTAAATTCATTTTACTTCTCCTTGTGAGAATTCCACATATAGTGCTGGATTCATGTTTTTTGAGAGGAAGCTCCAACTGGTTTGAATGGTTCCACCTCCTTCTTACAATTGGTGCACTGTCCATACATGTGCCTCTTCTTTTGAATTCAATTGGCATCGCTTTTGAAAGAGACACAGAGATAAAAACACAAGATGGGCAAAAGGATCTTGCTTGTTCCCCTTGCTCCTCTCACTGCATATTCCCTCTCTCTCTCACGCACAGAGGAGAGAGAGAGTGCAGGTAAATAGACAGGAGCAAGAAGCAACAACATGAGGAGAAGTGGTACGTGGTAACTTTCATCTTAGTGTCATGGTGAATCCACTGTGGGTTTTAGTCTGAACTATCTAACTTGCTGACCCCTACCCCCAAACAGTTTCAGCATTTTGAATAACTTCCTTTAAAATTCAGATTAAATCCCACATTGGTTTCACTGACCTATGGACACAGTATCACATATGATTTCAGACCATTGTCCATGCTGACTGGGGCTTATGGAAGTTGCAGTTTGTGACAGAGCTTGTGTCTACCTCTTCTGGGTTCACCCTATCAGAGTTCTCTCGATATCTCTGGAGAAAAGGAGGAAGGATAGAAAACAGTTTGGCACTTGCTGTGATTTCTCAGTTGCTAAGAGAAGAAGGGCTAAAGGGCAGTGTGGAAGAGTTCAGAGAAAGGTGAGGAACGATACCATTCTCACAGAGTGAACTGATCACACTGGACCAAGCTAGTACTGTTTATGTTTAAAGAGAGGCTTTAGAATAAAACTTCTAATGTTTAGTCACTCCCTGAGCCTAGAAAGGTGGATATACAACAAGCAAACAAAGAAATATACTCTATCAGGAGATTTTTAAGATCAGCTACATGCAACCAGAAAAAATGAGGAAATAAATACCTGCACCTTTCTGGAATAACCTTATTTCCCTTCAAATAACCTATAGTGAGCCCATGAAATTAAATGATTTTAACATAAAGTGGAGCACCTTGTACACACGAAAATAAGGGAATGAACAGCATGTCTATATTTCACACTAAACTATTTCCATGTACAACATTTCAGCAGAGTAATATGAATGTCTTTAGGCTGTAGAACAGAAGGACAGAAAGAAACATTAGAACTGACACTTGTGATGTAATTCTTAACAGTTTTCTCTCGAAGATCATTTTATCAATTTTCTTCCTGTTGTGAGAAAGTTTTAGAAAATCATACCATTTTCAAAGCCTATTTTCAGTTTGGGCCATCATGCACAAAATTCGTATGTGGTCGTTTTGTGCAGACAACAGAATTTTCAGTGGAGGAAACAGAATTTTCTGTGCAGAAAACAATATTCAAATGCAAAAAAATTATTGTTGCTTCCTTTGAAGAAAATGTTTTCTTCTAGGCAAATAAACCATATGGAAAAATTGTGCAGAACAAACACCCAATTAAAACATTTTCTGTGTAGGAAGCAGCTTTTTCTACATATGAAATAATATTTATGCATAGAAATATTATTTTCTGCACAGGAAATTATATTTTCTGCACAAAACAACTATGTGTGATTTTTTTGTAGAATGAGTCTGGATCTGCAAAGATTCTTGTCAGTCTAAGATTCTTCCCATCAGAATTTCTCAACAAGTAAAAACATGTTTTTCAACCATTTTCTGAATATTTCCAAATACATTTTCCATCCCTGACATGAGATGCCATGCAAGTTAATGTGACAAAAAGAAAACATGAAAATAAAAAACATTAAAAAGACAGAGGAACTCGGCACATTTATACATCTGGTGAAATGAAATTTGGGAGTAGTTTTCTTTATTTCAAATTTCAGTTATTCAAATTTACTAATGTATATTTAAAAAAATACATGTAGTTCAGAGTATGAAACAACTTTCCCAAACCTGTTCTTTTTAAAATATTTTGGACAATCTCTGGTCAAGAAACAAGCAGCATTAACAAGCTGGATATTAACAAACAATAAGGAAATGACTTTGTTTATCCTACCTGTACTTCCTTTCACCCAGTATTCTGTTATGACAGTGTGACTGAGTTCCCTTAGCTCTGCCTCAGAAAGCTGTGTACTGATACCAGAAATGGCTTTCATTATCTTATAAACGGTCTCATGTTCTTCCTCAGTTCTTAGAATGGGGCTGCAGCAAGAGAGGTTACAGCAAACAGAAAATGGCATCAGTTGCCATTCAACAGTTGAAAACAAAGAGAAATTCTACCAGGTACAAAAGTATGAACTTAGGAAATTTAATAGGAGCAATGGGAAATGCAAAAGGTATTGCCATGATGGTATATTATTTCCAGTTTCACAAATGGTTTCTAATAGATTATTCAAATATGTCATGAACTGAATCATGAAGAGCTCCTGGTGGCACAGTGGTTAAATGCCAGTACTGCAGCCACAAGGTTGTGAATTCGATCCTGCCAGGCTCCAGGTTGACCCAGCCTTCCAGCCTTCCACAGGTCAGTAAAATGAGTACCCAGTTTGTTGGGGGCAATTAATTAACACATTGTAAAGTGCTTAGAGAGCACTTAGCTGATAAGTGGTATAGAAATGCACATGCTATTGCTTGTTATCATGGAAATCCTCAGAAGGAATATGCAAGGATTAAAGAGACTGGTGTGACAGGAGGCAGTTCAGCACCTGGTATGATTTTACTTCTTTCCTCCAGAATGGCTATTGCTTTGCCTTCTGCCACATCTGAGGAAGTCAGCAAAATCAAGGCGTCACTTGTGTGCTGTCTTATCTCTGCTTGTCTCAGATCCTCCTTTTAATCCCATTAAGACATACTTGGGGAAAAATTGGCCTTGGGTTGAATGTGGTTCTTGGTCTTGGTTCTTGAATGTGGTTCTTTTGAAGCCCGGAAATCTCCAGCAGTCTCCTCAAGCCCCCTGATACCCTCCCCCAATTAAAAATTCAGGGCAATTGTTGGGTGACCAATCCAGACATAAAACCAGCATGGTGCCACAGTTTGAATCCTTACTCACTCATGGAAACCTACTAGATGAAATTGGGCAAGCCATACTTTCTCAGCCTCAGAAGAAGGCAAATTCAACCCCCTCTGGACAAATTTTGCCAAGAAAACCCCATGATTGGTTTTCCTTAGGGTCGCCATAAGTCAGAAACTACATAAAGACACACAAGAACAACAACCCTGATGAAAGCATCCCAAACCACCCCTAAAGTTGTTTGCCTTCTCCCACGTCACTAAATCCCCCACAGGGATTTTTATCCAGAAATTGATCAAAAAATGGTGACTGGAACTGATGTTCAGTATACCCCGGAGAGGCAGGTGTAGCCTGAAGGGGATCACAAGGGTAAAAATTGACTCCCACATTCATCTCAGCTGCCCATTCAGGCATTAAGAAGACAGATCGGTATATTAATAATAGATATTAGTTGTATTAATATATTGTGATTGTGACTGAGAGGGTAACCACATAACAAAATCCACTTTTTAAAAAAGTGTCCATAAACAGGGACAATTTATAGTACAAGAGCAGCTGGAGCTATTTAACCATTACCTGCTTTGGATGGGGGCAATGTGAAGCATAAATCATTTGCAGCCCCAAGTCTCTTTAGGTAGCATGTAACTCCAATGTTCTGATAGTCTAATTGGCAATACACACACACACACACGTGCACACACACACACACACTGGCAGATATGTTTAATTGGCATAAAATGCAAATCATATACAATGACTGGATAAGGCCATGTGGAAGAGGAACTGACCGGAAAAACAGGTCAGACATAATCCCAGAGCATGGCTGAGATCAACTTAATGGCTCTTGCAAGGAGAACAAAAGGCATCTCCAGGGAAGAGCAAAAACCCCTGTGGCTTGCATATCCTATGGGAAACCAAGTCATAAAAACGGGCTACCAACTTAATTTGACACCCAGTTGTTGGAAAATACAAAGAAAGAGTTTTTGGCTGATTGATAACTCTGGTTCAGGAAAACAGGAAGATTTCAGACAAATCCATAATTGCACCATCCTCACACCTATCCTTTTCCTGATCCCTGATCACACTGCCCTCAAAATCTTTTGCCCCATTTGCCTGATTTGGCCATTTGGCCTTTTCCAGAAAGGGTCTCCCCCCCACTCCAGCATACTTTGCACTATAATTGAGTCCCCTTTTGGGGCTCTCTTTGGAGAACTCCCAGCTTTGGAGAACTTCCACCTTTGACTAGCGTCTGTCATGCTGCTAGTTTGATGTTCCCCTCAGTTCTTTTCTTGTTCTTTAGGGAGGGGCCAGCCAGCCCCTCCTTAAACTGCAAACCCCAGGATTCCATAGGATGTTGAAAGTGGAATGATTGCGCTATAAGTGTGTAATGTGGAAATGGCCTATGAAAGGCCCAAGAGCAGCCCATCAAAAGGGCATGGGACAAAGATTGTTCTATGGCCCCCGTGTTAGACACATCTTTCCTTTTTGACTATTTCCTAGTGCTGAATCATACCTGCTTTTCCAGCTTGAGGCTCGGGCATGACTTTGCAAAGCTAAACACATACCTGGCACCAAATGAGGGTGTCTCAGATTGAGAAAATAAGTGGTATGGAAGTAGTTTTCAACCACTACCCTTCTCCTATAAACTAATTCCCCCCAAAGATTATTTTCATAAAATAATAATTTCAAAATGAGCTTCCAGGTGTCATTCCAAAGTAACACACTGTAGTTTCCAAGGGAAGGGAGAATTTTTTTTACTAAGGATTAATGAAATTTATAATTTTAACATTGTCAGTTGAGACAAAAGGTTGGTGCCAAAGGCCTGGCATTTGTAAGGCAGCTGCAGCAGGAGCAGATTTTTGTGTGTTATGAAAGGGCAACAAATAATTAATTGCTTCATTATTATTGTGTTTTACTGTCAGAGATAGGAGAGGTTTAGAGGATTTTCTGCCTGATGCACAAAAACAACATGGACGGTTTTGTATGACTGTGAATTGTGAATCAGGTGGGCTGGTGGAGCTGCTATTCGATATTCTGTCTCAGGTGGCAAAATCTCTTGTGCAGGTCTTGGGTATCTGCCCAGTTCATTGCAATGAAACAATTTGGAAACATGACAACTTCACTGCTCTGGATGGTCAGTAGTGCCTTCCACATACCAGCTGCCTCTCCTTTATCAAGATTCCCACAGACATCTTAGCTGAAGAGACTTTAAAGGAGGGCAGAGAGCCATCTTGCAAGGAAAATTCTGCCAGCTCAGCTAACATAGGCTGCTCAAAGCAGAATAACTGCAATAATATCAAAATGAGAAAGAAGCAAAATGTAGCAATTTAATGCTCCAAATTATAGTATTTAGGGTTTTAAAACTGGACATTTTCCAAGGAATTCAAGGGAACAGCTTGTACAATTCCCAGCTGCCAAGAAGGCAACTTTTGCCATTCTTAATGATAAGCCCTTGAAATACCACAGCATTTCTCAATTATAGGATGTGTACCCCAAATGTGCTCTCCTCTCATCCCCTGAGTCTCTGGAGGACATAGGCTAAACTGGGACTCTCAGCCTACTGCGTGAAAGGCAGTGACATGGTGAGAAATGGAATTGGCAACAACAGAGCTCAGCTCTCTAGCATTGCAAAACTCAGGGACTAGCCATGCAGGATCCACTGAAAAACAAAACTACCATCAGAGTGAAATAGGTTAAAATTATACACTGCTCTTACAACACAAGCCCTGAAACACTGCATTGCTAGAAGACATAGGTAAGAGCATGAACAGGTATAAAAGGCAGAACAAACGCCCTGTGCCTTCTTCACAGCATGGTGGAAACAGGCCTGGTGACAAATTATAAAGGACACCTCCTCTATCACTGCTTCTCTTCTTAATAGATTCTGTAAAAACTGATTGTGTTTTTCTTAAATTGAGAGTTGTTTTGGAGTGTCCATGGGGAGAAAAAGTGAAGTATTGTTTAGCTAAGTATTTAAATAAACAAGCAGAGTTCTGTATCTGCTATAACCTGCCTGAAACCAACAGAATATTGACCAACATCATGGATGGATAACTTGGTGTCTTCAATGATGTTTTGAATTTCAGATCCCATCATCTCCAGCCAGTTTGACCATTCTCCAAGATGATGGGGATTGTAGCACAAAATATCTGGAGAGAATTGTGTTTTGCTTATACTTGACCTAGACAGTTCTTTGATTTGTTGTTGTGTGCCTTCAAGATTTGTTCAGACAGGGTTTGCCTCTGCCATCCTGTTTATTTATATATATTTTTGCCATCCTCTGAGGCTAAGAGAGTGTGACTTGCCTAAGGTCACCCAGTGGGTTTCCATGGTCCAGCAGGGATTCAAACCCTGGTCTCCCAGTGTCCTCGTCCAACAATCAAACTACTATACTATGCTGTCTCCATGCACTGTGCATAGCAGGTTCTTTTTTCTCTTTCTCCAATAATTCATTTTACTGGGAACATTTTAGCCAGCGTTATTGCTTACTTTAAGAATTTTGTCAGTGCAAAACCCCCAAGGAGACAATAATGCTGAAACATTAACACATAACCTGTAAATAAAAAGGCTTGTACTGTCAGGGGATTAAAATCTCTTTAGGCAAAGGAATGAGAAAATATGTTCCTTACCTTTCAGCATTATTTGTATTATCCATTGCTCCCTTGGAAGTTAGCATTAAAAATAATACCAACAGAAACTGGATAGACACAGAAGTAAAGAATATAGAACTATGTGAAATAAAGAGGATGCTGTAATCACCTAACCAGGGCAAGATTATTATTGTAAAACAGTGACCAATGGTGTCTTCCATGTCAGTGCATTGGTGGATCCACTACTGGTTTTAATCAGAGCTTTAAAGGAACTTTCCTAGGTGCTTAACCCTAATGCTACATTAGATTTAATTATTTGAATAGTTACTTTAAAATGTGGGCCAAAGTCTGTAGCAGATTAACCCAATGACATGGAAGCAACTAGCTCCCACCATTATAAACATGATCTTGAAAGTTACATACCACTTAGAGAAATAATATGCACTTGATTAAATAGATAGGATATGGTTTAGGATCTCTTTATTTTTTTACTCACAAAAAAGCAAATGCAGCCCTGATTAGGATGATTACAAAATTATAACTGTTCACTAAGTTAGTTCTCAAAGAAAGCAACAAGTAATTTTAGCTTTGAGAAAGCTTTTAGAAACTGCACAGTTTTCATAGACTGTTTTCAGTTTGGGATTTATTATGTGCAAAATTCTTTACAAAATTCAGACTTTTTTTGTTTAGTCATAAAACATCATTTTCTGTGTGCAGGAAAAAAATGTTTTCTGTGGAAAAATGCTATAGTTGAGGACTTACTCAAAACAGCATTTTTCACACAGGGGTAATTCTGCAAAGATATATTATTTTCTGCTTAGGAAATGATGTTTCCTCTGTAGAAAGATGGAGTTTTCGGCACAAAAAAAGCCATGCACAAATTTTGCACAGAATAAATCACAATCTGTGAAGATTCTCTTCAATCCGAGATCTTCATCAAGGTTTCATAATACTCAATAAATACATTTCTGACCAAGTTTTCAAATATTCTTTGTACCCTATCAGGGAAATTTAAAATCTTCCTCTTCCCAGTATATGGGGATCTAAACAAAACAAAACGCCTCAGTTGCTGGGTTGCTTGGCATGAGAGAGATGAATTCAGGGCGAAATAGCTGAGTGGAGGAAACTGAAATCTCTTGTAGCCACATATGGTGTTTTCAGTCTGGATTGGAGCTATTTATGAAGCCTTGTGTATGAAAAGGGAAGAGATTTTTAACTGTACATTCCTTTAAAATCACATATAGTTTAGTTGACACACACACACACACACACAGACATTTTGTGACACAAATCATAGAATCATAGAGTCAGAAGAGACCACAGGGACCATCCAGTCCAATCCCCTTCTATGCAGGAACACACATCAAAGCACTCCCAACAGATGGCCATCCAGCCTCTGCTTAAAAACCTCCAAAGAAAGAGACTCCACCAAACTCCAAGGCAGCATATTCCACTGCCAGATAGCTCTGACCATCAGGAAGTTCTTCCTGAGGGTCAGGTGGAATCTCCTTTCCTGCAGCTTGAATCCAGTGGTCCATGTCCTAGTCTCTAGAGCAGCGGAAAACAGGCCCACTCCCTCCTCGGCATGACATCCTTTCAAATATTTAAACATGGCTATCATGTCCCCTCTTAACTTTCTTTTCTGCAGACTAAACATACCCAGCTGCTTAAGCCACTCCTCATAGAGCATGGTTTCCAGACCCTTCACCAATTTGGTCTTCCTCCTCTGAACATGCTCCAGCTTGTCAATATCCTTCTTGAAATGAGGTGCCCAGAATTTGACACAGTATTCCAGATGAGGTCTAACCAAAGCAGAATAGAGTGGTACCATTACCTCCCTTGATCTAGGCGCCATACTCTTATTGATACAACCAAGAATCACATTTGCTTTCTTAGCTGCTGCATCACACTGCTGACTCATGTTCAGCTTGTAGTTCACCAAGACTCCTAGATCCCTTTCACATGTACTGTTATCCAGGCACGTGTCCCTCGTCCTACATTTGTGCATTCCATTTTTTTCTGTCTAAGTGTAGGACTTTACATTTTTCTCTGTTGAAATTCATTTTGTTAGCTTTGACTCAGCTCTCCAATCTGATAAGGTCATTTGATCCTGTCCTCTGGCATATTAGTAACCCCTCCCAGTCATGAACTAAAATTCTCAAAGCCTATTTCATTCAGAGCAAGATAGATTCCATACTTTTGTTTATGGCTAAACAAAAGAAGAGAGCTTGAGGAACAGAAACATGTTTAGATTACAACCCCCAGAATCTTCCAGCTAGCATGGCCATTTTGTAAAGATGAAAGAGAGTTTCAATGTTTCAGTGCCTGCAAAAATATATGGAAAACATGGTTTCTAATGTTCATGAAGGTCATAAAGATGAATAATATTTTCCTGAGAATTCCAAAGGTACAATTCATCTTGTTTGTGGGAGGGGAATTTTATCAGTAATGCAGAGATCCAGAGATTCTGAGGATCACAAAAATGGGCAGGGCTCATGTGTAGTCTAGATGTCACATGGTGTCCAATCCAATTTAGATAGTCACAGGATGTAGCTGCAAGTGAGCAAAATGAGAGACTTGTCCCCCAATAAGAATTCTGCTCCACCATATGAATTTTTCTTTTGGTCTCCACATTTCTACTGTTGCAGTAACATAAAACTTCAGTTCAACTTTAGTTTATTCACTTGCAGTTTAGGCATCCACAGAAATTGGGCAGGCAAAGATATCAATGGAACAGGAGGACAGGATCAAAATTCAAAATGATCTTGACAGTTTGGAGAGCCGGGTCAAGGCTAACAAAAAGAATTTCAACAGAGAGAAATGTGAGGTCCTACACCTAGGCACAAAAAATGAAATGCACAAATATAGAATGGGAGACCCTGGCTGGACAACAGTACATGTAAAAGTGATCTTGGAGTCTTAGTAGACCACAAGCTGAACATGAGTCAGCAGTGTGATCCAGCAGTCAAGGAAGTCAATGCAATTCTTGGTTGCATCAATAGGAGTGTGGCGTCTAGATCGAGGAAAGTAATAGTACCACTTGATTCTGCTTTGGTCAGACCTCATCTGGAAAATTGTATCCAGTTCAAGAAGGATATTGACAAGCTGGAATGTATCCAGAGGAGGATGACCAAAATGGTAGAGGGTCTGGAAATGGCCATGACCTACAAGTAAAGACTTAAGGAGCTGGGGATTTTTAGTCTGCAGAAGAGAAGGTTAAGAGGGGACATGATAGCCATGTTTAAATATTTGAAAGGATGTTATATCAAAGAAGGAACAGGCTAGTCTTCCACTGCTCCTGTGACTAGGACAAGGAGCAATGGATTCAAACTACAGGAAAAGAGATTCCACGTAAACCTTCCTGACAGTCAGAGTTGTCCTATAGTGGAATATGCTGCCTCGGAGTGTGGTGGAGTGTCCTTTGGAGGTTTTTAAACAGAGACTGGATGGCCATCTGTTGGGAGTGCTTTGATGTGTGTTCCTGCATGGCAGGGGGTTGGACTGGATGGCCGCTGTGGTCTCTTCCAACTCTATTATTCTATGATTCTATGAATGTGAGCACGGCATTTATAATGATTCTATATGTGAATGGTTAACCTGAAGGAAAATTCCATGTGTGGGTGGAGAATTCATATTTTGAGGGGAAATGCCCTCATTTGCCTCCCCATAATTCTGCCCCTGGAGCCAGATGCTCCACTAGAGGGACCTTGGAATGCTCTAACATACTTGTTAATTTTATGTTACTACTCCAGCAATGTATATGAATATGTTTTGTAGAGTAACATATTTAAAAGTACCGGCATGGGAGAGGGGTTCCCGCCAAGCTACTAAGCTCTAGAATCTTCCGAATGCTACCGTGTACACGCGAAAGCTCCTAGTGTGTGAAGGCACAGAGACCATGAAGAAGAACATATTTAAAAGAGCTGTGTGTTTACCCTGAGCACACTATAATCTAAATTTCCACAGTGTGAACAATTCCGTAGGCAATAACCTAAATCCTGCTGTTAGCCCTAGGTAGAGTAGAGCCATTCAGTACAATGGGTTTACTTATGTGTTGATTCACCATTCAACAATTGATTTAATAGCTCTACTTAGGCCATTTCTACATTATATTGTTATAGTGCTATTATTCCACTTTCAATATCCTGTGGAATCCTGGGGTTTGTAGTTTAGGGAGGGACTTTTAGAATCCTCAGCCAGAGAACTCTTTGGCCTCAGGAAACAACAAACCCCAGAATTCCACAAGATGTTGAAAGTAGAATAATAGCACTATAACAGCAGAGTGTAGAAATGGCCTTTGCGGGGAGTAACCAGCAGAATTCCAGCCTATGGGTGTATGTAGGATGAAACAAGGGCTAAAAATATGAATATGCACCTTGCTGAGACAAATATACACTTGCAAGATAGCCGAAGTAAATGAGGTCGATATGTGAAAAGCAGCTACAAATACTTAACCTTAACTTCATTTGGGGAAAGACAGCCTTCATATATACAATTGCTAAAGGTAGTCATTGGTCCACACTCCCTGGCCTTAAACTCAGCAAGGTTAGTGAAGAGGGATCCCTTCAGCAACTGATTTATTGTGTCATAAGAGGTAAACATCTCAGTGGTTATTAAGTTTACCAAAGCTATGTTTTTACTGCTAGGGAGCAGGAAAATGTTCATTGGATTATCTGCCTCATGTGCCTAGGTAACTTGGACAATATTACAATATTTAATATTTGCTTCCAGTGTTTGCAAATTGGTTGACAAAAATATTAAACACTAAAAACAAAACAGCTAAACATGGAAGAGAATAGACCCCAGGAAATCATAGAAGCAAGACACCATAACTGAAAAAGCCTTCCTACACACTCTGCCCTTTGTATTTTGATAAATATAGTAGTTTTTAGGCCAAGTCTACCAGATTGACAGCAATAAGAAGAATTCTCCATAGTACTTGAGCTAAATCCACCCTCCCCCTACAACACACGTTGTTCATGTTCCAGAAGGGATTGTTCCCTGAACAGAGCAAGACAAAGTCCAGCAATTTATAGAAGGATGTGTTATAAGAGGGTATCATAGCATATCTGAACATTTCTCAATTACATGTTGAAGGTTCACTTATTTTCAAAATTTCATCTCATTCATGATTCTATGTTCAATCTTACTTGTTCACATAATAAAATGATTTGCTGAAATCCTACTTTGGCTACTGAGTTACATTTGCATAACTAAGTAATGTCTTCTAGCCTAATCCCTCCCCACAGTCCACTTTAACAGCTAGCTACCAAATCAGAGGAAGGAGGTCTGTTCCGATCAGGTCACAAGGGAGATGATATTCCAACCCCTTCCAATCAGTAAGCAAACCTGTAACAAGGACTTGTGACAGAGGTCCTGCTTCTGATTGTCATAAATCACTAGCAGAAGAGGGGTGGAAACACTGTCCAGCTTGCAGCTCAATTGGAAACTGAATGGACCTCCTTTGCCCAATCTGGTGGCTAGCCCTTAAGATGGACTGTGATGACATTTACATAGATTTCTAGTAAGACTTTATAGTCCTTCTGAATATTGACTTGTCACAGACCTATAACTCTAGGTTACAAATCTGTAACTGATTACTGATTACCACCCATTATTTATTAGTATCATAATAAATGATTATAAGAGTTAAAGAGCACAGAAGATAGTGGAACTCTGTAGACAGCAATTCTTAAAAAAAAATTCAGGCATAAGATACATATGCACAAGATGAGAGTCATCTGTATTCTTGTTTGCCAATGAAATGGAAATATGATGTTAAGAAAGGTGGGAACATTTGGGAAATATAAAGGTATAATCTCAAAATATTGAAATGATGTACTTTAAAAGAAACAATTTCATCTAAAATCTATAAAATATGAATAGTAGCTAAACTCTGTCTTTATAACAAAGCTTATATAATATATCTATGAACATGGTTTACAAATGCCACTATGCACTATCAGTGCAATGTCCTGTAATTGTATTTGACTCAAAGTGGAAATATAGATACTGATGAACTGGTTGGAGATATATTTCTTTTTTTAAAAAAAAAAAATACCTTGCTGCCTAATTTTGCAATGATGGAATTTGAGGTGAGGTATAAAGCCATGTTAAACATCTGATATAAATTGTGTTTGACTAGTATACTTTGGAAACTGTCAGCCATTATTCACACATTAGTGGCAGTTCTAACAGTATTAGGCCTGACTCATAAATATGCAGTCATGACATTTTAGATTTCCCCTGGCCGTGGGAAAAGATTTGAGCATCCCAGCCCTATGTATGCTGACTCAGAAATTCAGTGGGTTTACTTCCAAATAGGTATGCAGAACATGGCATGTTTCACAGTAATATACACAAGTAAAACCAGTTACAAATTGTTATTAAGTTATTTCTTCCTAATATTGTTAGGGCTAAGCCCTGACAAAGCTATGTGCATAATATGGAGAAAAAAATAGGGAGAGCAAGTTCACTTAAAGGAATGCAGTAGTAAAAAGGTATGTTTTTAAGGTCAGGTCCTCTTACAGATCTGCACTGAAAGAGCCAATCAGATCTTAACTAAAGGGGAGTTCCACAATGGCCAGATCACTATTTAAAAAGTTCTGATTCCTGTCTCATCAATCTAACATATTGCTGGTGGCACACAAAGATTATGCACACTCATAGCCCTCAAGGCAGTCAATAAGGAAACCTAATAAAAAGGAGAAAATACCATCCTCTACGGCAGCTTGTTTCACTGTCTAACAGCTTTTCCAAATATATTGGTAGAATCTCTGGCCATTTCTGGCCAACACTGTTATAGTGTTATTATTCCACTTTCAAACATCCTGGAGTTTGCAGTCTAGGGAAGGGCATTTAGAATTCTCAGCCTAAGAGCTCTTTGGCTTCAGTAAACTACAAACTCCAGAATACCACAGGATGTTGAAAATGGAATAATAGCACTATAACAGTGTCTGGAAGAAATGGCGTCTTTTTTAGTGCATTGTGTTCTGGTCCTGGACCAGCAGAAAATCATCCCATTACATCTTCTACATATTTTTGTTGCTGTGTGCCTTCAAGTCATTCTCAACTTATGGCAAACCTATTATGGGGTTTTCTTGACAAGATTTGTTCAGAGCGAGATTTGCCTTTGACTCTCTCTGAGGCTAAGAAAATGGGACTTACCTAAGGTCACTGAGTCAGTTTCCACGGCTGAGCAGGGATTTGAACTCTGGTCTCCAGAGTCATAGTACAACACTCAAACCACTAGGCCATGCTGACTCTCACCAAACCAGTTAGGGACTTAAAAGTTAATAGCAATGCCTTGAATCCAGCATAAAAAAGCAGTGGTCCCCATTATAACTGGCAGAAAAATGTTAAAGTATTTCATTACTCAAAGTAACTCATCACCCAAAAGATATCTGAAGTAGTAGTTCCCCCCGCCACCACTGGTGGGTTCATAGGTCTCATTCTGAGGTCCTCCAGACTCTCATGCAGTTAATATCTGTTTCCTTAACCCAAAGAACAGAATGTATTTCTGTACAGAGCTTTGCTAACTTCCTTTTAGTGACACTTGCGTGCATTATATCTATGTATGACCTTTTTGAACAGGGCACAAAGAGGCTATTGTACCTCATTCAAATCGCCATGGCCAGGCAATAACCAACCTAAGTGAAGCCACAGCTATAGGAGGAGAGGAAAGAGGAGGCAACTGGGCAGCAGGCATTGCCTATCATCTCCCCCTGTAGTTTTCAAGAAAGAGAGAGAGAGGTAATAAAATTGCAAAATTGTCCTTTCTTTGCCACTGCCTCTCTGTTGTATACGCACTCCTGCAAACTGCAAGGGGATGAGAGCTGCCCAGTCAACTTCTTATATGCTTCCTCCATCTCCATAACCATTTAATAATCAGAATAGTGTACTCACAGGGCTTGGCTGGTGCTTGAGTGGGCAGGCAGGTGCAGAATTGAATGTCCAGAGTCCTTACACTCCATGCATGCCATTTGAGATTTCAGCCCTAATCTTCCTGAATCTGTTGGCTATCTCATTCATTTCAACGGAGGTGGTCACAACTTCATACCTGTAACTGTGCCCCAATAAGCCCAAGTAGCTACTATGTTGGGATTCAGGTCATGTGTTAATATTGGATATATCTCAGATGCGGAGGTTTTGCTAGAGAAACTGAGTGCAACCAAGAGGCTAAGCAAATCACTTTCAACTCTGCTATATTTTAATATTAATATTTCTTTTTCTTTTTTTTTAAGAGTGAGAGAGAGTAGTGAGAAAATTTTAATGAGAGAATTCTAACTATGGGGGAAACTTGCCCTATTAATCTGCAGTTTATGATCTAAATTATTACTACTGCATGCCTTCATAATGATTTGGAACTGCCTCCCTCTACTGTAAAATGCTTACCAAGTCTTCATGTCAGTGAGAGCAGCAAAGGCACAATTATTCTAAGTGTAAATTGAGGCACTAGGACTAATTTACAAACCCACATGAGTCAAGCTTCTATTGCTCTCTCAGTTCATGACTGGATTTCCATCTGACCTTATGCATATGAAATTCTAGGTTACCTTTAATGTTTTTGGCATATAAGAAATATTCCTCTTTAAAGTTTTATAACCCTCCCAGCTCAAACTTCTCTTCTCATATGTTTTTAACATCAGTCTTGTGTATAATTTGGAGAATGGTTTCATAAAACCTGGGAAACCCATCTGACTGTAAACCTTCCCCTGATGGCTCACCTCTGCTCCATTTGCTACAAGGTTTTGCTGATGGAATTTAAATATGAAAAGATCATTCCAATTCCATTATATTTTGCAAAAGAATACCATGGTTATCAGCTTAAGTTTCCTGGGTTTTTCCCCTTCATGGCAACTTTTTAATCCAGATAATTTATCTACCAAAACAGGTGGGGGAGCTATATTTGTGTGTCTATCCACAAGATAGGACATAATGTTTCTGCACCACTGGAATAATGTTGATGCTTTGTGATGCTGCATTGTCACATAAATGCCAGTTGCCTAAAACAGGCCTCCTCAGTTTGGCATTTTCTAAATGTGTTGGACTCTAAATGCATCTAAATGTAAGGGAACATCTAGCAAAGTTGTCTTCTATCACCTCCTGAAATCATAATATCTATTTGGAAAAAATACCTGATAGTGCTATTCCTTCCATTCTAAACAGAAAGGGGCATTTTCAGCACCCACTTGTGGGAAGACATGAAGAGAACTGGCTGATTTTCTCAGCTGGGATGAAGTCAGACATGAAGGGACTATGGCACATGGGGCAATCCTGGAGGTGATAGGTGTAGGGCTTCTCAGTCCATTTTGCTGCAGCACCCTCTCTTCCAGCCATTTAGATTTCAGCATGGGCTCAACCACTCACCATATTCAAAGAACCATAAAATCATAGAATTAGAAGAGACTGCAAGGACATTCTGGGTAGACTCTCTGCTATGCAGGAATGCACAACTAAAGCATTCATAAGATATGATCATGTAATCTCTGTTTAAAAACCTCTAACAACAGTCACCATCGAAAAGTTCTTCCTAATGTTTTGGTGGAATCTCTTTTCGTGTATTTTGAATCCACCAATTTTTTATTCTGTTCCTGGAGCAGCAGAAAATCACCTCACACCATCATCTAGATTATATTTTTGTTGTTGTGTGCCTTCAAATAATTGTCAATTTACAGGGAACCTAAGGTGAATCTATCACAGGATTTTCTTAATGAGATTTGTTCAAAGGGGAGTTGCCCGTACCTTCCTCTGAGGCTAAGAGAATGTGACTTGCCCAAGGTCACCCAGTGGGTTCCCATGGCTGAGCAGGAATTCAAACCCTGATCTCCAGAATTATAGTCCAACATTCAAACCCCCACACCACAAAAGCTCCCTGTCGGGGCCAGATGCAAGCCTTCTTGATTTATTTGCTTAATGACTTTATGTTAGTCATCTTGAAGACTGACTTGATTTGATTTATATCTGACTTTTCTTCCACAAATGGGGCTTCTAAGTTTTCTAGGCAATTAACAGAAATTAAATTTTACGAAAACTAAAATGTAACATACACTAGTACAATCAAAGGTCATGCTAAAATCTAAAACCAGCAGAGAAAGTAAAATAAACAAAAACTTTCCACCACCACCCACCCAATACAGTCATAATATAGAGCAACTGTGGTCAAATTAGGGCATTGGTGCTGTGTGTGTGGTCCCTGTCACTATTTTCGTGGCCCTTGGCACTTCCCTTGCAGATTCCCCAAACTGTGCTGTCTCTCCTGGTAGCTTTCACAAACAGGAATTCAATTATCACCTAATTTGCACTCCAATGCACTGTTTAATATTAAAAAGTACCCATTTTCCATTAGATTTTTTTTGTTGTTTTGCTTTTTATTTTTGACATCTTGGCAGTTTGTCAAAGAAATTTGATCACTGGACCTGCCACAGTTGCTCACCCCAGCACAGAGCTAAAATCAACTTCATGAGGCTTGTTACTAGAACACCAACTTAAGTTTATCGAAAGCATTCTGGGCCATAGGGATCACATATCTATTATGCTGATGAATCTGCCCAAGATTCACTTGGCTCCTGGTCCATTCTACCTGATACTTCCCAACAGTCACCCTCTTCTACCTGTGAACAGTCCATTGCTGCATTTGTTTTCCCACCGGCATTTCAGTGTGGTTGTCCACTCACATTGAGTCTGTTTGCTTGTCATAAAAAGTGTAGGAAAGGGTCTTCACTTTATGTGCATCGTTACATTTGAGCATTTATAGATATGGATGACCTACTGTCTTGGATCTGCAGGACATCCCTGTCTCACAACAGGGCATTCAAGGTTCTAGACTTTAAGCTCATTGTGATTTTTCAGTGGATGAGCCTATAGTTCATCAAGGTCACAAGCTAGGTACACCCTCTCCTCCACCCTGCATGGAGGTAGTATTTCTCCCTTGTCTTCTCTTTGTCTAGCTTTGGCTTTTCCCCTCCTTCAGATTATTCAGAGTTCAAGAAGTCACCTCACATTCAAGGAATCCATTCTAATTTCTGTTTTCAAAATCAGACCAGGGTCTGGGATTCTTAAAAGCCAGTCATTCTCCTCCTCATCACCTATGACCAAAAGTCTACTAATTTAGTTCAGCCTATGCCAGCAAAAAATTGAAACTGAAGACCACACCATGTTGTGGGCTGAGCTAAATGTATTTATCCGAGGCAAGGCAAGATACATGCATTTTGACTCTGTTTTTTCTTCTTACCTATTCTGCCTCTGCTTTAACCTTCTTCCAAAAATGCAAAGGACCGTGTAGTTTCATGCCCCCTTCCAATTCTGCCATTTCCCTTGTGTGCTCTTCTTCTAATTTGATGAATGGTTACTCTGTGCTTCCATTTTTTCTTACTTGACTCTATTATTGGCAATAGTTTAGCTGTCTAATGCTAGGGAGATGGACAGTTGCACAAAATAGCATCCTGGAAGGACAGTATGATAGAAATCTATCTAACCATGTATTTAGCAACCACTTCTCTGTTGTCAAACAACCAAGTTATACATATCCTACAACAGTTCCCTCTTTGTAACCTAGTTATCAAGTTTGCCATTGTTTCTTTGTATCCAGCTTTAGAATTCTGTGGTAAAATAGAACTTGCACTGTCCATTAACTCACTTCCCCCCTTTTTCAAAACAGAATGTGGTAATTCCTAGGCATGTACACCTCTGCTTATTTTATTCTTGCATAAAAGAAAGAATTTTTAAATAAATCATTTCAAAACTAGACTTTTGCACACTTTTCAAGGTTTAAGGGATATATTTGTAAAAAAACACAAACGTTTGCACCAAAAAAATGGTTTTGTAAAAAATAAAAGTGTGAGAAGTAATGATTTATGTGCATGCACATTTTTGCCAAAAGCAGTTCAAAAATCTGAAAAATTCCATGTCATTTTACCATTTGTTCAACCACATTGACTCTATATGTTAAGATCTTTTCTCATTGAGGATGAAAAAGACAAATTGATTTCTGTCTTCTATTATAGGTGTCTTTACATCTCTATTGTATATATCATTGCTCTGCAAAACTTCCTGATATTTCAAAGATTATCAGCTACAGGTGTATATATGAGTTCTTGTGCACATGTGAAAGAGAACAATTAGTAACCTATCATTAAATGCACTTTACTTTAAGCTCTGAGATTGCAGCCATAGTAAAATTCCATGTGGTAAAGATTAACTGGAGGACAGAGGGGAAAGAGGACTGTAACAAATACATGCGGGCAGGGGGAGATTTCCTTAGTGGAAAAACTAAGCAAAGTTCTGACAGCCACTGAGAACAGTTTGCACTGAAAGACATTGGGAAATTTACTGTTTCAACAAGTTCCCTTAAATTTAAACTGACCATACCTCGGAATACACTTGTGAGTTGCTACCACTAGGAAGAGCAACATCAGAGTTAAATGTTTTTGTTGCTGCTGCTATTTTTCAAAGTTCACCCAAATATGACATTTGTTAGCATCGTGCTGGGGCAGTCAAGGAAGCAGCATGTTATGGCCTTATGACGGCATCATAGATGTGTGTACATATTGGAATCCTGCTTGCAACAACATCAAAACATAAATGGTAGGACTGCAAGGAATAGAAGTTCTTCCCACTCACTCTTGAGATCTGCTCCTCATCTTGCTAGTATTTGCTTTCTATAGCTTTCACATCTCTCAAAGTATCCTCTTACTTCTTCTCTTGCCTCCCTCCAGCAACAGTTAAAAACAGGACTGCCTGTGGCTCCCTCTTTTCTTTCCAGTTTCAGGCTTCTGGGTTAGTAGCAAGCCAAGTGGGATCAGTCCCTGGACACAAATTTAAATGTGAACTGATAGGGAAACTAGGCCAATCTGTTCTTTAAAAAAAAAAAATTCAGCAAAGGCCACACAACAGCTCAGGAATGAAACGTTCACTATGCACTATAAACTTTGACACATGAATGCCCAGAAGTCATTCTTCATTTCCAAGCCACATTTCCAAAAATATATCAACAAATGAGAAGGAAGCTAAAGTGAAAAGGAAAAAAGAGAGTGAGCAGTGGCCTGTAATGATGAGGTTATAAAGAGGGGAGGGTGGTAAGACACATATAACTTGGTTATTTGACACTGGAGAAACTTCTGCAAAATGAATGGTTAGATATATTCCCCACTACTGTAATCACAATTCTATTTTGTGCAACCATCCCATGCCACTGTTCCTAGGTTTTAAGGAACGTTTTGTTCCCAGGGCAATTTCTACCAGATAGTAAAAGATGCAGAGATAACAATAATAGCGTTTTTTCCCTCTTATCTATTGCTTCTTTGTCCTCTTTGTCTTGCCCACATCTTTCTCATGTCTTTTTTCTAGCTTCTTCTTACTCAGTGTGGCTTCCTAACATCAATTACAGATAGGCTTGTAACTCTGATACATTTGGCACCATGCATGGCTAATTATATAGATTTAGCCATAGCACGCCTTGGTTATCCTGTCCCTCATTTGACTTGACTCCACCTTGCACACTCTCCATCCCAAAGGTACTGACAGTCTTGGAAGTAACATCAGATAATACAATTTGGGGCAGGAAAAGCAGAATATAGTATGCATCAATGTCATAAAAAAACACATTATGCTCTAGAACTGATGACTTTATTAAGGTAAGCTGTCAGTGCAGTATAATGAAATTTTAATTCACTCAAATCCTGGAACATGAGAATGGTATATGGTAATGATTAAAATATGCTCGTGTCTGGTTCTGGAAAGAAATTGCATTTCAAGTTATACATGTGTATCATTTAATCGAAGGTGGAGGGGTTAAAAATAAAGTGGTGCTAAGCTGTAGTATGCCAACTAGACTTCAGAAAGTATATGAAAACTAGAATGACATCACTTGGCTTTCCATAAGAGACCATAAATGAGCCAAAACAAGAGAATTTAAATTAAGACCATGAATGCCTTGGGAGATACAGCATATGTCCAGAAGAAGAAAAAGAAGAACTTTTAGGTGCCTCTGTGTACTGACAGCCAACATTTTTACAACGTGAGGACGCCATATGGTATGCAGTCAATAAAACATAAGCCTCACTAATTTTTAAATATTTTTGCAAACACGCTTCCTGAAATGTTTCAGACTTTCCCAGTCTGAAGCCAAAGAAGGCTGACTTATGATCATCTCACCTGGCTGACTGCATGGACAAGCCAGGATATCTCTCACATGTGCTCATAAACGTAAGGCTGCTGGTTTCTTGGAGCAAAAGAGAGAGAAAGGAGAAGGAGAGTGCAGATTATTATTGTTCCATTATTGCACTATGCTCTTGTGCATTCTCGCTGTTGCATCTGGCAAGAGTTCATTGCTGTGGAAGGGAATTATGTAGACACTTAATCTGGGAAGGCTGTTCTTAACCCAAGCTAACTCATCTTGATTTATACACTTCAGTTTACAGTTTGAGTAGCATCTTGTTCCTATAAGGAATGCTGGATATTTACATAACTAACTTTTATCACACCTGAAGCTGAACCTCAGCAAACACAATATGTAGCCACACATCTTATTGTGTAGATGACTGGAAAACTTTCTAAGGCAAAATAGCCTTTCCATCTGCAAGTATGTGTAACCTTGATTTTCAATCATTACTATATGGCATTCTCAGGTTCCAAATCAGAGTATAAGAACATTCTGTCATACTGCATTGATATTTCCCCCTTCATCGCTCACATACAAATATTTGTAAACCTGGCTTAAGCAAGTAAGAGTGACCAGTACATGGCTAGAACCAGCTCTTAGAAAGGTACATTTTTAGACAATTACCAATATTTTCCTGCACGACTCACACTTTTGGGAGATAAGCAGTATAAATAAAGCATTTTTTAAAAAGTCTCTAGCCATTATAGAAGCAGAGTTACGGAGCAAAATGTGCAGTCGCTCTTCTATCCAGTTGTTTTCTGAGAAACAACCCTGCTGTGCTCTGTCTTTGAGAGTATTTAGTCAATTTGTGAAGTCTCACATCTACCATTGACATTTGTTGCCTCTCTCTTTTCATGGTCAGTATTACAATTCTGCAGAAAAATTAGCTTTTGGAGGGAAGTCTAGCTGAAGTCTCTTTTGCTGAGTTCCTTGCAAAAACTGCAGAGAAATCAATGGAGTCTCTAGTGTTAAGGAGGAGCAATACAGCAAAATAAAATAAAGACTACAAAACAATGATTAGCTGTGGGAGGAAAAAGAGCCATCCCCTTACTGCCACTTTCTCTCCACTCCGCCTTGCCTTCCTTCCCCATGGATTCCCCCAACTTGCTTTATCTCACTTTTTTCCTGCTCCTTGTCTAACAGGGGCTTGCCTTCATCTGCCTGCTCACTTACTTTCTGTTTACACCTGTCCTGTCTAAAGCTCTTTTGAGGACAGGCAGCAGTAACATGAAGTAAAGCAATGAGTGTGAGAGAGAGACCTGGAATGCAGCCACAAGGCACAAGAGTTAGGTGAAGTAAGGGGGGGGGTAGGAGATACAGTAGGTGGGCAGAAGGGAAGATTGGTGAACCAGCATGTGGTGAGGAGACTGGGGAAGGGAGGGTGAGATATGCAAGTGGTGAAGCTCAAGAATCAAGGAAGGAAAGCATGGCAAAGGTGCAAGGCAGGGAAGGGAGAGAGGTGCAGATGCAAAGTAAAGTAAAGGAAGGGGGCATTGTGAACGACAAGGCAAGAGGGAGGAAAGGAGGAATAAAGAGTGAAAAGTATGGTGGAAGCATACAAGGATCAAGAGAAATAGATACAAGGTACAATAAAGTGAAAAGGAAAGAGCTGTGATTTGTAAGTTTGTCCTGAATTTCCTCTGCCTTTTCACCTGTGAATCAGATGACAGTTACTCTCAGGAGCTTCCTGTGGTGTTTTCATGGATATGTAGCTTTTTGCCATCAGTTAAAAAAAAGTGATCTGATGAAAATAGAGTAGCATTTGAAATGTCTGCAGATGATGAAATATCTACACAGTTTACAAGAAAAATGTGGGGGAGATTGACTAGCAGCAGCAGTGCCTAAATACTCTGAAAGCACCAGATCTCATCTGATCTTAGAAGCTAAGAAGGGTCATGCCTAGTTAGTATTTGGATGAGAGAGATCCCACTCCAAAAAGCAAGATGCTTGCTTACATAGCACAGCTGCTATGTTAAAGGTTGCTTAGAGCTGCCACTTCCTGCAGCAATCTGTTTATGTGTAGTGGGCCACCATTTGCTAGGTCAAATACTTTCTTTGGAGAGTATTTGCAGTTCTTCATATGATAATGGTCTCTCTAAGACTTTCACAGAGCACATACCTGTCTAAAAATGAAAAATCTGCAAGAGTCTGGCTAAAAATAGCCTTAGGGATGAGCCTCCACATATCCATGGCTAACAACATGGGGAAAATGCTATCCTGTGGTGGAATTTAAACCAGCCTTCCAATGATGATCAAAATCATCTTCCCCGCCCCTTTTCCATCTAGACCAAGAATTCATTTTGCCTCAAGGATGTAAATGTCAGAGATTTTGAATCAATACTAGAGCTACATATACTGGAAATGACCAATATATTGGCTACCAAATGACAAGCGGCAGAGCCTGCACAATGGCTAAAGTGTTGACTGAGGCTAGAGTTCAAATTCTTTCTTGGCGACAAAACTCACTGGACAACTGGAACCAGTCATTATTTCTTGACCTAAATGTCTTTGGGGAACTGCTGTTAGGAAAAAATTGGGGTGAGTGGATTGTACATTCCTCTGAGTAGAGGTGGAGAACTCTGATGCTTCCAGATGTTTTGAACTACCCACTGCCATAACGCCTTGCCATTGGCTATCCTGGGTGAGTTTCCAAAAGTTGTTGTTGATACCATTTGAAAGGCCAAAGTTTCTCCACTTAGAGAAACAATGGGATTAAAATTATAATAACCGAAGTTGCCATATTAAAAAATATAAATACAGTATCCTTTATAATAGATCCTACATAAGAGGCTGTTTACACTTGAGAAGTGAATAAATATCTCATTCCTTTCTGGGTGTAATACCCAGTTGAATCTAATGGGACAAATTTCTGATTTCGGCCTGTATAGAATTCCACTCTAAGTCACCAGTCTGTTGGATGCAAAATGCATTCTACCCTCTCCCCAAAATGAACATTTACAAACTACCCTCTAGTGAAGAAATGCAGATACGTGGAATCTTGGTCAAGTATTCACAGTGTAACCCAACTGTTCATACTGTGCCCTAAATCTGAAAGTTGGTTTCAGCTGGAATAGAATAGAATCAATGGAACTTACAATGGAATTGTCAGCTGAGGGGCCAGGTGGGAAGACACCAAGGATTGTAGTAACCATTGAACCATTGCATTGATCTTTCTATACCTTTATATATCTATAAATCAAAATGGAGATTGCCATCAAGATAGCTGAAGAAAATTAGGACTTGGAAGGCAACTAAGATTCTCAAGTGTAAAGATATATCACTGAATACCAAAGTCAGGATTGTCTATGCTGTAATATTTCCAATTTCTATGTATGAATGTGAAAGCTGAACAGAGAAGAAAGCTGATAGGAAGAAAATCCTTTGAAATGTGGTCCTGGAGAAGAGTTCTGGAGAAGAGACAGATGAATAGGTCCTGAGCAACTCAAGCCTGGTCTCTCCCTAGAAGCCAAGATAACTAACTGAGACTGTCATACTTTGGACATATCATGAGAAGACAGAACTCACTAGAAAATGTTTGGTAAGTTGAAAGGTAGTAGAAAAAGAGGAAGACCGCATAACAGATGAATAGACTCAATCAAAGAAAGCACACCCCTGAATATGCAAGACTTGAACAGGGCAGTTGACAATAAGGTGACTTAGAAATCTCTCATCCGTAGGGTCACCATAAGTTGAAGTCTACTTGATGGCAGTTAACAACAACATCAAGAGAAAAATCAAAGCTGAACTCTCCCCTAGAAGCCAAAATAACCAAACTGAGGCTATTGTATTTGGATGTATCAAGGAATGGCATGATTAGAAAAGAAGATAGTGCTTGGTGGGTGGGAAGCAGTAGGAAAAGAAAAAGACTACATTCCAGGTGGATAAACCCAATCAGGGAAGCCACAGCCCTGAGTTTATAGGAGCCAAGCAGGACTTTCAGAGTATCATTCATAGGGTCACCAAATGTCAAAGCCAATTTGATAGCGATGAACAGCAACAAATCCTAAAAAGTAATTTACCAAGTTTTTATTGATTAAATGGATCTACTCAGTTTGGGAATAACAATTGACTATAGGATGTTATCTAAGCCACTGTGCAACAGACAATACTACACTGTATGAAATTAGGAAGTGTTTATATGGATATCTCCTTGTTGGAAATGGTTATTTTACAAAACAAATAAGATTGATTTGAAGAATCTTTGTTTTAAAAGGAGACATTTAGACCCCATTCCATCCCCCAAATTCTACTTAGCTTCATCACCCTTTTCAAGACCATTTTAAAACATTGTAAAAGATCATTCTTTTTGTTGTTTTTACACAGTAAAAAATAGGGATTTTTAATCCTGTTTTATATGGTCAATTAAATCTCTCCAGGATTAAACTGTGTTCATGACTGATGCTGTGTACCTCTGTCCTCTCCCCCTGTAAATCAATCTCACAAATTGTACTGGGTAATGTCATCAAGAACAGTTTTGGAATTAAGACTGAAAGCTGCTGTCAGCAGTATTCTGGGTCTTGCTGTGATTTCTTTGCTTGAAGGCCACCCTTTGACAGTTGTGGAGTGCAAGAGTGGACCAATAATTAATAATGCTAAAAGGAACTTCAGTGCTTTCAAAGTGTAACTATAAGACGGTGTGCTTTATACCACAGATGTTTTGCTCAAAACTAAACACCAGTAATGACATACTTACTTCTGAGAAACAGGAAATTAAAGAGTTCCTTTTAAAAATGTACAACAAAATCCAAAGCCATTTCTGCACTAGACTGTTATAGTGCTATTATTCTACTTTCAACATCCTATGGAATCCTGGGGTATGCAGTTTAGGGAGGGGCCTCAAAGGTCTATAGCACTATAACAGCCTAGTGCGGAAATGGCTCAAATTTCATATCATGGTAATACCATTATCAGGCCAACTGAAAGGCATAAAATACATTATGCTAACTTGTGAAGGTCACTGGCTGCCTCATCAGTTAAGCATTTTAAAAATCATATAGGAGACAAGCCATACACCTCCATCTTGTTTGAGATGTTTACTTAAATTCTTTTGTCCCCATACCTGTCCGGCAATTACTGAGCTATCAGGACTACTATTAGCCCTTTGTCATCTAATGCCAAGATCATTAGCTCATTCCGCCCTTCATTGTGCACTCTCAGGACTCATTGTTTAGTCTGTCAGAGAGCCATTAACACCCTTGCCCTCCAGGCAGAAACAAGGTATATAAATCCTCTAGTTTTGGCCAGTCAACTCGCATTACACTGATTGCTGGTTGCCACTCTGCCACTCCAATTTCTGTTTGTGTACTGTACTTAGACTTGTGTCTAAGCCACATTGTTGCTTCTTTGCTGCTCTTCTGTATTGGAAAATATCACCCACTTCATCCTGAAATCTCACTGTCCAAAACTTTCTTCCCTTTTTCTTCAGTTAAACTTGTGTGATTGCATGACTGTTTGGATCTTGTGTGTGTAATTGCAATTCCCCCAGTAAAACACATTGAGCTTTCTTTTGGATCTGTGGCTAGTTCTTCTCTGCACTAGTGCTGATAAACACAGGTGTAAAAGATCTTGTAAGGTTACCCCCCTCTTGCAGGCTTCCTCTTTGAGCTAATAGTCCCAACTGTTCCATGGAGGTACTGGCATCATGGGTGGACCCCTGAGTCACCCATGTTTGGGGTAACAGTACTATCATATTTCAGCACTATGAGGAGGACTGGTCATGATTTTTTCCATATTTAACTTTGAAATGATCTGCAAGCTTTTTAATATAACAGTGACTAAAGTTTAACCTGTAATTTTCTTAGGAGGAAGTATCAGACAAAGGTGGTGTTATGCAATGACACTGGATAATTTTCCTTGACATTGTTTAACATAGTAATTTCTTTAATAAGTCATTCACCTTACTCTCTTTCACACACACACATTTAGCCAAATCACTGATCCATTTTTGGAAAGAAAAAAGATTGTCAAAAGATTGCAAGCAATACAATGGGTGGGGGGGAATACAGGCTAAGCTGGTCTAATTCACCAAACTCATTCAGGGCTGTCAGCAAGCCTGAGTGGAACTTTTGAATTCTTTATGTCTACTGGCTAAATCTCATTTGCATGATTAAGATGTAGCTGAAAACTGTGACAGTTCCTCTTGTTAAGAGACTCATCAGGTACATGTCTTAAGCTAAATCGGGGAAGGAAATAATAGATTGGCCTACTCCAGCTTGTTAATTCTCTCCACAGTATAATATCAAATGAAAGGAAGCTAGGAAGTTATTTAAACTCTGTTCTTTTTAGCCATCAATGTTCAGAAAGGGCTTAGGAACAAGAGAAGAGACAAAGACCATTCAGATCAGAATGCTGGAATGCTGAATATGACCTCAAGAACAGGAAGTGGATATAGATTAGTTGCTGTGTGCCTTCAAGTCATTCCTGACTTATGGTGATCCTAAGGCAAACTGATCACTATTTTTTCTGAGGCTGAGAGTGTGTTTTGTGCCCAAGGTCACCCAGCGGGTTTCCATGGTTGAGCAGGGAACTGAACCCTGGTCTCCAATGCTCAAACCATGACATGACGTTGATAAACACCTAATTTTAACTGACAAAAGGAAGCATCTATGCAAAATCTCTATGCACTTTTAGGTACAATTCAAGGAGCTTTTAAATTCTCAAATCACTACACACATTCATTCCCTCCAGAAATAAAGTATAGCAACCTAGTTTGACTTCTGTTCATTCTCCTTACCTAAATCCACATTTAAAATGAGGATGCATTTTCAAAACCAAGAAGCAAGTTTTATTGGGTTTCCCATACCCAGCAAGTGAGTAGGGGAGGTTACTCGGCATGAAACCTAATACATATAAGTCACCCCTTCCTTGAGTTTACAGACTTCTTTAACTCTGGACAATGATATGCAGGCCATTTCTGCACTACAGTGTTATAGTGCTAGTATTCCACTTTCAACATCCTATAGAATCTTGGGATTGCAGTTTAGGAAAGGCCATTTAGAATTTTCAGGCAGAGAGCTCTTTGGCCTCAGTAAATTACAAACTCTAGAATTCCACAGAATGTTGAAAGTGGAATAATAGCACTAGAGCAGTGTACTGTGGAAATGGCCCCAGACAACATGACTTACAAGTTCAAGTTTTCCTGCTTTCTCCCTACTTAGCATACTTTTAAAAACCAACGTGTTGCTTCATAAAGAGATTTAAGAATCATGAAACCTTACACATTTTTGTGTAACTTTTGAGCAGCTAATAAAGAAAACTAAAAAGCTAGAATCTTTGATGATACAGTATTTCCAATGCCTCTGGATGAGTGCTCTGTCATTGCTGTCCTCTGAAATGTAGCCTACAGCATTTGGCATTCCTCAATAGTCTCCCATCCAAATACTAACTGGAACAGATTCTGCTTACCTTCCTAGATGAGACAGCATCTGATGTTTTCAGGGTATTTAGGTCTTGGCCTCTCATAAGTCCAAGTAAGTCAAAGATGACAGCAAATAAAACCAACAACTATGCAGATATTACTAAAATACGGATTTGAGAATTTTCCTTATGGCCAACATGGCTACTCTGCTTCTTACATATATCTATTTTCTTCCTATGGCTTGTTACAGGTTGCTTTTTCCCCCCCCTGTCTTCCTCCTATGGAATTAACAGCACCAAGTCTTCAAAGAGGCTCTTCTGCAATGCAACGGAAATATTGATGAAGATTTTGTTGCTCAGTTTATATTGACTTTGGGGCAAATGGACAGACACACATCTTTTTTTCCAGAGGGATAACTGCATTTTTAATTGATGACATGGCAGATAATAACAGTGTCCTTTAAATAACGGCAGCTTGTTTTAAGAAAAGGAATTTAAGAACAGGATCTTAAAAGTTTAGTGAATAAGACACAGCAAGTACAAAACAACAGACTCACCTTATTGAGCCCCCAAAGTACACTCACTCAAGACTTTCCCTGGCATTATGAGCTAGGTTTCCACCCTTTGTACTTTCCTTTGCTCTGCTTCTCAGTTGTGCTGCTTATACAGGCAGCAATAAAGGGGCATGCTTCCCTACAGTAAGAAGTAACATGTTTTCTTCTGCAGTAATTATGGCAGGATTGGGTACTTTTTCTAAAGTGTGAAATAAAAGAAACCTGAGTGATCTGGAAGGAGAAGACGTAGGCTAGGTCACCCCTTATTCTTTTAAAATACTCACTATACTCACAACCATAGTGGCTATTTTTTTTCTTTAATATTTGATAGCAAAGAATAAAAAACGGCCTTAGAGGAACAGAAACACTGTTGTGCAGCCTACAGTTGGCTGGCAAGCTAGCCAGCTTGTCACTTACACTCTTTTCTGATTTTTGCAGCAGCAAAAGCTCAGCATGACGCCTATATATATATATATATATATATTTAGAAAACAACAACCCATAAACAAGAATTTTTAAAAATTACAATTGTTTTCCACAGTCACTTAGTCCATTTCTGCATGACGTCACTGTTCCATGATAAGGACACATTGCTGGCAGTCCGTGAGTCATGCTTTCACACAACATTGTGCCCACTGCCAACGTGTCCCCAACCATCATGATAGCAGGATATTCCATTGCTGGAAAAAAATCCAGTAATGGCCCCTGATTGCGTGATGCATCACCAGTGGCCATGCGGAAAGTGAGGAAGCTCAATTTAGGTGCTTCCTTCCCCAGTGGCACTGCTGGGATTGCGCGAGGACAATGACAGAGACAAGGAAGGTGCAGAAATGGCCTAAGTCTCTGCTTTTACAGATTTTAATGGGGAACTGTGGAAGCAGTTTTCCACTGTTTGTGTGAAATTTCACAGGAGCTGTAGTATTCATTACATAATTATTGATTTATCCATTGAGGCACAGGAGGCTTGAATTATAAAGAAGAACAAGAATACATTTTGGATTAGCTTGTGCTTTGATAATTTAGAAATAGGAGACTAGAAAAAAAAGTGCAGGGAAGAAATATTGTAGTATAATCAACATATTCTGTTGACAGTGGAGGAAACAGTATAGTGCATCACAGCTGCGTATTGTGTATTATTGTTGGTGTTACTATTATTATTATTTCCTACCCGCTTCTCCCTTTGGATTGAGGCAGGAAAAACAAGTCACTGGACTACTTGGCTCCTCCAGAAGTTTATAGACAACTCAAGAACTGCAGCTGCATGGTGCATACTGTTGTTGGATATTACACTTTGAACATTGTGCATTGAACAATATCACCCAATTATTGATATGTGTTGCGCAATGTTGTTATTCTGCATGGGGGTTGTGTAATTCTGATTTCCATGTGTAGACATTTCTACTACCCTGAGAGAATGTTAAATTGTAGCCTACAAGAAATCTTTGTTGCTATTTACCAAGGGAAAAATCTAATTTCTGTTGAACTAGTAACAGCTCCTTCCAATGTGGTACCCTTCAGATGTTTTGGATTATGTTTCCCATTAGCCTCAGACAACATAGCCATTGATCGTGACTAATTGGTGTTGCAGTCCAAAACATCTGGAGAAGACCACAGTGAGGAAGGTTGGACCCACAGAAAGTGCCAATCTCTACACTCATGTAATTAACACAGTGGTAAATGTAGCACAGAACATCTTCTCCTGTCTTCTCTCCAGAGATATAATATTTCAGATTAAAATGCATGTCACTTATTATCTGTTTATAATTGTGGAAGAAATTTGGTGGAGCTTCAAAAAGGTTACAGCTCTCCTTAAATCAAGGGCTCTCAAGATCTATTTAGCAAATTTTAATTCAGAAGAACAGAGCGCCTCAGAAACACTATACAACTATACCTCAGGTAATGAAGCAGATCTGTTCCAGGGTATTACTACTTTAACAGAAAATTTGGTACTAAACGCAGAACTAACATGGAAGGAATAGGGACAGGTTCCTGCACCACAAAAATGGAAAATCAGTCCAAAATGTTTCAGCAATTTTTTTTATCCAAAACTAACAGCCACATGGAAAGAAACTAGGACCCTTTTTGCACGGCATCTGCCATGCGAAAGAGGGCCTGAAGCCTTGCACGATTGCAAGAAGCGATCTGCATGATGCCCTCACAATTGCACAAGGCTACAGGGGCTGGCAGGCAACAATTGCGCACCTTTGCATTTTCACCTTTCAGCCAAAAATGCTGCGCAATCACACATTGCTCCTGGGCCCTGCGCACACTTACTTAGTGTGAGAGCCTCGGGAGCTGGGCCAGTCACGCTTCCTGTCTCAGTGCACCCTGGGAAGGTCCCAGGCTGCACTGCGAAAGGAAGAGGCGGGGCTCTCGCGCAAGCAGGAAGCTTGTGCGGAGCTGAAGAAGCACAGAAGCAAGAGCCTCTTACAAGAGGCTGCTCACACGATCACCGCACCTCAGCGCCAGGTAGGATGCGGAAAGGGCCCAGGACAAGAAAACTTTATATAAGTAAACCAAGACATTTAAAAACTTCCAGAGAGAATTTGAAAACTTCTTTGAGAACTTTTTTCACCAGCCTCCACTTTTCTTGTGGTTTCTATTTTGGTGGCCAAACCTATAGATCCATGCTTCTTTAACATATTGGAGTAGTTGGTGAGACAGACTTCTGCTTTCCCACTTCCTCATTGTTTTGTTGTCGATGCATGCTCAGTAAGAGCTTCTGAAGACAGTTTCTGTTTACCTTGCCCTGCAGGTGCACACAGCTATACTAGGATGAACTATGGAAGAATCCCATTCTTTTCCAGCTCAAGTTTGAATTGCATTGCTTACTGCACACATGGTGCTTCAACCTGACACTGAAAGTCTGTGCTTTCTCCAGCCTTCCTCTACCATTCTTCCAGTGCCAATGCTGCTTTAAAACAGCCCTTTCAGCTAGACAGAGGACAAGAAGGAAAAAGAGGGGCTGGATGAGCATAAAAAGAACTTCATAAACAAGTGGTTTCTTTGTCAGAGATTTTGTTAAGTGAAGCATGCCTGTACTAAGTTCAGGAAACACTATAGTAAGCAAACCCACTTGGAAAAGAAATCAACTGGATCTGTATCCACAAAACAAAATTTAACCCCCTGTTAATAGTTGTGGACAAATGTACCCTTGCCATGTTGGGAAAACTATCACAAAATATTTATCAAAAATTGACATATGGTGCTTCAGGACTCTTGCTCCTAAATCTAATGCAAAATGGATGTATTTATTCTCACAGCTTTTGGAATCAATTCAATTCCTGCTGAATGACTGAGAATATTGAATAATACCATGAACATGAAATCTGAAATGGCCACTTAGTATAACCACTACAGGGCTTTCTCACCCACATCCTTATTAGATTCCACAAAGATAATTCAGTTGGAAAGAATGTTGTTAATTTGGCCAATGCCTGTCATGTTCTGTTAATTAAAGGTCATTTCACAGCTTAGAGATCTTATTGGTTTTGATTTTTATTTTTATTTAGAAATATTTTCATTTTTCTTGGATTTTCAGTCCTTCATACCAGGGCTGTGGAACATATAATAATTAAATTAGGTCAAGATTAATTATAAATAAGATTAAATAAGATTAATTATGCATAAAAGTGACAAAATTCATCCGAAATACTTATACCTGCACATGGGTGCCTCTTTGCTGGACTGAGATTCAAATCAGCAGTTCCAGCAGATCCCCTGGCTGGATTGGGTCAGCTACCTGGGTGGGAGAGATATAAGTGGGATTCCTGACAGTGCAGTGCAGCTGTAGGCAGGGGTAATGGGGATTGCTATTTTACAGAGGGGAAGAGAATTACTTCCTTATTGATATATCCCTGTTGGGATAGGTTATAAAACTTTTGAAGTAACAGTGTTGCACAGAGGGATGTGTTGTCAATAAAATTGGGGAATATGATAGGACACTGGAAACTGCCATCATGGTGATATTGGCTGGAGAGAAATATGGAAATGGGAAGGACCTTGGGGAGAAGTTTACCTCAGTACTATGTTCCAATTCAAACAGGCCAAATAGCTGTGGCAACAGTTCTCCTGGGTTGAAAATGCTGCTGCTCAGTGCCAGATGAGTGAATTGTAAAACAATACCCATTCCAGACTTGATCTTGGATGAGCACATCAATCTGGCCTCTATTATAGATACCTGGATGGATAAAGCATTGAAGGATGGGTAATATCTCTCAGTTTTCCTCACAATGATTATCTGTGAGCAGTAAATGAGACCAGAGAAGGGCCAGGAGGCAGCTTTGCAATGGTCATTGGGATTCTATCCTCCATAGGTGCCCTGTCCCATAGTCTGCAGGATCTGAATGTGTATATTTGAAGGTGTATGATTAGAACAAATTGGGGATTCTGTTGGGGTACCACACACCTTTTTGCTCAACAGTCTTTCTTCCTGAGCTATCCAGAGTGGTCTCAAGGTTAGTGTTGGAATCCTCTTACCTTGTGGTTCTGGTGGAACATGCATGCAGAGACTGGTCTGTTGGGTGTGGTTAAGGATTTCATGTCTACCATGACAACCATGAGTCTGCCTCAAATTGAATTTGGTTCCAGTCAATCTTCTGGGACTAGTTTTCTGTGGTGGATATAAGTGATACTGATCTGAGAATGAAGAGGCTTTCAATAGATCTTTGGTGATCACTAACTGGTGAGGTTTATACTTGGTGGACCTTGAAGCCTTGGAAGAGATGGGGAACCAATTGTAATGGTCTGCCAGAAATCAGATGGATACAGATGATTCCTGATAACTCTTGGGGACTTTCCTGTCACCTTAGCAGGCAATTCTGTTGAATCCTTGGCTGACCTCTGGAACTGAGAAATGATCAGGGCAGAAGCTAGGATCGCTTCTGAGCATCCTTACAGAGTGGAGCTAAACCAGCCATCTGGTTCTTAAGGGGGTTGGTAGCAATGAAATTAATAAGGAAGTGACCAGCTGGTAAAAAAAATTCAGAGTCTAACTAAACAAAGAGTACAGCTTATTTGAAGGCCTGTGCTATGATAGTGCAGACAGCAAAAAAAGATTTCTTTTTTTTTCTACCACTACTGCACCTGCAAGGAGTTGTCCAGTGAAGCTGTTTTGAGTGGTTAGGGGACATTTACAACCTGGTCCACAGGAGAAGTCAGACCCTGTAACAGTCGACTGTAAAGAATTTGCCTAGCACTTTGCAGATAAAATCACTTGGATTTATTCCAACTTGGACATTTGGATAAATGATACAATGGTCATAACCCTGTCCTCTTCTTGTCTAATGATAATGAATACTTTTCAGTTTTTGAAGAAGATTTTTGGAAAGGCAAGAGCAACCACATGTATTCTAAACCACAGTTCTCCCTCCACATTCGCAGGTCTCACTTTCATGAATTTGATTATTCATGGGGTGCTCACTTCCCCCCTTCTATCCCTCCCATTCCCTGGCCTGGGTGGGGGCAAGAGAGTGCAGGGAGGGCAATCTCCCCTTCCCCCCTCCTTCTGCTGCTGCCGCCCCTGCAGGCACACCATGGGCAGGCAGAAGAAGGTGCGGGGTGGGCAATCACCTGTTCCCCATGCTCCTGCCACCACCACTGTCCATGTGGGTGTGCCCTGGGCAAGTGGCAGAAGGTGTGGGGTGGGCAATTGCCAGTTCCCCACCCTCCTTCTACTGTTGTCGGTGGCACGGGTGTGCCCTGTGTGGGCAGCAGAAGGTGTGGAGGAGGCACAGGAGAGAGCCGGCAGGGCTCTTTCCCTGCTGGTTCTCTTCTGTGGGAGCGAGAAGAAAGACAAGTGGGGAAGTTCCTTCCCTGCTTGCCTCTCTCCTGTGATCCTCTCCACACCACGTGATTGGAATCCCGTGAGCGGGGATGGGGAGAAAGGAGAAGAAATGGGGAGAAAGGCAAGCAGGGAAGCTGTTTCCCCACTTCACTCTCTCCTGCGGCTACCCCATTTATGTGATCACACAGGTTGGAGTGAGGAGAAAGGCAAGCATGGAAGTTCTTTCCTTGTTTGAATATTTCCTGCACCCCCCCCCCCACTTGATCTCACAGGTGGGAGTGAAGAGAAAGAGAAAGAACTTCCCTGCTTGGCCATCTCCTGTGACCCTCCCCACCAGCGTGATCAGGATCCTGCAGGTGGGGACAAAGAGAAAGCCAAGCAGGGAAGCCTCTCTTCTTCACCCCAGTGGCATGGATCAGGCACCCGCAGTTATTCACGTTTGTTTTTTTCCCACTTTCACAAGGGTTCTGTTTCCCTATCCCCCATGAAAGCGAAGGGCCTATTGCACTGCCACTGCTGTCATGGGCTTCCAGGACCTAGACTCAGACTCAGAGTCTGAGGCAGCAGAACCTGCTCTGAGCTCTGACACAGAGATTGACACAGCAGAACCTGCAGAGCAGACAGTACCACCACTTGCCTCAGGGACAGAAGTGTCAACCCTAGCAGGGAGCCCTGCTCATTCAGACACAAAGAATGATCTATCCATACCTACCTTCATCTAGCGTAGACACCAAAAGGGTCTCCTGCATTGCTCCCAGCAAATTTATGCCAAGCACCAATTAATCAGGCACCAGCTGCACTGACCATGGAGCCTATAAGAACTGAGCCCTTTGCCTCTAGCCTTTGTCAGCAATCAACTGACTATTTCTCCCGTGCATGCTTCTGTTCTCTGCTCTTGCCTGTGTTTCTGCCTTTGACTTGTGTTTATTCTGCCTGCCTCCAATTTATGGACATTGTTGGGACCATTATTGCTTTGCAAAGCTGTTTCCTTGCTTAAATAAACTGACCACTTAAGTTAGTGTTGCATTTCTGACCTGTGTTTGTTATCAGCTTCTCCTGGCTGCCAGTCCAGACCAAGCTTGGACAACTGCTGTGTCATGAAAGAAGCAAGAGGAGGACTGCCTGAGTAGGTAAAGAGAAGTTACCAATGCTTCCTTATGATAGTGAAGAGGCCCAATGTCTCAGAAGAAAGCTGGATAAGCCTGATGTAAGATCTCTAATTTTAAAAAAGCTTTGCCTTAATCCCAGCATGTTGGATTACTATCAGTCAGTCTCCAATATTCAATTTTTGGAGAAGATACTGGAGCATTGGTGGTCTCTCAGTCCCAGGGGTTCTGGATGAGATGGGATATCTAGAACCATTCCAGTCTAGCTTCAAGACTTGTTATGGGATAGAGACAACTTGATGGATGTCTTACATCAGGAACTGGACAGGAGGTATGTGTCCATGATGGTTCTGGCTGAAAAACTCAGCAGCTTTCAACACCAGCAACCACGGTATCATCCTGGACCAACTTGCTGAGAGGGAACATAGAAGCACTGTTTTACAGTAGCTCTATTCTTTTCTGGAGTGAAGTCCAGAAGGTTGGAGGTTTTTAAGCAGAGGCTGGATGGCCATCTGTCAGGAGCGCTTTGGTGTGTTTTCTTGCATAGCAGCGGATTGAACTGGATGGCCTCTGTGGTCTCTTCCAACTCTATGATTCTATCCTGTGGGATGCCTGTTCAGCTCCTGGCCATTGGCCTGCAAATTCTCTCGGAGTTCAACTTTATCCCCCAGGACATTTAACATATACATGAAATTTCTGGGAGATGTTGTCTGGATTTTATGGGTCAAGCATGCTGATGACATTCAATTCTGTTTTTCTTTTCCACCTGACTCCGAAGAAGTTGTTTCAGTACTAAAGCAGTGCCTGTCATCAGTAATGAATTGGATGAGGGCAAGCAAATTCAAGCTTAATCCAGACAAGACAGCAGTGCTTCTGGTCAGTTGAATGACAGATCATGGAACAGCGGATCAGTCAATGGAAGGAGTTATGCTTCCCCTAAAGACACAGGTTCACAGTTTCAATATACTCTGAGCCTAGAGGGCCAAGATTCAGTGTCTGCCAGGAATGCATTTGCACAGTGGACCAGCCGCGCTCATTCCTGGAAATGTCTCAATTGGCCAAGGTGGCAAATGTCTTAGTTACATGCCATTTGGAGTTATTTTAACATAATCTACAAGGGCAGTCTTTCAAAAGTGCTCAGAAATTTCAGTTGGCCCAGGGAGATGCAGCCAGCTTGTTAGGTGGGGCTGGCTAGAGGAAAAATACAATTCCCAAGTTTCAACATTCAACAACATTGACTGTTGGTCTGTTTCTGGGCATAGTTCAAAGTGGGACCAGGCTACCTTAAGGACAATATTTTCAAATATGAGCTTTCCTGAGTTTTAAGATCTTTAGATGAAAATATTCTGTGTAGCACCACTTTCCCAGGCACATTTGATGGAAACACAGATTAAGATTGCTCCATCCTTGCTGCCTTTCCACTGGTGAGTGAAAACTTTTCTATGCCAATAGGCTCTTAGGAAGTGATAGCTTGGGTTTTTCATACTGTACAGTTTGATTATTTTTAAAACATTTTGATTGGATTTGTTTGTTTGTTTGGATTTGTTTACATTCAAGTACATTTAACTAAGTAACTTCTGCTGTCCCAGTTCCTCTTCAAACCTGGTAAAAACATTGCCAGCAGAATGGACATCCTTCTTCCCATGCAGCTGATGCCTGGTAAGGTGGGTGCGGGAGTTATAATCATGACAATAGTGCCATAGTCATAACTAAGTAGCCATCATGAATACAGAACAGTACAGATGAGTAAACATCTGTTTCTTCCTCTGTAACTGTTCATATTCATACTTGCTATATAGTTATGACTGTGACGCTATTGCCACAATCATAATTCCCACCCCAACATATTTTGCCAGGCATCAGCTGCATGGAAAGAAGGAAGTCCATTCTGCTAGCAATTGGAATGTGGGTGAATAATGTTTTTGCTAGGCTTGAATGGTGGGGCTGGGGTAGCTGATACAGAATACTGGCCATAAATTTTTTTGAAATGCCAATGTTTTGATAGAAAATGCGAAAGGACTGCATTGAAAGAACAGCATGCAGCATATTAAAAGTAACAGAAAATATCCTCCAGGGAAATGCCACCAGCCCATGAAATATAAGCAAATATCTGGTGACTCAAGAATACTTAGAAACTGTGAAAGAGACAGAGAGAGTGAGATACATAGAGCTTATTAAACAATGTTCTGTCTCATGACAAGATATTTAATGAAGATGCATGACTGGAAAAGGGGGAATGGTCTCTTGAAGCACTCTCTGATCCAGAAAGTTTTATACAAAACTGAGAGCTTATCACAGATGTATAGTACAGTAGTTTTTTAAAAAAAAAAATCATAAAGAGGTAGTGTTTTATACATTCAGTAGGGAGCAGCTTTTATGGGCTGAGGACAAAATGTTTGCCCTGCCACAAAAGCAGGCAAAAATTGGGGGAAAGGAGAGAAGAACCCAGAGATCTATGCAACACAAATATTTCCTTCTTCATTACGTTACTTTTAGCACAATTTGGTAGTGATTTTTCAAGATTTTGTTAAGAAACTGGGATGTAACAGTGTCAGCTTCTTGAAACCCCTAGAGGTCCTAGGAGGCTTTCTTTTAAGACTGAAGAAGAGAAGACAATTCTAATGAAATATCAGCCGATTTCAAGTATTTAAGTCTGAAGGTGTAGGAATGTTTGATATCTGTATTAAGCAGAACACAGCAGGGCTAGTTTGATAGACCTTGTGGTAAAAACAGGAGCAATTACTCTGTGCTCTTGTAATGTAATAAGGAAAAACCTACTTTATTGTCTCAGGAAATCCATCTTAGGATAAGAAAGAAGACAGAAAAAGAAGTTGATGTATACTTAGTTAGAAGAGCCTCTAAAAGCTGGCTCTTATGTGTGGATGCAAGCCAGCGTCCTATATTGAGGCTGGAAGCCAATGGATGCACTCTTCCCAGACCCAAGGAAACAAAGAGACTAACTTCAAGAAGATGAGAGAAGTGACCTCAACAGGCAGGAAGGAAGCAAAAGGCTTGAGTAGACAGACCAAAGAAATTATACAGAGAGGTGAAACAAAGAGCAAATATTATCTAGATTTTCCCTCTCTCACTAACTGCTTTGTGCAAGTATTAATGCATCTTTACTTACAATAGAGGGTGTCATATGAGCCACTTAGCTGCAGAGAGGAATGACAGACAAACTTAAGAGGGTAACAAAAAAGGATTCCAGTTGCTCCCTGGAGATTACTGTTTTTTTTAAAAAAAAATCTTAAACTAAAGGGTTTTTCCCCTTATTTGTTATTAAAGTATAAAAACAAAATGACATGAAGAAGGAAAACAGTGAGAGAAGAAAATTCAAAACCAGACAAAAATAATAAACAATAAATGATAAATGTGAGAAACTGTGCCCTCTGACTTCTGAAAGTCTAGTTTTCCCAGTTTCTGTTTAAACAGAAAATTAAAATTAAAGAGATGAAAATGGGTCAATTAATTTGAACAGAAAAAGCAATGTGTGGAAATGTGATCTCAGTTTGAACATAATCTCCAGAAATTCTGAGCCAGAGTTGGCAAACCCACCCACAAACCTCAAATTGCCTATCCTAGATTTAAATGGTACATCATATAATTTTGGTGTAATAAGCTGGGATCATCAGTAAATTGGTCTTCAACTGGGGGATCATGTTGACACAAAGCTGGCTCATCCTTTGTGGTCTGTGGATCTGGAATTATATCCTTCAGCTTTATAGACATATTTTTACTTGATATTAAGGGCTTATGACCTCCAGCTCAGATGCCCTGGCTCCAAAGCTAGTACAGTTTGTCAAAAAGTAATATAAAATACATAAAAAGCAATAACAGTTTCATTTAAATGAACAATATGAAAGATGTACCATATTTGGACACTCTGGATACCATACTGTACCCAGAGGAGATCTACTGGGTTTAGAACAAAGAGGTGGACCAAACATATATATATATGGACTATGTAGGGACCCTAGCCACATTAGTCTGGAGATGGGTCCAAAGGCTTCTGGGAAATGGAAGAATTGGAGAAAATCAGTGCCCCTTACTCCAGTATAAAGAATCCACACTTTCTCCACACTTTGAATAGAAGAGCCTCTTCCATTTGTGGACAGGCAAATCTGGGCCCAACCCAATATATTTAGAAGTCACGTAATAGTTGTGATCCTTATGGGACAATGAAGGAAGCTTTTGGGAACAACTGTGAGAACTGAAATAGTTCATTGAAACAGAATGTTTCACTGCAGCTTTCACACAGATAAATTAACAAGGCTTCAACTGTGCAAGGAAGTTGTCGGATCAAGTTAATTTTAATGATAAGTGGAATTAGATTCCCTTTGTGGGTGGTTTGCATCCAACTGCATCCAGCTAGAAAAGAGTTATCAAGGAAACTTCCCGTTTGTTGTAAATTTAAAATGATTTTAAAAAGAAATCTTTTCAACTCAGTTGGCATCCACTTAACAGCTTCAGGTGTTGGGGATGGGAACATTGCTAGCATCAATCAAGGTGCTCCACTTTTTGGAATTTAAATAAATGCCTATCAAATAGTCATGCAAGAGAAACAGAGCAATGTTCTCCTGAGAGAAAGGCGGAGATAGAAGCAAGTACAGATTAATCTAATTTGCAGGCCTCCTCCTTCCCACCAGTATGCAAATGTCACATGATTTTCCAAAGGGTTGCCTCTGGAGATGTGATGTCACAGCATTCTCAATTCAATTAAATCACAGTATCCTTGTAACTTTGCTCAACAGCGACTCCTGGAAATGGGCAGCAGTCAAAGAGTCTGAAACTGTCGATGTTGCTTAGCTTTGTAATTCCTTGTCTTAGAATGTGAACCTTGATGAATCATAATATTTGTCTTAACAATATAAACATAAGGAACATAATGATTTTTTTCTCAGCTGGGATTGTAATCCAAGCCAAAGAGGAATCCCACACTCTAACCCACCCAATATGCAGCCACATATCAACAGAAGACTTCCATATGTCCAACTGAGCATGTGGGAGTTTTCAGCAGATGTTTTAGTTAATCAACCACCCATTCATTTATCTGGTTGCTGCTTGTTTGTTTGTTTGTTTTTTAATACCTCATAATAAGAATGGAGTTTGAAAGAACAAGAACTCATGACAGGAACTTTCTAGCTTCAAGGGGAAAAAGAAAACTGGCAAATCAGACACCCAGGCTGTTTGAAAAGAAAGGGGTCCCACTTGGCTTGGAAAGTTGGAAAGTTCTCAGTCTTTTGGTTCCAATATGGGCTGGTTGGGGGACTAAAGTTATTTTCCTAAGCTCTTATCTAAGTATTATCTACCTTATCTTAAATACAAATGAACACTGTTTGTAGAACACAGAGACCTATTTCAGAAATTGCAGAAAACCCACGCTTTTCTTTTTAAAGAAAATGCTGCAACAACCCTTAGAGTCCCTTTTTCTCCTCCCCTTCCTAAACTAGGTTGTGAATCATGGTTTGAACATAGTATGTTATAATTAACTAAGGTATGGACAGAAACCAGTTTCATGTACAGTCAGCCCTCCACATTTGCGGGTTTGACTTTCAGAGATATGATTATTTCTCCAACCTCTGCTCCCCTCCATGTCCTCCTTCTTCCCTCTCAGCAGCTCTAATCAAGCCGTGCAGCCCTTTAAAAATCTGTCTCTGGTCTTCCTCTTCCTCATCCACCAGCAGCTGCCTGGCCAGCTGAGAACAGTTCACAGTCTAGCTTTCAGCACCACCAATCCTTTCCAGATGTCCCCTCACTCCCAAGGAAAGATATGGGAAAAAGAGAAGAAGTATAGCACTACCACATCAACCAACTCCTTTCTCTCTTCTTTCCCTGATCTCATTTGGACCCTGGGTAGCAGTTATCCCCACCATGCCTCAGCCTCCTTCTCACAGAAACACACACACACACACTTTGATATTTGTGATTTCTCCACCTTTGCAAGGGAATGTGGAGGACTGACTGTTTTAGGGCCTAACAGGTTATTGTCGTTTGTTCCAAATTGCAAATACCGGCTTTAAATTTCCACTGTTGGTATCTAATGCAACCTAAAACTTTCTGTTGCATTTTTTCATAATTAGAAACTATAATTCCCTCTTCTTTCAAAATTGGGCTTACAGCTCATGTACCAAAAGCAGTGAAGGATAACATAGGAGCCCTGGTGGCACAGTGGCTAAATGCCAGTACTGCAAGCGACAAGGTTGTGAGTTCGATCCTGCCCAGCTCCAAGGTTGACTCAGCCTTCCATCCTTTTGCAGGTCGGTAAAATGAGTACCCAGCTTGTTGGGGGCATGTATAAAAATGTTTTGAAATACATGCTATTTGTAAGTTGTTCGCCACCTCGATCCATATGGAGAGGCGGGATACAAATAAATAATAATAATAATTTAAAAAGTATGTTACACATGTGTATTATTAACCAGCATAGTACAGACATTTTGAGTGCAGGTGGAAAGTAGTTGAAATTCAGTACTTATGAATACATTATTAAATAGGTTTTATATCCTCCATCAGAAAATAAATACATAGCTCAGCAATAACCAATCCATCCTTGCTGCCAATGAGGAGGCCAGAGAGACATTTGAGATAGCTAGGCCTCTCCTGCCCCTCTCAATGACTTGTGGCCTGACACACTTTATCTTTTATTTCAGAATAGACTTCTGTTTCTTGTAACACCTAGCCAATTCTTCATGGAAAACTATTCTAAAATGTGACACTCTGCTATGAAATACAGGAGTGTCCTTTGGTTGTCAAGACAATTACATGGATTATGCCAGCATGGTGGTTTCAGCGATGGACTACAGCTCTGAGACCAGGGTTTAAATTCCTCCTTGGCCATGGAAACCCACTGGTTGACCTCAGGCAAGTCATACTCTCTCAGTCTCAGAGGGGAGATAAAGGTACCCCCCCCAACAAATCTTGCCAAGAAAACCCTCAGGGTCATCATACATCATAAACAATATGAAGGCACACAGCAACAACAACGTCACCCAAAAAAGTAAAGATAGAAGTGATGGCTAAAATTTAAAAAAATTAAAAGAAATTCTAAAATCCATATGAGTATGATGCTTATGTAAGGCCAGATCAAAGGATAGAAAATGTATTGCAGCCTTTTGAGTAGTCAAGAAATGTTCATCAGGCAAGATGTTATGCAAAGTTAATAAAACAGAAGGAGTTTTATTAAAATGGCTGTTTTTAAGCTATGCAGTCTGCATTAATCTGGAAAACAAGAAAAGACTGTTGATGTTCAAATTGAGCTCTATCAGGACCTGAGATGGTTTCTGGAATGTGGAATCCTCCCAGGACTATATTGGGTGTTGAAAGAAGACCTTCTTATGCCAGATTGGCCATTTAAGGCTTTGGAAAGAAGGAATAAGGAGCTACTAGAAAAGAGCTATTTCAGGCTATATAATCTATTTGCCCTTAACTTTGAATAAATCACAATAATCTTGATGGTATCTACCTCTGAGCTAGCATGGTGTAGTGATTTGAGCATTGGACTACAACCCTGGAGACCAGGATTTGAGTCCATGCTCAGCCATGGAAACCCACTGGGTGACCTTGGCACATCAAACACTCTCAACCCCCATAAATCTCCATGATAGGTTTGCTTTAGGGTCTCCATAAGTTAGAAATGACTTGAAGGACACAGCAACAACAAATATTGAGAACCAGCATGATGTAGTGCTTTGAGCATTGGACTATCACACCGGAGACAGGGTTCAATTCTCTGTTTGGCCATGGAAACCCACTGGGTGACCTTGGGCACATCACACACTCTCAGCCCCCAGAATACTCTGTGATAAGTTTGCCCTAGGGTCACCATAAGTCAGAAATGACTTGAAGTCACACAACAACGATAGCAACAACAAAGACATATATGTACAGAAGGACAGATTCTTCAAAATGCATTTTTGTCTCAGAAGCACAGTGGTATGAATAATACCTAAAAGATGATCCAGGTTCACATAACACATGTCTTTGCTGAAGAAGAATCAGAACACACATGACAAAATTTTGCTTTTGGTTCCTATGCTTTCTCTTAATCCCATCTCCTGCAAATTACCATTGTCACAGATGTGCTATAAAAGTCATAAAAAGATAAATTAGATGGTGGAAATCAAGGCAGATTCCCATGCTCTGTGTAGCTCAGTACAGTTCATCCTCCATATATGTGGGAATTCAGTTCCAGGAACCCTTGCATAAAACAAAAAACACAAAAACACAAATGCTCCATCCCATTATTGTGAATAGATGCAACTTGTGTGCACCTTTGCTGGTGTGGCTATGTGCCCAGTGTGTCCATTGACAATAATTGGACATGAGCCTTTGTGTGATCTCACATTCATGTGTGCTGAGGTCATGTCAGCAGAAGGCTCACTGTACTAATCATTACTAGTCTGCTCAGAAAATAGTGCATGGAAATAGAAAGTGCACGTTTTTTTTAGGAAATATAAGAAAATAAATTTGGGATCCCCCAATCAAGAAAAAAAAAGTAAATGGAAATTAGATTGTTACGCCCCATTAATATTCTACAAATGCAGTTAAACTTTGGAGCAAGTAAGGAAATTGGTAGAAATGGAAAGGAAATAAAAAGAAGAAAGAGAGGAAGAGAATATTAATCACACAAAATCAATATGGACATTAATATGAAAAGTTTATGCCACTTCTGAGCTCCTTTATAGAACAAATCAATAAATTGCAATAGAATCTCTTACCATTATCAGTAAAATGCCTCTTGTACAAGATAGTGGCTTCAAAACACAAATATGGTAAAAATAGAAGTATTTTAAATGTGACAGCAAAAAAATTACTGCAGCTTTGCTTTAAAAAAAAATAGACTGAATAATCAGTTGAGGATCTGCAGATGTCAAAACTCCCTGAAGTCACTTAGGCCTCCTACTTAACCATCAGCATCTAAAATGTTCACTCTGGATGCATGTGTCATAGAAAACAAACAGCGAAAAGATCAATCAGTGTAAACACCAGGTAACCAAAGTTCCTTCCAGCTGGGCTAATCCATAAGATCACAGCAGTGGTGTGGCAAATGAACAAGAAAAATATCCTTGGTAAATACTCATTAGCAGGATGCTTTGAGAACAAATGACAGCATTATCTTGAAACAAAAATGAGATGTACAGCACATGCTAAAAAATAAATTAAAATAAAATTGCTTTTAAAAAGACAAAATGTCAAACTTGGGGGTATTATTAGTACATTTAAATGCACCATAACGAATACACATTTTGTATTTATTCATAACCTGTACTAAGATGTAACCACACAGATAAAACATCCACGTTACTTCATTGATTGGGTGGGTCTACTTTAAGTATAAGTAACACTATGTCTAAACCAATCTTTTTCAGTTAGGTCGGTTTGTACACAGATGATGATCATCAGTGAAGACAGAAGAGCCCTTCCAGATGAGAAGGAAATCCCTGGAAGTCCCAGGTTATGGTCTTGTACAAACTGATTTTACTTTAGAGATACACATGTATTCTTCCTCCTGAAGTATTTCCTAGGAGCTCTTGACATTACCAGTGCTATTTCATCCCTACTCCTTTGATCAGGTAACCCAGTGCTTAACAAAGTTAAATGTATCTGTACTTCCCTGTGATTGAACTATCTTGGATACAGTAAAGATGGCCACCAGAACACAGACTCAGAGGAGACCAAGTTAGGAAAAGAGGAACAGTAGCACTAAAGCAAACGATCCTAATGGTTAACTAGAGTAATATTACTAAAGCATTGTAGCTCAGTGTAGATTGGAGAAAATCAATTTTTGAAATGTTGCTGGAGGCTGAATGTGACACATGATCAGTGGAAGGGGGAAGGGAGGGAAACCCAGCATATTTCAAGAAAGAAAGAAACTGGATACTAACCATGAATATAGATGCACAGTCAAAATAATAAGAAATTGAAACACTTGACACTTCCCAGTGATGTAGACTCGAGTCAATTGACTCAGACTCAAGTCACTTCAGTGACTTGACCTGGACTTGACTCAGCAAAAATTACACACTGACTTGACCCAACTTGACACTTGTATATTTTTAGTAACTGACTTGCTGCCCTTCATCCAGAAATCTTATAACTTACTGGTCACATGATGATCTGTCTCCAGCCCAAAGTGTGGACACATTTCTCAGAGGCAACAGTAAATGGGTTAGGCAACGGGCCTGAGGTGAGGTTGAGGTCTGCTCAGCAACCTGTCCCCACTACATATAGGCTGAGCTTTCTAAAACTTTTCCTATGAGCAGAAGGCAAGACATGTGCCCAGACTGCAGGGTGCATATCTCAGAGGGGAACAGAAAATTTGTTAGGCAATGGGCTTGAGGAGGAAGGATCCTTCCTTCTAAAACCTTTGAAGCTTCAGTAATGAGGAATAAGCTTTGCTAATGGGAAGTAAGAAGGAGCCTATCCCCACTTCAGAAGCTGCAGATGGCAAAATCACAAAAGTAGAGGGACAACTATACTTAAATTGTTAAAACTGACTTTATTCAACTCATTCTGGAATACAGGTTGGGGTATAAAGTTGGCTTCCAGACTTGAGAGTTGACTTGAGTCTTCACCTGAAAGTATCTTGCAAGGATTTGAGGCTTGACTTGAGACTCGAAGGTAGAGACTTGAGACTTGAAGTAAAAGACTTAAATACATTGCTGACACTTCTAGAAACCTTTTTCCCCATCTGGAAGCCTATGAAGTTAATCTGATCCCTTTGAAGAAATTAACAAACAGTGAGCACATATCTGTAGGCAGTAGCTTCCACCCTACAAGAAATGCTCTGTCATGTGTTATTTTAAATGTATAGTGGGAGGAGCATCTGATAGTTTTCCACCAGCCAAACAGATCAACATCAGACAAGGTTGAACTGGGCTTGATATCCAGCTAACTGTTCTGATCATGTTAGATTTTGCTCTTGCTTATAAACAGATTGTGTACATACCTAACAGCAACCTATTAAATACATTTGTTTATCCAAACTTCTTATTTTATTTGTTATTTTCAAAGGGCCATCTGGATTTATAACCTTCATATACCATTTCTCCTTTTTAAATATTAATTTCTCCTCTTCATCTTAAAGCAAATAGAGAAGCAATATTTGTTAATGAAATAGACAGGGAGTGCTTGGAGTCCTGTGAAAACAGATACAGGTAAAGATACTGTAAAACCTAAGGTCTCTATCAATCAAGAGGCCAAGTCTTTCATGGTTAACACCTAGGATCTCTCCATTGCAGAGAACAGGAAATGTGTAAGGGTTACATCCATTACTCACTGCTATAAAAGATTTATTTTTTTTTAAAAAAAAAAATAAACTTCATTATACAAGTCAATGTGAAGCTTGATTCATGAGCATGTGCTTAAGATTTTATGGCGAATGCCACAATTATAAGTGGAGGTTACAGTGTCACTTATCAGGAAAGAAGGAGAATGGAGAAGCCGAAGGAAATTGTTTTCAGGGCCATTAAAGAATGCAGACAAGCAGCTCAATTAATCCTGCTCAGCATTTCCTCACATACAAATCAATGTATGCCTTCCTTTGGTGCCTTCCTGCTAGAATGCCTTGTTCATCTCATATAAAGAAAGATGATAAACATCAACAAAGAATACTGTTTCCCTTTTTGGAAATCCTATTCACTAGTTATCTCATAGGTCAGAGGTATACATTAGAATATGGTAATCTTGTGAGAACATGTGCTTGTTCAGGAAATGCTTTCTATGACAGACACATTTTTCTAGAATTCATCTTAGATTCACACCCTTCAACCCATGGCACTCTGGCAAACATTCAAAGGCTAAGGTCATCTTGAAGACCACTGATTAAATCCTCACCATATTCCCTCCAAAGATAGAGGAAATGTAGCCCTAACAAAACTTGAAGGCACCACTGTATCATGACACACACACACACACACACACACACTCTTACTGTTTTAAAAACAGTATAGTTCAACAAAGCACATATTCAATCTGAGTATAATAGTAATTTTTTGTGAGGGTTGCATCATGAAGAGAGGAAAGTTAGCCATTGCCTCCTTAAAATGCTGCTCCTGAACCCCTACATTGTAATTAGACAGGGTTTAAAAAAAAAAAAACTTCCTTGGCACCAGCAAAGGCTTTTTTAAAAGCCTAAATTTAGTGGGGACTGATTTTTAAATGGGTCAGGAATGAAAAGGTTAACTTTTGCACAACTCCTTGTGTAAATGCCCCTTGTCACACTGCAATGGAGGCTTTTTAAATGGTAAATGCAACATGGGGGATAAGAAAGCATGGAAAATCTGTTATTTCTGATCAGAGATAAAAACCATGAACTTTGATAGATCTCCAAGAGCCATCTAGTCCTATGCAATATCTAGTCCTATGTAGGACAGCCAAAAACTTCCAAACGATGGCTGTATAACGTCTGTTTAAAAGGAGATTTTAGCAAAAAAAAAAAGAAAATAACTATGTGGGATTAACATGGATATAGATAACAGCTGAGGCTGCCTTCTGAAATAATGCTGGCGCCAGGGACAGTTTAGGAACCATGGTGATAATCTAAGCAATCCATGACTATTATCACTGTGACTGAGGTTGTGATTCTCATAGCTACCCTCTCTTGATGAAACCAGCTGGTGTCAACAGAGAAAAGATTGTATTTAAAAATTCTGGAAAAATATTATAATTGATCCTATGACCAAAAGGACATAAGGAGGACATAAATACATGTAAATCCTAAGAGCTTTTATTTGTACTATATAATGCATGAATACTACAGAATTTCTGTTTCTAATTTCTCTCTTCTCTCTCTTTCTCATTGATATAGAGTGAACACAGTTCTATGAACTAAGCTTTGTTGGTTCTGACTTTTTTCCTTATTTTTTGATTTGTTCTTTGTTCTGCTGTTTATAACAAAACCTAAACCAAAACAAAACAAGAGAAGTCTGTTGGGAGAAGGGCTCAGACAACGAATTGGAAAGCCTCAAATTCCTAGGCTTCATTAGGCACTTTATGGAAACTCGGCAGCAGTTGATGTAGGTACTGTTGGTGTTATTTGTCATCAAGTCAGCTTCAATTTATGACAACCCTATGAATGGATCCCAGGTCGTCAACAGCCCTGCTCAAGTCCTGCAAACTCAGGGCTGTGGCTTACTTGATTGAATCAATCCATCCAAAATGAGGCAAAGAGGAAGCCTGTATAGATAGATATACATATACATATATTTTCTAGATGGGTGATATGCATCCCGCATCAGTGCAAACCAAGAAGTCATTTTTAGAGAGAAAAAATAAACTGGGAAGAGCTGCAAGAAGGAGCTGGGAGATATGCGGAGCCTATAGTTACACTCAGTTGTGTAGGGACTGGGGGGGGGCAATTCACTCCAGGTGGCAATGTTTTGGGGGCATCTCAGCCTGTGGCCACACCTCCATGTGCCCTGGCCACACACCCACACCATAGCCCTGCCCCCTCCTGCCCCCCCCCCCCACTCCAAGCTCTGCCACTGGTTACACTTTGCCCATCCTTGATCTAGAAATGTATTTTTATATGGCAAAAGTGTCCTTCTTTCAAGTAATGGCAGGATTCCAGAAGTGAAGTGAAGCACTGGGGGTAAGTTTCTTTTTGAGAGAGGACGAGCTCACATGAAAGTAGTAACAGACCAAATATTTGCAATACACAGCTAGTAAACTGGGTCAATGGGATAAATTGGGAGAAGCATGTCACGATCTATTAATTATATTCAGCTGTATAAGAATATGATAAGAAAATGACACCATCATGAGCAGCAATCAATATATACTTCTGCCCCTGGCAACTCAGACCACCAAAGAGACTAGGAACCATGAAACATAGGAAGTTGCAATATACGCAGCCAGACCCATTGGTCAAGCAATCTAGTTCTTTACTGTTACCACTAAAAAGGGTTCCAGGGTTTCATGCCATGGATTCACCTATTCAGAGATGCTAGGTATTGAATCAACAACCACTTGTGTGGAAAGAAGCACCTTCATCACTGCCATGCTCAGTAAGCTATCTCCATAATTTTTTGAACCTCAGAAATGGAAAAATTGGCACAAATGAAAGTACTGAACAGTTTTCTAATCCATCCCTGTTTATTCTTCTCAGCATTCATAGCATGATAAATGGAAAAAAACTGGATGACCCCCATTCATTTTCTCTTTATCCCATAAGGAATCAACACTCCCAGCTCATGGATGGATGGATGGATGGATAGATAGACAGACAGACAGACAGACAGACAGACAGACAGACAGACAGACAGACAGATAGAATTTATAATTATATCTATTTATGTATACAAACATAATACATGGATACATAACATGAGAGCACAGATTCGAACCTGTACACATTATTTATAGGTCACCTATAGAAACTGTTTAGAAGTTCTTTATGTGGCTTAAAAACTAAAAAGAAAGTTAAAGCAGTTCCAATTGCAGTAAGATTGGAACAAATAAAACATAACTGTAGAGTCAAAAAGACCATTTTCAAAACAGTAGATTTTACAACTGTTTACACCATAAACAGTTATGTCGGTAAAGTTTCACAATAAGCCTGCAGAGTATAAAAGGTGAGGCTGGAGAGACTGTAGTTTGCTAAAGGTCACTCAGTAGGTTTGTAATGAAATTTAGTCTGGACATTTTTCCTGCTCATAGTTCATGTTCAGTAGTGGTTATGGAGAGAAGAGGTATTACATGGCATAGCAAGTTAGAGAAGCAATGGGGAAAAATATCATCTTTATCAATACACTGTGGCATTTTTCACTTTGGCTCATACTGAGAATATTCACTTCTTCACCAAAAATTAAATTAAATTAAATTGCCAAAACTACTATCTACTGTTGGTTCTCTTGCATATCATTCCATTCATATATAAGGTAGCTGGAAAATTACAAAATCATACTTGGAACTCAGCTGTGCCACAATCCAATGATGAACAGAACAAACCTGTATTCAGAAGGCCTATCAAGTTCAACTAGGTTTGCTCTTCAGTTAGAGGCCGTAGGACTGCAGAAATAGGCTGCAGTCCTATATAGTACACACTTGCCAAACAGTTAGCCCAATGATTCAGTGGGAGTCAATTCCTCTGTAGACACAGAGAGGATTGTATTGTTAGTGCAATTTATCTTATAGTGTGCACAATTTATTAGTAGAAAAAGTATTGATTCTATATTTATCCCATTCTTAACTATTAAAACCATAACACTTAAAAGCAAATTTTAGACTACCCTGAGGATGCAACCCTAAAGCGTGGTATGGGGCAATATGCTTCATCAGAATCCCATGCAGGCTGACATTCAATTAATGCTTGGGACCAGGGAGTAGGTACAGACTATAAAGGGAACTTCTTGTTGCAGACTCTGCTAAATATGACAGTCTATTTATCTTGGGCTAATTTGAACTGCCACATTAGTCGTGCATCACCTCAAGTATATGTGCTCTAGTGACATCTAGTGAAGAAATGAAAAAAAGAAACTGTGGTGGGATTGTAAGGAATCAGAATTAGATGTTTGTTTGTCTGTTATGTTTAAAACTGTTCATTTTTTTTAAAAAAACCCCCACTAATTTTAAAAAATTAAGCCTGTGCTTCCTATTTAATCTAGATGTGAATATTTTGGTACCACGTGAGTGAACTGATATTGAAAGAAAGAACAGTAATTCATTTAGGATTTATGTCTACATACTTTCCAGGGCAAGGCTGAGGCTGAATTTACTCCATAGTTTGTTACTACAGAAATGAAAATTGTCTTTGCTCTTCTTTTCTATGAAACACATGGATGGTTTTTAAATGTGAGATTTTCATATATCTCATATCAGACTACATTCTCCAGGTTCATGTCCCTGCACTGCAGATAGAAGCTCTGTTTGAGCATTCAGATTAGGATTAACATGAAAGCACCGGAAGATTGCCCAAGCTAGCCCTTCCCTCTCTCCTATTGTCCACATGTGGGGAGTGGCAGTCTGAACAGAAGAGCTTCTTCAGTTTGTAGAGGCTGTCTACACAGTCTTGAACCTTGGAAAATCAGTCCTCTTCAGACAAGTGGAGAACTATAACAGCAAAGACAGGGCTAGCCCAATCTGTCTTTATCATATGTTCAGTTTAACCCAATCCTGAATGTTTGAATTGGGTTCACTTTATTCATAATTTTCAAAGAGGACTGGTTGTTCCCATATGTGAACAAGCATAGAACAATATAGAAGACTTTAGGAGGAGAGGTGGACATATGATATGAATAAGACAAATGGAAGGCTGGCCCTTCCTTTAGAGTCTAGAGTTTAGGCAGACTGAGATATAGGTCTCAAGCAAACAATCTGGGGTGTCATGAAAGGTGAGCAAATGGTTATTTGTTTGATTATTTCTACATTTTTTCCTTCCCTGGACAGGTTTTTGTAGGATTTTCTGCCCTTGGTGCCAACATTTTGGTAGCGAGTCACTAGGTACTATTCCGTCTGAGGCAGCAAAAAATTCTAGAACCTGCTGTTGCTGCAGTGGCAGAGCTGGGAGTATGGGGAGGTGGGCAGGAGGGGGCGGGGCTACAGCACAAGGGGAGTGGCCAATGTGCATGGGGGCATGGCCACGGTGCATGGGGGAATGGCCAGGGTGTGCAGGGGTGTGGCTACGAGCCAGGACACCCCAAAAACATTGCCACCCGGAGCGAACCATCCCCCACATCCCCATTTCCCTACATGATTATGTTGCTGTTTGATCATACTGATTCCTTATTTGTTTTAAATCTCAGCTTCAGATGCATATTTTTTTAAAAAATCATTGTATACCTCTTAGTTGCCATACTGATGAAGAAGAGGTCTATAAAAACATAGAAAACAAATAATTAGGTGTATCACTGCAAATACAGAACAAGTTCCATGAGAATGTATCATTGGAGTGCTTTTACCATACTTCCTGAGCTAACCAAAACTGACAGATGCTTGTCTGAAGTACAGGTAGACTGTTACAGACCACAAAGAATGGGGGCAGCTACATATACAACTTTGGTTCAATCTCATTGGAACATAAAGGAAGAACTGTGTTCCAACCAGGATGTGCTAAACTCTTTGGCTGAGAACCACCATATGTAGTCAGGTGAATATGTCACATTAAAAAATTAGGCTATAAAATGCAATAGCTGCAAATATATAACAGGAATTTGATATCAAGGAACAAGCTCCGCTTTGTCATCTAAAGCTATGAGCAGAATTTGGAATGCAACCAGGCAAGCCTATTTTTGTTCTGTGGTTCACTTCAGTTGGTTTCAGTTGCCATTCCATCACCTTGGAGATCTGTCTGTCCATCTCTGTCTCTGTCTCTTCCCCTCTCTCTTTTGTAGTTCCTTATTCCTATGCCATCCACAGATCAAAGGCATTGTGATAAACTGAAGCCAAGTTAATTCCTGGCAACACCAAACTATGGTTTATCATTAGTAGAACAAGCCTTGGCCTCTTATGCTCCCACTGTGCATCCCATCCACCACCATGACCATAAGAAGAGAAGATTCTGCTTCCATTTTAGATTAATCTGAGTTTAATGCATCAACCAGATCTTAAACTGTTGTTAATCTTAACTGCTGAAACAAGTCAGACTCATAAACTATGGCTTGAAGTTGGTTTTTCCCACTGTGCCTAGTTGAAATTAACTAGATGAAAAGGCAAGCTATGACAAATGAAAAAACAGAGACTAAGACTTTCACTGTACTCCTTGCAGCCCTACTAAAGTAGAAGGGAGAGTATACAAGGTCAAAATCTGACATGGACCATTCCTCTACAGCTAAAGTCAGCTCCTCTGTCCAATATGCTTTGTTGTTGCTGTTGTGTGCCTTCAAGTCATTTCTGATGTATAATGACCCTAAGGCAAATCTGCCATGGGGTTTCCTGAGGCTGAGTGTGTGTGCCATGCCCAAGGTCATCCAGTAGGTTTCCATGGCTGAGTAGGGAATCAAACCCTGGTCTCCAGCATCACAGTCCAATACTCAAACTACAGCCCTTTCCAGATGTTGGAAGGGAACCGCGTGAAAACAGGACTCACCGGATTTCCTGAGCATCCAAGTAAGTCCGTCGGGATGAGGAGCAGTGCAAGCTTGTTGCTCCACACTGCTCCAGCATCCAAAATGGTAGCTTCCGGTTGGTGGAGGCTTCTCCACCAACCGGAGAAGCTCACCAGCCGAAAGCTTGTGCACGCCTGCAAATCTGCTCTGGAGCACGGTGACGGAGTGACACGAAGTCGCACGATCTGTGCTTTTTAAAAACCTCTAGAAAGAGGTTTTTAAAAGCACGCTGTGTGACCAGTTCCTGTCGCACAGAACCGGACTGAGGTACGGAACTACAAAGAGTAGTCCGCCCTAGTCCACTCTACGGTGCAGAAGACCTCCATTGGAGGTCTCTCTGCACCATTTTAAAAGCCCGGTGCAGAAATGGCCTACAACACCACACTGGCTTACTCCTTACAAAATATTTTCTAAATTTCAGCCCGAATCATTTGTTTTCTAAAGGAACGATCGCTGCTATTACATATCTCAAGGCCAGAGTGGATTTTCTCCCATACAGTATTTCACTATACCATGCTTACTATTCATTAGAATTATGTCAATATGAAACTGTCTACAATTTCATATCTTGATATACAATAATATGCACTACATAGTGTTTATTAGTTCTGAGACAGTGTGGTGAAAAAGGTTGGTGTTTCTTTTCTTTTTTTAAGTCATTATTCTTGTTTGTACAAGAATTGAAATTCATAAAAAGTCAGGCATTCCCTCAAATGAAAAAGCAATGCAGTTACACTGTAAGTAGCCAGCGGCAAAGCTAAGCCTGCTTAATGGAGCAATAAGATTGATCAGCAGATGTTACTGTATGTTTCTTGGAGCCCCACTGCTTTCAGATAACATTATGTATGCATTATTTTATTGTCTGTGAATTAATAAATAGAAGCCCTATCTGTTTTTGTTTTTGTTTTGTTTTTGCCCAGCAAATGGGGAAATCATGACAAAAGTTTAGACTTAGAAACATGAAGCTGTGACAGTTTCAGAATTGGATTGCTTAGTGCCACACAGCCCAGGCAATCTTTCCCAGGGGGTGACTTTTGCTAGTAGGCCAGTGAGAGTCCAACAGGGATAGCTTGTCTTATTAGCAGTCTATTGCAATGAGCTTTGTATGGAGCTGCCGTAATGGCTGGTCTAGAGGCTGCAACTGACACAGAATGCTTTGGAGTGAACTGTTGACAGCATATAACACTTCTGATGAAGGAATTGCTCTGGTTGCCTATGGGACATATTTAAGTCTTGGTTGTTAGTATTTAAATTCCTAAACGACTTGCTGACCAGTTATCTGGGAGAACATGTTCCTTATAGACTCATTCAGTCCTTAAAGTCATTTGGGAAGGACCTCCTGCTGGTATCACATACTCTTGTGGTCCACTCTATATTTGTTTGGAGTATTTAACATTTAATATTGTGGCCTCCACTAAGGGAAATATCCTCTCTTTAGAAATTCAGCATGGTCCAACTTTCTTTTTCCAGTTTTTAGATGCATGTTGAGCACCTTTCTGTTCTGAGTCCAACTTATCTTCTCTTTCATAAGTTATGCAACGTTGAATTTTTAATATTACGAATTGTGTTCATGGTATATTTAGCATTATTTCACGCCACATTGAAATCTTAAGACTGAAGCTATTCACAAGTATTCATAAATAAACACCTGATTGCCAGTTACTGCTCTTCTAACAGTCAGCATTCACAACAAATCTGATTAGGAGAATTCATTGCAAGGGGCAGGGGAAGAGAAATCCTGCTCAAGAGATGTTGTCTCATTTCTTAGAAATGGAAGAAGTGGGTGAATTGTAGCAAGAATTGTACATTTCATGGACCTCTGAATCAATAATACATCTTAAGGGTAGAGAGGCAAGGGATATAAATGCAGTGACTAAAAACTAGGTAGTTTCAAGGATAAAATAGATCACAACAAAAATGATACACATATATCCCTAGGCAGATACTATGGCTCTGCACTTGTACAGCTTGCAGTCCACTCAACCAAACACACATCTCCACTATTTATTGAGGCCTGCTTGATAACTCTTTTATTGGGTAGTCCCAGACAGAGTTGTCGAGTGAGTTGTCATACATGGCTGGCAGGTTTCATTTAGCTTGGTTGGGCCAGCACTTCATTGTTGTCCAGAAACAGAAAGTTGCAAATTAAAAATAATTTATAAAACAACTCACTGTGGGACACATGTGCAGAGAGAAAGAGAGAGGGAGAGAAAGTTCATTGCTATTAAGCTCACATGTAGTAGCTTCTCTATGTTCTTTATTTTAACTTTGCCATTTCTATTAAAAAAAAGATAGGAAGAAATATGTAAAGTTAAGAAAATCCTACTAAATGCCTTTAAATTATCCCTCAAACTGTGAGAAAAGTAACTACTAAACTTCTTTGCATGGGAAAATAACAATGTTGTGAGTGGTTACTTGATTTTGCAAAGAGATTATTATTCCTCCATTATCCCAAAAGTAATATTATGGGTAACACTTATTTATTTATGTGTTAATGTATTTATTTATGGGAATTTTATCCCAGCTTTTGCCAAAAAAAGCACAAACAAAACACAACAAGATCAAAGATTAAAACAGAATTAAAGTAAAATCATTGATTTAAAAATCTTTAAAACAATTTCAAAACACACAAGGAAAATGGAGCATCCAATTGATAACAAGCCCCTTCCTCAGCAGCCAGCCATTGCTGAAACCCTGCCTGAATTTTAGGGTTGGGGGAATTCCCTACTGACTAGCTTTCTTAACAAGGAGAGCTCAGCCTTGCCTCTTGTGATACAATGCAGCAACTCAGAAAGCCCTCTCTCATATCCCCAATGGCAGAGTTGAGAGAAGGACCTCCCTCAAAGATCTCAAAAACCAGGCAGGCTTGTGCTGGAAAATACAGCTCTTCAATTAAACAAGTCGTATAGAACTTTATAGGTCATCATAACTGTACCAGGTTATGCCACGAATCAGACTAGTAGTCAGTGAACTGTCATATCAAAGAAGACATGCAGTCCATTTAACCGATAATGATTTCCTTCCACGTTCTGTTGTTACCTTCTATTAAAGACCAAATTGTGATTTCCATATTCTCTTCATTTTATTTATTTTGGCAGCCTGCAGCTCCCATATCAGTGAGATGGGGAAACCACTTTTAAGTTTTAGTTTGAACTTTAAAGAATCTATCCAAGGGGATGAGCATCTTTTGGAGATATCCTTTAGTCAGCTTCTTTAAAGTACAAACTGAAACCCACAGCAGATTCACAGTCCTACTGATATGAAAGCCATCAGGTGCTATTGAAAAGTAGAGTTGAAAAATATGCATGCTTCATTTTGCACTCTGTTGCATTCTGGTGAGTCTCAGAGTGTTAATATGCAAGACGGAGGCTCAAAATTCCAGCATCATGTTAACAACAATCATATACTATAGAAGTACAACAAGTGCCACAAGTAATGTTGGTGCCATAGCAAAAAGATGAATGGTACCAGTGTTGTTGTTCTTGTTGTTGTTAATATCTTACACTTTGAATTTTTACTCTTTCATCAAAATGTAAGAATCAATAATTAAAACAACAGTAAAACCAAGCAGAAGAAAAATCAGTTCCTGACACAGAAAATCCAACCAAGGGGGGGGGACTAAAATCCAGCAGGCCAAATGTTCAAATAATAGAAAATCATCAGGGAATGCACCACATAAATTTCTTGGGGAGGAAAGTTCCAAAGGCTAAGCATGGAAAGAGAAAGGTTTGTGCACTCTGACCAACCAAATTTCAGATGGGAAAGAGATCAGCTAATCCATGTGAATTGGTAGGTTTGTGGAGGAAAAGACAAATAAATGTGGAACATTACATAGAACCTGAGGAAGATATTTCCCAGCTACCTGACTCTGAGAGGTTGCTACCTTGTATACCAGAGCTTTCCAAACTTTTCATGCTGGTGACACACTTTTTAGACATGCATCATTTCACGACACACTAATTCAGTTTTACTAGCAACCCAAAAGTTAAATTAACCCCTTATAAGAGATACGGGCACATACATAAATTGTAATACCGAAATGTATGAGGACACAACATATAAAAATCTTTCATTTATATTTTAAAAAATATATGATTTATAAATAATAACATATATTTCCAAGGCTCAGGTGGGAGTGGGTCATTCTTGGTCCAGGAAGGTGACACACCTACACACTTCAGGAGACACACTAACATTTCGCGACACACCATTTGGAAAGCCCTGTTGCATACCATATGCAGTATTGCCACACATTCTGACATGTATCTTGTGGCCTGTCTCAAGGATCTCATTAAATACTATTAGCAGTTCTGCTCTACAAAGGCATTACCTTTCTGTGGTGATGGGACTGCATGCTCCTTTAAGGTAAGGTAGCAGTGCTGCTAGTAGGGTCTCCCATGTCAAATAGGCTTTTGCTGAGGAGCCAGACCAAATGTGCCAAACACCAACTGTGCAGTAGCATTAGTAGGCTAGCTGAGGGTCTCTCAGAGACAACAGCAGCGGATCCCTAGCTAACACTTTCTAGTATTTCTAGTATTGTGCAGAAGAAGGCAATGATAAACACTCCTGAAGCCTTCTGTCTTGAAACCCCTATGATGAGACAATCCAATCTTCAGTGCATTGTTTCCACTAGCTTTTTATTTCTTCTTGGTCATGCACTGTATTCCCCTGCTGAACACAGAGCATCCCCACTCTTGGTTTAACTTTCCCTTTGAAAAGAGATGACAGACTTATTCAAGGAAGAAGCATTTGAAGATAAACCCACAATTTTAGAAACTGAAATGTAAGCTGCATTCAAAGCACTCGGCAAAAATAAAGCACTAGGAACAGATGGCATACCAATAGAATTACTTCAAGCAACAGAGACAGAATCCACTCAGATTCTTATTACAATCTGTCAACAAATATGGAAAACAAAAGAATGGCCCACAGATTGGAAATGTGCAAAATACATTCCAGTCCCTGAAGAAGGTGACATTAGGGATTGCAGTAACCACTGGACCATTGCATAAATCTCCCACACTGCAATTTGATACTCAAAATTATTCTACAACAAAGACTTTTACCATATATGGTAAAGAACTGCCAGATATTCAAGCTAGGTTCAGAAGAGGAAGAAGCAGGAGAGATCATATTGCAAACACTGGATAAAGGAGTGCAGCAAAAAATCAACCCGTGCTTTATAGATTATAGCAAAATCTTTGATTATATAGATCATGAAAAATTACTTAAAGAAATGGGTATAACACAATATTTGGTTATCCTAATGCATACTCAGGACAGGAAGCCTCTGTGAGGACAGAATATGAAGATACATAATAGTATCCACTTGACAAGGGGGTTAGGCAAGGCTGCATTTTATCACCCTATTTATTTAATATGCACCTGCCCTGCTTTTACCTATAAACCAGGTTCAGAGTTCCCAAGTCACGAAGGCTGTGGAAGCAAGAGGTTTCCAGTACAAACAGTCCAGGAAAAGAGGAAGACCACATTTCAGGTGGATAAATTCAGCCAAGGAAGCCACACTCCTGAGTTTGCAAAACCTGAGTGGGGCTGTTGATGGCAGGGTGACTTGGAGTTCTCTTGTTCACATAAGCCAAATTCAACTTGATGGCAGCTAACAACAACAACAAGCAGTTCCATAGCATTATGGTTCCTCTTTGGTCTCCATCAAAGCACTGATAATGGAATACATTGTACTGTATAATCTTCTGTACTAATGCAAGTATCAATTTGTTTTTTAGATGTAGGATAAATTACTATATCTAAACATTATATCAGTATTAGTAATTTCTTCCACAGTAGCACTATTGGACAAGAAGACGCTTAGGGAAAAGTAATAATTTAGCATGCAAAAACCTCCCTTCCAGACCTTTTCTGCTCACATAGCTTTTCTGCAAAATATCATATATTTTCATTCTTCTATTTAAAAAATGTTCTTTCCAATATAGTAAGGCAGAGGATTGTTTTGTCTAGTGGCTGAATTGCCCCTCAAGTTCAGTCTGGAGGGCCAGATGGTCACAGAGAGCGAGCCACACTGCCCCCCAAAGTCCCTCAATAACATTCGCTTGCCCAGCCTGCTCCCCCATTTCTCTGTATTCCATGCAGAATGAAGCACACAGAAATTCCCAACTAGAAGCCTGAATGGGGTGGAATTGCAATGATTAAAGATTTCTCATCCTGAAAGAAAGATGGGGTGTAAATTCAACAAACAAACAAACAGTGGGGTCTCATTCCCTACCCCATCCACGTTCCCATCTGGACATGGGTCAGGAAGGAATCCTATTATTCTTTCCCATATTCAGTGATAAGACTGTTCCATCCACATTCATAAAGCTTTTGACATTAAAAAAGTATTAATGTTTGGATTTACTTTTGTACACCATTTCCCCTAATGCACATAATCTATCAGTTTTTCCCTAAAATATGCAATTTGAACTCAGCATTGCCTAATACATGCACTTTACGTGCAATTTTTGGACTAAGAACTGCATCAGAAAATTTGGAGTAATGCCCAGTTCAAAGAATTTCTGTGTTCTAATCAGCAGATTAATTCAAATAGTAGAAATCAGGTCAACGGTTAAAAAATGTGTACCAGGCAAATATGCTGCCTATTCATTGGGTAGAAACACCTCCCCCCGCCCCCATATCTTACAAGTAAGATTTTGTTGTGGTGTTCATTTGCTCTTTTTATTTCTCAGTCTATGAGGCAAATGGGATCAATTTTCAAGAAAACAATAGGGACAGTATGGTTTCAATGCAAGTTTTGCGTAGTGGTGACTCTGACTTGACAATTGAGTAAAGCATACAGCCTACAGAGAAAAGCAAACAAGAAAAAAGATTGTGATCAAACAGATTTGCTTTGATTTTTCAGAAATGCCTAAGACACCAAGCCACATTAACAAAACATGTTCACTAATTAGAACAGTACTTATGAATTTCAACTTGCTGCATGATTAAAACTGTTTGTTATTCATAAGCCTATGAAAAGATGGTTAAAATGTTAATTTGATTCTAGAACTACAATTTGACTAACAAAATTTATTTTTTGAGTGATATATATTTGCATAAATAAGTAGTTACAAGAGTTCCTACCAATAGGTAATGCACAAATGTTGTCAAGGTCTCAATATTTTACTTTGACAGGTGACAATCAAAATGTTTACATGAAAGTTCTATCCTATGGCAAATTAAATAATCAGAAACAGGAGGTGCTTCCATGTGTATCAATAAAACTGATCATCTTTTTATAAGCACAGGAAATCATTAGATATTTGTATCAATGATGGTGTTAGTTATAAAACGGATTTCAGAAAAAATAAGCCTCCTTAGATTTTTGAATTTTAGTGAATAGCCTTATTCTCTAATTTAGGACAGCATTTCTCAAGCTATTTGATGTGGGGGACTAGCAGTTTGTGTTTTTTTCTCACATGCAACAAGGACTAGCACTATATTTGTACCCATTGGCTACAGTTTTCTTTCTTTCCCAGAAACTTGCTATGGGCCAGCAGCGGATATCATAGTGACCAGGACTTTAAGTAGCAATGGTTTAGAAATCAAGACCATCTTCTGGTCATAAATGAGTATGTACCTGCCAACTCATACAGCCAGTAAATCTGTACCACATCACAGTCTACAACATATAAACCTAGAGACAAAGAGCAAAATCATGTGGTTGGTTAAAGGTTGGTATTTTTTTAATTTGGGGGGGCAGGGGGAGAATAGTCATTAAATTTTTACCTATATACATTGGAGTAGTATTGTATATTTGGAATTTATACACAAGTGTGACGGCCCCATGTGAGTGATCACCATATGATGAGCTACATTGGGAAAAAAAAGTATTATACAATTGGATCCTTCTTCTGTACCACTGGGAAAAAAAATGTCCAATCACCTAGTGTACTGAGCAGATAATCAGGGCGGGATAGTGTCATGTCCTGCTTCCAGAGCATGGACTCTGACTCAAAGTCTGAAGCAGAGGGCATGCCAGGGCCTGCTGTACAGAGAGAGGTTGCAGTGCCAGAAACAGAACAGAAGGTGGTGCCAGCTCCAACAGAGAGTCCTGCCTCTTCAGATATAGAAGAACACTTACCTAGACCCAGCTTCGCACAGCACAGGCAGCAAAGAGAGACCCAGCATCACTCTCTCAGAATTTATAACCGGCAACAATCAATCAAGGAACAGCTGCACTAGGCTTTGGGTCTATTTAGCTGGCAATTGACCTTGGACACTCCCTTGCTGTGAAACCTTGCTGGACTTTGTTTATGTTGGACTTTATTTATGACTCCTTGCTTACTGCCTGGAAGTAAGTCACAAGCTGGGAGATATACAGTTGTTTTGTTTGATTTATCAGTTGTGCCAGGACTGAGATAAGATAGATAGTGCTTTTTCAAATAAGACTATATTGGCTATGCAAGTTTACATGAGGAAGCAGTGAAGTCTGTCTTTCTGGGTTCTCAGAGTATTTGAAATGAGCCGTCATCTGAGCTGCTAACCAGTGTCACAGTCCTTAAATGCTATGCTCTGTTTTAGAAAGCTTTCCACCACTGGGAACCTGTATACTTTCTCCCAGACTATCTGTGTGATTCCGCCACTCTTATTTCCATCAAATTCCACTTCAGACCACACCTTTAGTGTGAAATCTTTGCTGCAACTCCCCCATGTTCCTATCTCCCCCAGTAATGAAGCATGTAAATAACAGTAAGCACAAGTAACTAAAACAACTGTGTGTTCCACCCCTGTCTGCTTTGCTCCCATTTCTCTCTTATCTTCCACTGTGGTTTCCTCTCCACAAAATGCTGGATTTAGTTGATCTGAGAAGGATAGTGCTATATAAAGGAGCAATGGCACAGTAGGAAAGAGAAATGTCAGGACTCAGGGAGCAGCCATTGCAGTTGTACAGAGCAGAAAGAGAGACAGAAAGGACAGATGGCTGTGCTTTCATGTAAGAAGGAACAGCAACAAGATGTTGAGGGCCTCAAAACTGTCTCCCAGCTCAAATAACCTGGGTAATCATGTTGATAGTCCCCTGGGCTGACATGCTGCTGCTTATTGCCATAACCTCATTTGATCCAGCAAGCTAATCTGGCTTATATTACAGTGACTGAATGCACTTTCTCACAATTATAGAAAGAGAAATTAATTATGATTTTCCTTCCAATGCTATGGGATCCTGGTATCTGCAGTTTAGGAAAGGGTATTCAGAATTATCAGCTAGAGAGCATGAGTGCCTCAACAAACTACAAACCCCAGGATTCCATAGGATGTTCCATGACCATTGGACTGGAAACATAGTGCTATAATTTCCTATAACCATGTAAGATGAATACTAGATGAGACTTTGCAGGTAGATAACATAACTCAGCTTTGCTCATTAGGTTTCTCTGTATATCAGCAGGCAAGATCATAGGTGTGGAGGCAGAGTTACAGTTGTCTATTGGGATGGAATAGAATTCTGTCAGTGTGCCACCCACCCTGCTGTGCAGTAGTATTAAAAGGGAAATTCAATTGATTTATTTCCCCCATAACTCTAGGAGAAATTAGGGAAACTGCCTTAAGCTATCTATTGAGGAATCCTTCTTCCATAAATTGTGAATTTTAACAATGAATTTTAAATATGTATTGACTGTTTTTAGGTATCTATATTACTTGTTTTTTAAGATGATATTATGAATTTTAACTATTATTTTTAATTAATATTCTGTTCTTAACTGATATCTGTTAATCTGTTGTTTTCCCCACCTCAACAACACGATATTATAATTATAGAAGGAGAAGAAGGAGAAGGAGAAGAAGTTCATAATACTACATTAATATTAATTATTATTACTACTAGTATCTGCACCCGATAATTGATGACTCCAAGAACTCTGCCACAGCTTTAAAGCATAAACTGTGAGCAATTTTTTCACCATTACTACTACTTCTACTAGTACTACTAACTTTTTAATGATTTTACACCAATTGAATGAAAACTACTAAATCTGAAAATATTTCAACATTGTCCCATTTGTAAACAGTAGTCAGTACTAGATGTTCTCATGATGAGTGACTGAAGCAGGTTCTCCTTGCCTCTGCAAGCACCCGCCAAGGAAGTGGAACTTGATTATCTCACATTTTGTTTTATTACACCTTCCCAGAAAAAGATAAGGGACAGGATAGAGAGCTGCTGTTTTTGGCAGCAGACATATGTCTCCAGTAACTTCTATTTCTGGCCTTAACTGATCATTTCAATCTGAAAAGCATTTCAGGCTGCGACTGCACAGAAAATTGGGTCTGCTTCCATTTCTCTACCTCCATAATGTTACATATGAAGTGGAGACTCACAGATTTGGTGCAGATAATTTGGACCTTATGTCAGCTGATATCTGTGAATCCCTACTTCACATATTTCATCAGAAGCAGAGAATCAAAAATGTTGCAGACCCCATATTTTATATTTTATTTGAATAGGACATTGTAGTCCTCTTCAAGTCTTTGCCAGCTGGTGCTATCATTAGGCTAACAAGGCAGCTGACTACAATGCAAACCTCAGAGGGGCACAGGTTTTTTTAACCCTTACAAAATAATGCAACTGAAAATCTATCAATCAATAGATAAACAGGTAGATAGATATAAAGATAAATAACACAACTATGCTATGGAATATAGTTAATTACTCCATTATTCTTATGGAAAATTTATATATTCTATTTTTATCTGTTCTTTTATATGCATTATCCTTTTATATGTATTTTTATTGACAAAGAGAAAAATATCTCTTATTCTTCTCAGTTAGCAACCTGTGTTGTTTATAGTAGTACATATGACAATTTAATAGAGATCTTTGATGATACAAGCACTTTTCTTTTATATTTGAGAAAGATTGTTGTTCCTGGAACATGATTTTTTCTCTCTGCTCCCATTACTTAACAACTTGTCCTCTGAGAATATGGTGGAACTGAAGATCATTCTGTTTCTGCACAGTGAAGATGTGAAGCTTGTTCACTAAAAATGACTTCAAGGAGTAATTCCTAAGAATGGCATGGTTTAAACATGAGCCAAATTTTAGCATGGGTCAAAACACTAAAAAGCTGAGCTGAGGAAACTTATTTTGTGATGGAGGATTTTTTAAAATGCAGTTAGCCCTGGAATACGAACAGTATAGGAGCATGACTAGTGTTTCATGAGGTCATTGCGTGTCTGGAGAGAACAATTTATTCGTGTCTTATCTGATTATGCACTATAGGCTAGGCTAGCTACATTTCTTTCTGGTGATTGAAATGAACAGGAACAAGTATGGGAATGTTAATGTTATTAAGTCTCACAACAAAGTGACAACTTGCTTTGGGTGACCCTGACCTGTTTTATGAAGATACAATTGTTTGTTGTGTCACTTATCTTTGCAATTTAAAATAAATTTAGCAGTTCAAGTTTTGTGCTTTTCATTTTCTTTTTCAATTTTTGAAAACTGAAGTTAGCAATTTTGAGGGATAGATGTAAGTAATTAGCCTTGCTGAGGGTGCAAAATAACACCAGTAATGGCATAGGGCAAAAATGGGAGCAGGAACATGGGTCACATGTAAGCCCAGCCACCCAGACTTTCCCCACTGAGCTCAAATATCTGTGCAGACTTCTGTAAACAGCTTTTGTTGAATGCAGTTACAGAGCTCCTGTGACTGAAAGCACAGCCTCATAAAGGATTCCAAATTATGGGAGTTCCCTTATTGTGATTGCCAGCAGACACAATTACAGTGGACTGTACAGTCCTTCATGCTAAATGTAACAAAGGTCTAGGAAATTGCCAGTGCATACTGACGTTTGGAGGAAGCATGTGTAATTTACCTGCCTTTAGTTTATTCTAACACATGAACAGGCAAACAATTCCATAGGGTTCTACTATAACCAGTAAGTTTAGGACTGAACTATTTCCATATATTTTAATGGAGTTGGGCATGCCTAACATGTTAATTAAAATTAATTAAAATTATAAGAGAACAGTAGCTTATATTGGTGTTTCTTGAGCTATCTGATGTGGTGGTTGGGGAAAAAATTGCCAGCACACCATATTTGGGTCATATTATTATCAGATTTGTATAGTTTCACAGAAAATTGCCACAGAGCAGCAGCCAGTGGGCTCATAGACCAGCACTAGTCTAAATGGCTCAGTTTTAGGCTTCAGCATTTAATGTTTTTCTATGCCTTGAATTGATCAGGGTCCATTAAGCAGCGGCCTTTTCCTCTGCAAAATTGGGAGAAACAAGATAAGGAACATCATGATTATACAATATCTTTGAACATACTATGTTAGCTCAATCAGTGTGGTTTACTTTTTTTTTAAAAAAAAAGGACTTAGCAACAGAAGTGTAGGACAATCTGATTACATCAACTGAATAATGAAAATCTATTTTCCACACAGGATATGAAGATAAAGATGGAAATGTTTTCTTTATACGTAATGAAACACCACTGAGTTCAAAAGCAATTTGGAAAAGATAGCACAGATCAACAGAGGGAAAATGAAGAGATACCACCTAAGGATAGAGCAAAGTTCACACTTTATCTGCAAAAGAACTAGTGAAGAGAAATCAAATAGAATTTTTTTTTAAAGGCAACATAATATCAAGCTATGAAGTAGATCCAGTGAACCATAACAATGAAATGTTAATATTCAAGAAAAACTAAAAATACACACTTCAAAAAATCTTTTTCACGTGGTACACATACAGCTGATACATTTTAAATGGTCAGAACACAAATGGTCAAGGTCTGAATAAGAAAAGCAACGGATAGCAAGTATGAAGTGAGAGATAGAGCTTGTCTGTTTAGTAAGAGAACACTGAATAATTCATAGCTGAGAAGGGCACCATGGATCAAGAATTCCTATGAATATCTGCAGTATAAAAAGTCACATTGAAATCTATGAAAATAAAATTAAGCTTCACTTTCTGCATAGATATTAGGGGCAAAATCATGGCTAACTAACCATTTCGTCAAATTGTGACAAATGTGTGCAAAGAAATTTGTAACAAGCAATACTGTAGCTGGAGATAAGACCCCAAAGAGGTCTTGTTTTGGTCTGTCTGATCTCCCCTGGGATCCAGTGGTGTGTTGCATGAGGACTAATACATTCTTCTTAAAATCTTTACTCCAGACCATCATAATAGCCCATAAAGCATATCTCTGAGATCAGCCAGAATACCTGCCTAGAAACTGTCTAATTTTATTTCATATCATTCAGTTTACCCATATTTATACATATTGGCCAGTATTTTGTATCAACTACTTAGTTAAATATACTTAAGTAGTGGTCTTGAGTATGGAACAGTTACAGAAGAGTAAATCTAGGTAACTGTTATATATTCATGATTGTGAGGAAAGGTTGGACAAAACCTAAGTCCAAATAAAATATATATGATGTACATTAAAGTTTTTTTATGTACATTGATGTACATTTTTTAATGATGTACATTAAAGTTTTGCACCTGGGGAAGACAGTGAATGATGCAATCCCATGTAATACCTGCATGAGTCATTGGGTTGTGTAACCAGGGAAGAAAGGTGCATCATACATGGGAACTAGCAAGGTTGGCTAGATGTTGCATCAGAAATGTATGTATATAAGGGGGTGTGTTCTAACCAACTCTGCCCTCTTGATATCTGAAGGAGTGGCTAGAGGCTATGTTAGATGCATATCTTTGCATGCTGTGGAATGCTGGTACTCCGTTGGAGGACTGTATATATGTACGTATCGTAACTGGAAAGTAAAAGCCTCCTGTTGGAGGATAACATTGTTTGGGAGTATTTTCCTGGCTTCAGGGCTTTGCTGCTAGTGTCTAATGCTCTGCTGGGACGCATCTAAGCTCTGTGAGTAAAACTTTGTTACATGGTGTTTTTCAAACACTTGACTCTGGTGAGCTGTTTTGCCAGAGCTCAGTGCTGGAGGGAAGTGCTACCAGGGTTTTTGTGTAGTGCCCATCATCCGCCATCCCTCTGACAATGATCACTACTAGTCACAATTGTGATAGTATTGCCACAATCATTGGTTCCCTCCCCCCAACCTACTTTACCAGGCATCAGCTACATGAGGAGAAGGAAGTCCATCTGCCAGTTATCAGAGCATGGGTGGATGATGTTGTCATCAGGACTTTTTTTGGGGGTGGGAGTAGGTTGGGCCAGGAAGGCTACTTAGTTAAAGATAATAATCTAAGTAGCCAATAAAGAATAGTGACTAGTATTGTTGTTACAGAATATTGGATATAGTCACTCCATTAAGAAGATTTTAATTTGTTATAGGAAGAGAACCACATCCTCTTCACTGGTGGCATTGCTGCCTGTTCTCTTGCACTCCTCCTGTATACAATTGTCCCGAGAGGGAGGGAAAGGATACAAAGCAAGTGGAAGATACAAAGCAAGTAGAAGATACTGCTCTGCCACCAACCGGACCACCAATTTTTCTCATCGATTTCAGTAACTCAGTGTAGATCTAAGCCAATGTACTACTAAGATGCTCCAATGCTGCTATGCTGACAACAGCTGCACACATTATTATTTTTTTACATGATATGGAAAAAGGTGGAAAGAAAGTGGTGTTGACAATAATATACACCCAAACATTATTTCAAACAGAATGGTGCTAACTACATTGTCATAGTGACATTAGATGTCTATATACAAACAACCTTTATTTTATGGTTCATGGACCCACCATAATGAACATCTTAATTGTATGAATTTAAGGTATAAGAAACGTTCACCTACTAAAAATAAGATATAAATGCATAAAATAAATTAAAATTATAAACAATATGGATTATTAGGTAAAATATAGATTAGGTTTTCATTCATTCCATCTCATTAACACAATGAAATTGAACTGATCTCATAGTACATTAGCAGTATCCTGACATAGTTTTGATACTTTCTCTCTCTGATCTTAATAGCCAATGAGAGAAATTTGGTGACAGATAGGGTTATGTTTGGACAAATGTCCTCTAATGGGATTTTTACATGAAACTTTTCTGAATGGCTTAGCAAACAGCTCAATAAGGGAGAGTTCAAATGACTGTGACTCTAATTATAAAAAAATACAAGATAACAGAATATGCAACATTGTTTCAACATCTTGGGATGGCACAGGGACAAAGTCTTGCAGAAATGGGCGACCCAGCATATCTACCAAAAAGTAATTCTTAGGGGAAAGCATAGGAATAATTATATACATATATACAGGAATATAACCAACAGGGAAGCAAAGATCCTTTTCTCTTTTAAAATATATATAAAATATATATAAAAATAAAATATAGACTGCCCCCATGACTATTATGACCCACAGCTGTCCACTCTGTTGTTGCTGTTGTTATATTTATATCTTGCTTCTTTGCAGTCCAGGACTTAAGATAGCTCACAAGTCCACATCATACAAAGTGAAGAATATAATATAATTAAACTACCAACAGCATTAAAAGCATGGCCATTAAAAAGAACACCAGCAAATACAGATAATTCAGCACATTTAGAAAAGTCCTTCCCTCCCTGAGCAATCAATCCTAAGGTCAACTAAAACAAAACAAAAAAGCCCTTATCTGCCTACAGAATGATACAAAAGAAGGTGACAGCACGTGTTGCATCTGTACCCAGAAGAGGTCTTCAATTAGACCAAACAGCCTAGCCAAAGGCTCAAGATTTTTCCTACCTTTTATTTTAGGAGTGGGCAAAGTATGTCACTACAGCTGCTCCTGGCTCCCAAGTCTGTTTTTGAGGTTCTTGGCACTTCCATACCTTGTGGACCACTCTTTTACTGCCTTATCAAATGAATTGCCCCTCCTGTAAGTCTCCAAAGTCAATTTTCAAATAGGTTTCAAGGGAGCATAGGTTACTTCTGATTTGATGGTATTTTTCCTATTTGCTCAGATTTTTGGCAATCCATGTGTCCCCCAAAGGGTTCAAAGAGAGAAAACTGGCTCTCAAACCCACCACAGTTGCCCACCCATAATTGTATTACCAAACATGCGCATAGCAGACTATATAGCAGGCTACGTAATCTTCAGGAAGATAAAGGAAAGGTCTAAGAAAAGCAAAGGCCTTTACCTCTAGCTGTGAAGACCTTGACTGACCACTACTTTTTTTTAGAAGAAATATATACCCTGCCTTTAAACATTAAACCATTTCCAAAGCTTTATGTTACAGAAACCATTGACATCACAAGTGCACAAGTAAGACAATGCCACAGAAAAAATGAAATATGTTTCTTTTGTTTAGCAGTGGGGTAGAAAAGAATGTTGGGGCAACTGGTGGCCTAGAGTGGATGACTGCATTGCCTGTCATTGAATTAAATGGATCTGTGTAATCAGGTTGCCCGTGCTGCTTTGAACTGCTTGCAGGGAAATGGGTATATTTGGTAACAGTAACTTGTCAAATTGTTAATAAAAGTGCATCAACTTAAGTTGTATGTTCAAAAATGAAAGAGGAGATGAAAGGAAAGCAAACATTAATGGAAAAAGCAGCAATGATAATGATACTTAAAATGTACCGTGGGGTTTCCCTTAAAAAAAAATATGAAAGTATGATGCATGAAACTAGTTTCATAGCAGTTATTCTGCAGATACTGTGGCCCTTTCCACACGGGGGTTTAAAAACGGTGTAGAGCAACCTCTGACGGAGGTTGTCTACACCATAAAGTGAATTGGGGCAGACTACTTTTATGTAGTTCCATACCCCAATCCATGCTAGGGCGCCCGGAAGTGGCGGCGCCACGTGCTTTTTGAAAACCACTTTTCAAGTGGTTTTTAAAAAGCACAATCGTGCAGCTGCGTGCAGCCCCGTCGCAGTGCCCAGTGTGGATTTGCAGGTGCAAGCAAGGGTGTGCCTGCAGATCTGCTGGGGGCAGGTTTTCTGGCTGGCGAGCTTCTCCAGTTGGTGGAGAGCCTCCGGCAGTCGTAAGCTGCCATTTTGGGCCCCGCAGGACGCCGCGGAACGCTGAGGAGTGTGGAGCAGCAAAAAGCTCCGTTTCAGCATGGTTTCCCCCGTTTCTTCGCCCGCGTGTGGAAAGGGCCTGTATATCATCATCATCAGAAATTCCTGGTATTTTTCAAGCATAGATCCCAAACCAATTCCAGTAAGGAATTTCTTGATTATATATTGAGTCTACGGAATGATGTGTTTCTGAAATATATTTAATATGAATGATGGTGTTTATGTTCTTTCACAGTATGTGAAGCTGTTCCTGCAGCCAATATCAAGAAGAGTCCTATATGAATTGTCTAGAGTTTTCAGATATGACTTATTACCAAAACCATGAGCTATATTTTCACCATCCCTGCTCTAAGGACTATGGTCTTCCAGATGTTCAGTTTCCATCAGACTCAACCAGCATGGCCAGTGGTGAGGAATGATAGAAATAATAGTACATCACCATCTGGAGTCCTACAGTTTCCCCACCCTTGCCCTGGGATGCTAGACTACATGATCTCCTGGTCTGATTCAGTGGGCTTCTTTTCAGTAACATTCTTAATATTAGAGGCATGCAGCTGTGTGCTGGGTTGTGGCCAAAAACATGTTAATGGAAAGCATGTGACCCATGTGTATACACACAAAAGGTCCACAAAAGTTTTTAAATGCAAGAAAGTGATTATTCTAATAGCACTAATCTTCTTCTCCAGCTGGCTGAATCCAGAGTTACAGCTCTCCCTTGTCCCACACTACGAAGAGAATGATTTTCACAGCTTAATAACTTGGCCAATTAAATTTAAAACAATTCAAAAGGGTCTTGTTATCATTACAGAATAATGGACTACAAAATGTTAGTGTTGTGGGGATAAAATATGAAAGACTTCCTTAACGCTGTTCTTAAACCTCTCTCCTTTTGATTACAAGAATAAGTTCTTAGGAATTAAAAAATAATGCTTCCCTTAACAAGCATCTTATGGGTGGTATGTCATTTTTTTCATCCTGTAGATTAAAGACATAGCATGCAATAATTATGGGTTCCCTTTGAAGTGCATGCTTTCCTTATGAGCACTAGAACAAAAGTCATTGGAATGTCATAAAATAAAAAGGATCATTTGTGCTCTTCATGCAAGGAGCCTAGTCATTCTAAATTTTAGCTGCCCAATCTCTCTGAAGTACAGTGTAAGGAATCCAGCCCTCATATTTTGCAAAGAGCAAAGCATGTCAGATTGTCCAAAGGAAGAAGAAGAGGAATAATTGAATATGTAATGCTGAGCGAAGATATGTTGCTGTACAAGGTGAACAAAATGTTGCCTATCACCCTCTTTCATGTACAAAACCTGACATGATTAGCAGTTGAATTTTACTTCAGGATGAAAATGAGGACAGCATATTCTATTGTTATCTGATGGCCACCTGGATGCCTTCAGTCAAGACACACAGAACGCATGGAGGTATCCTTGGAGACCTAACTCTCCCTGATGAACAATATTTTCTACCTGAGAAGGATGGTTTATGGTAGTTTGCAACATCCTATTAGCAGAATCCAAAGAAATTATGCACAAATACAGTGGGAATCATTGTGTAGGGACACGTAGGGTCTTCCTACATACAATGGAAGACAAGGAGTGATTAATTCTCTTCCCTTTGTACAAAAACACACCTCTAAAGTGAGCAAAGACAAAATGTCAGGTCGTAGGTAGTATTTGGTGGCAGAGATGATCACTCAGGAAACCACACCCATAATATGTAGCTCTGTGAAAGGACCTCTAAGAGTCAGATATTTGGTATTGTCCTTGGCTTTCTGCAGCTACTACTTCTCTCCACAGAGGACAAGTGGGCTGGTTGGAGTGAGCAATATAGTAATGGTGATGGAGATGGCAGTGCTTCTCCTTGCACCTTAGGCAGCAAAAGAAGTTGAGCTGCTATTGGGGATGCATAAAGTTGAGCATAAAACCATAGCCACACCTACCAACCCAGATTCTAGCCTCTTTAAACTGATTAGTGGTTGAGGATTTCCAAGAAGCCATTGGGGTAGTCATGAAGCATTCAGATTCTCAAACTTAACAAACTGTATGGCACATTAGCTTACATCTCCTCTATAATGGAAACTTGGTTGTGATATTGCCAACAGTCTTGACATCCTTCCCTAGAGCTTTTGACCCACTGGAGAGGTTTTGGCCAATCCCCATCCCAATATCCATGATACTAAGTCATATCAGCAAGAGGTGGGAGGTTGTTTTTGTCTTTAACTGATGAATTCTTGAAGTCACAGAAGCATTTGGACAATTCTGTTCAGAGATACAGATTACATTACAACAGTTATATTGTAGAACTGATTTTCCAACCTTCTTTTATTGAAGCAACAACAGTTGCAGAATGATGTTTGACCTTCCTCATTTTTTTGTCTATATCCCTGCTCATGTCTGGCTATAGAAACTGGAACTTTTTTACAATCATCCTTTTGCTTTTCTATTTAGGTGCTGCCAAGGTGCTCACTGAAATCTGTTATCAGTTGGAGACATTAATAATTCCTTCTATTTTAACAAGAACATTATAAATGAAAAGCTACCCATGGTAAATGAGACTAGTATGCATAAAAGTACATTACTATTACTTTTACTATCCTATCCACTTCTCTTGGAGGGTAAGGCTCTTTGTGACTGCTAGACTTGATTAATATATGTTGCCTTCAGTACCACAGGCCTCTGAACAACTGTTTCTGCAGATCATGAGAGGAAAAGCAGTATTATCACATCTTACCTGTGGGTTTCCCCTTGGTATCTGGTAGGCAAACATGGAAATAGAATGTTAGACTAAATAAGCCTTTAGTCTGATCCTGCTTGATTCTTCTTGTGTTCTTGTATATTATTTTCTGATGGAACATAAAGACCCCATTTCCTCACACTTTAGATAAAAAAAAGTAAAGTGGATACCATTCTGATTTTACAAATACCCATACTGGTTAGTCTACTGTTGTTTCTGATCTTTGAAAATTTGGCTTAGAATGGGAGTAGATTCCCACCAATCCCCTTGAAGCTTCTTATGACCTTAATTTTTAAAAATAATTTAGGGCAATTTTGGGGTGAGTTTTGCCCCTAAATAATCCCCAGACCATATCTGAATGCTTTCACATACTCTCCAGAATCCCTATTAACAAAGAATATCTATGTTTGCTCACATATCAGCCAAAATTGCTGAAAGTGACATTGAATCATTTTGGGTGGTGTTTTGGCTGACAATATGGTTGAATACTGAGATATTTTTCAGTGGAAACAGAAGGGGGGTGAAGCCTCAAAGGAAAATTGGCCCCTGCTCCCTACATAGCTCCCCATCCTGCCCTAGAACAATTGTATCTTCATGAGATAGATCAGGGTCACCCAAAGCAAGTTGTCATTCTGTTGTGAGACTTAATAACATTAAAATTCACATACTTTTTCCCATTCACTTCAACCACCCAAAAGAAATGTAACCAGCCTAGCCTATAGCCCATAACTAGATGAGACACTAATAAATTGTTCTCTCCAGATAAGCAGTAAACTCATGAAACACTAGTCATGCTCCTATACTGTTCCTATTCCAAGATTACCTGCATTTTAAAAAAACCTCCATCACAAAATAAGCTTCCTCAGCTCAGTTCTTCAGTGTTTTGACCCATGCTAAAAATTTTGCTCATGTTTAAACCATGTCATTTTTAGGAGTTACTCCCTGAATTCATTTTTAGTGAAAAAGCTTCACATCTTCACTGTGCGGAAACAGAATGATCTTCAGTTCCACCATATTCTCAGAGGAAAAGCTGTTAATTGGTGGGAGCAGAGAAAAAATCATGTTCCAAGCATCACTCTCTAAGGGCCTGAAATTCTCTGGCAGATGGATGAGGCAAGGAAATTTGCAACACATGATGTGCTGAAAGTGCAGGTTGATTTTTCCCCCCACAGTTAGCTATGAGTTCATCTTTCCACAGGCAATGGGCTGGGGGAGTTCAAGATTGTTTCCAGCAATTCACACATAGTCAAATATGTTTTTATGATAGATAGATAGATAGATAGATAGATAGATAGATAGATAGATAGATAGATAATCTGCCTTTTGAAATTATTGGAGTATTTATATCTTTTCAAAATACTAAAATAAGAGAAAAAGATTTACCTTTGTAAAACATAAAACCATCTGGACTCAAATAATTACCCCCACTTTAACAAACATGCAATAAGAGTGTGACTTTTATTAACCATTGTAGTATTTGCATGCATTTGTATGTCACATCTGTTTGTTGGAATATTTCAAAACTCAACCTTCATCCTGACAGATTCAAGGGTGATGTTTTGTTGTGTGCCTTCAAGTTGTTTCTGACTTATGATGACTCTACAATGATTCTATCATGGTACTGTTGTTGTTGCTGTTATTTGCAAGATTAGTCAGAGGGAAATTCCCCATTGCCTTCTTCTCAGCCTGACAGTGTGTGACTTGCCCTTGATCAATCAGTGTATTTCCATGACTGAGAGGGGATTTGAACCCTCGCCTCCAGCATCCTAGTCCAACAGACACACCACAGCATCACACTGGCTCTGAAGGAGAGCTTTTTTTCATGAAAAATTCTTAAAATGAAAAAAAAAATGGGAAAATGCATAAAACTTCTTGTAATATGTCATCTCAACACACACACACACGTTTGTGTGAATGAAAAATTTGTGTCCATTTTTTCACATTGCTAGCAGAAATTCTTTTCTGTTGACAGAAATGATATTCTGTTAGCAGAATTTTCTTTAGCCAGCCAATCTCAGAACACAATCCTATTTTGCAAAGATAACCAAGAGCCAGTTGAGCCAACAACTGCATCACTGCATCAAAACCGCTCACAGTCCAAGATGCTGGTGTTAGGATGGATAAACAAACCACACCTCACCATATCCCCAGGTGGACACAGAGCTGGCCTGAACTCGCACACACAAGGAGAAAGGTACAAAAGAAGGAAAAAACAGACACACACACCTTTGGTTAAAGGATTATTTATTCTTTTAGCTTCTTCTTATATCATTTTTATGTTTATATTAAAGAATGCTTACAGAAAAGAAAAGATTCATGCATCAGCATTAGCAGAGTCACAGCTTGTACACATGTTACATTTATCTCCCTTAATTTCCCTGAGTCTATATGACCCTGTTACATCCTAGGTCATTCTCAAAGATATCACTGTTGTTTCAAGAGTCCTTCACTTGTGCATACTGATTATATACAGGAGCAGAGCACACATGTTACATTCTATCTGACCCTTAATTTCCCTGAGTCTACATGACCCTGTTACATCCTAGGTCATTCTCAAAGATATCACTGTTGTTTCAAGAGTCCTTCACTTGTGCATACTGATTATATACAGGAGCAGAGCAGAATAAACAATTCTAAAGCAAGGTTGTTTGATGAGTTCTGAGTGTCTAAAATGCCAATTAATATCACAGGTAATTGTTAACACATATCAATTCTGTAGCAAATTACAGAGTCCCAAATTTCAAGCCTAACACTGGAAACAACTGAGAACTATTCTCAACTTGGCCTAGCTTTGTGTCATCATAGTGGTTGTGTCCATGGGCTGGAGAAAACTTCGATCAGGAATAACTCAGCTCCCCGTTCACTCTGTCTCTCCTTTGATCGTTTTTCGCTCTTCTGCCAGCCGGCCTTATTCAGGAGAGCACTCTTTCCAGAAGATTGCTCTGTCAGCAAATCTAGGTCAGCTGGCAGAAAGGCACTTGCCAAATCCTAACTCTTTACAGCTGACATATCTGTAAGTTAGTATGGTATTGCCTTTCTACAACAAATGCAAAGGAGATGCATTCTTAGTTCTGGAAGTTCTTTGTTAGTGCATTCAGAATTTACTATTTTTTTAAACAAAAATGTAAAGGGGAAAATAATAACTATTCAATCTTCCAAAATAGATCCACTGAGAGAATTGTACATATTAGGCAATGTATCAAGATGATAATATTTTTGCATCTAGCCACCATAGTAGAGTAGGTAAATTGTGAAGAACATTCTATCTTCCCCCATCACATGACACTATAATTCCAGACTGGTTTCAGGTTGACAACTGGAATACAATCCTAAAATTAAACAGAGTGTGCAAAGTGGCTAACCTTGTGCCCTCTTCCACAGCCACCAGCCAGCCAGCTCCCAAACCTCAATCTCATGCTCAGACCTAATCATTGTTAACACCTTATTCTGGCATCTAAAGCTGATTCACAGCATGGAGGCAGCATATGTGTCCAAACGTTGACAGAATGATACTGTATCCCCCTCCACTGGCACTGAGGCAGGCAGACAAGCTGACATTACAGCAGCTGGCATTACTAGAGGGCAGGTTAATTAACATTTGGAAATTAAACAGTGCAACAAGACTAGCAAGCATGAAAATAGAGATTACTCCATCATTTAAAGCAGACAAAGGTGGAAGAGATGACAGTGCAAGAATGATAACTATTATATAGATTATATGCAGTGCAACAGGAATGTTTGGAATACTCACCTAAGATGATGGATCAGAATGATAGTTAGTTTTAAGTTACTTTTTGCCACTATAATTCCAAGAATCCTCAGCCATGGTAGAAGTTTTAATGCAAAACAGTAATTTTTTCCAAAGATCCAGACGTAGTATTATTAAATTTCTGGCATCACAAATTTTAGTTCAAAGTAGTTCATTGATTCACAGTCATTTTTACTTACTCACTTCTCCTACATTTGACCACCTCCAGAAAATAATACAATACAAGCAACCTTTCCAAACCAGTCAACTAAAACATGGAATTAGAATCATGAAAACTATTTAATGAAAGTATTCAATTAATGCCACCAATTAATTAAAATGTGCCATTAATGCCACAAAGCCAGTGAACAGTAGTGCACCAATGTTTGCTATCAACGGCTATGCCACCTCATCAAAGGTTTTTCAAATTAAAAATGTGTCTGTTAGAGCAAAGCTAGCTGTGGCAGCATGAGATCTGTGATTGGATTGCCAGCTGCTTTTTAACATTTTAATAGGAGCAGCAGAAATGGACTGTTAACATTTTCTACTGTGTCTTTTTCCCAGTGTAGATTAAATGCACTCCCAGCTGAAATTTACCTCAAAGGAAAAAAAGATACATATACCTCCCCCACTGCCAGAAGATAAATAGCTATAGGTGAGCATCTTGAGAAATTAACTGTAAGAGAAACAGCTAATACTTATCTCCTCAAACTTCAGACCCAATCTGATCCCTCCACTCTCTATTGCTGCCATTAAATTATTTGTAAAAAGTTGGACATACAGTCTTGGATCTGTTGTGATAACATCTGGTTATAGGATCAGTTTTCTAGAAGCCAGTTGGAGGTATGTAGATTTGCTAGAATATTTTGTATAAAAAAGTAAAAATTAATGATGCAGTTTTTCTTGTGTGCTTTCAAGTTGTTTCTGACCTACGTAGACCCTAAGGCAAACTATCACAGGGTTTTCTGAGAATGTGTGATGCACCCACGATCACCCAGTATGTTTCTATGGCCAAGCAGAGAATCAAACCCTGGTCTCCAGGGTCATAGGCCAATTCTCATGCCACTACACCATACTGGTTCTAATGATGCAGTACTTCCTGTGTTTAACCCCATCCTTCTTCCCTTCTCTATGTTCTTCCTCTCTTTCCAAAAACTTTCCTCCTTTTGCCTCAAATTAGTTTATATAGGATGTGAAGAAATTTCACTGAAACTGTTCATTCTTGGCAAAATAATGGGTTCTTCCAGAAAGTATGAGCTTTTTGCAACAGGAGGATCACGCTATCCCCATAATCCCATCTTGGGAGAAAGGTAGGATATAAATTCGGATTTCAGTTAGTCAGACAATCAATCAATCATTCAACCTCCCTAATAAAGAATAATAGGGATTAACTCACTCCTTTCTGGGCATAATGGAAAGTGACAAATTACATAACAGAGATAAAATTAACATTAGAAGTGGAGTGGACCTCATAGGCAAAGTAATGGCTTCTCCTGTTAGCAGGTAACAAAATGAAACCTTATTCACATAACTGTCAGCCTTCCACAGAAAGCATGCTAATCATTTCAGTATCATTCAAATTTTCATATGTGTGCTGCCATGTGTGCTGTTAATGATGCTGTTCAACATATGACATGATGATGATGATGATGATGATGATGATGATGACAACAACTTATCTGATCCAGCCTTAAATCATCTAGCAGCACTGAAAAGTTATGTTGTTAAACTTTGCCACTCAAATTTGGTATCTCCCTGTATGTTTAAGAGAGGAAATACAGGAAGCCTGCTGAGGAAAAAGCAGTCTTTTCCTACCTCAGGGCACACCCAGATTGGTCCCAGATTTTCTTTTCTATACTGGCTTAAAATAAACTAACCTGGAGAGGTGGTATTAAAAAAACCTCTGATGTACTAGGAGCTGACAAAAAATATTCTGGGATAAAGAAAACATCTACTGATCTCCAAAATAAAGCCAGAAAGAACAGGAACTATATCAAGGACCTTCTGATCCTTTCGATTAGTCTGGATGTGCCCTCAGACTCCCTAGGTAGGCATTTGGAAATCTGCTCTACAGGTACAAGCACATAGCTTTTGCATATTTACAAAAACATAATAGTTACATTGGATCTTAGGCTTTTGGAGAGATTGATAATTCATCAAGAAAAAGTCTCACGAATTTATAGCACTTTGGTCTTATATTTTGAAAAAGTCTAACTTAATCATAGTCCAGGTTACTAAAAACAACAATAACAGCAATAATGTGTCATAAGTATACATGGATTATTCAGAATGACATAAAGAGGCCAGAGGAAACGAAGATGGAGTTTATCCAAAATACAATTACATATACTTAGCCATAGTATAAGTAGGGGATAATAATAAGCTTTATATATTTCAGGATTGTGTTACAATAGCCAGCCCTAACAAAATTCAGTTCTCTTACCATGTATAAAGGAGTATCGGAACATTTATTATGTTCATCTTGGTACTAACATAAAACCTATGCCCCAAACTTCAAACTACAATTGAAAGACAATCTATAACAGGGTATTGAGAGCAATTCAAAGCAAAGTGATTAATGTTCATCCATAATAAGAGGCCTCTATAGATTATTTTACTAATTTCTCAGATGAGCTCATGATGTATTTTGAAAGATACTGAGTCTCATGTTTGTGCTGAAGAGGCAAAGACAGAAAGCTGTGATTGAACTTAATACTTACATCTTCTCGAGTATCTTTATGAGATCTTGCAGCTTTCCTATGAATTCTGGAGAGCCAGAATGCAGTTTTTGGGGACCTTTCACCTGATCCATATAGAACCTTACATTGTGACTATCAAAATCTTCACTCCTTATAGCATCTCTGATTATATAACAGGAATGTACCCTAGGGAGGAGAGGAGAGATACAGTGCTACTGTCAGAGCAAAGTAATCTTACAACTTCCAATACCTAAGGTATAATTTAATAGGCAGTACATTCATATGCTTATATCTGGTACTTGTAAAGAGTTGGGTTGCCACAGAAATTTCTCTTATAATTCAAAGTAAAATTATAAGTAAAATTTGAGTTCATCCTCAGGCAAAACATCTGAGAAATTTTGAGACAAGTCAAAAGAGTGTTAGCAAGGGACACAAAACTTCTCAAAGTCGTTCACTTCTCTTCCTGATTTCCAACTAAAGAAGAGTTTGAAGCAAATGTGTCTTCTCCTCAAGCAAACCATCTGAAGAAGGGAAATTTTCTCAAGGGCACTCCACTTTGCCAAGGCTAGAAGCCAGCCAGGGCCTGGTCTTTGGGAAAATGAGCTATAACTCAGTGGCAAAATGCATACATCATGCATATACAAGCCATTTTCTACCACCCCCAGTTAAAATACATATAGTCATATAAAAGGATTGAACATTATCTTTGCCTTGAAAACTCTGCAAATCAGAGTACAGCAGTACAGAGCTAGGTAAACCAGGAGCTGGTTTCATTATGAGGCAGCTTCAGTGTTCTCATTCAGTGACATTAACTCGCCTAACAAATTACTAAAATAGTGAAATGTCGATTCATCAAATCCTGTTTCACCCTAAAGATGAATAATTTTATTATAACATGAACTTTTATGGATGTTAGCACACTTCATCAGATATAAGAAATATTGTCCAGAATTTCAGATATATATTCAGTTCACAGGGTAGGGAGTGTGTAGGAAATAAAGTACTGACAGCAACAATTGCAATAGAAGCACTGGTCCACTGACAAAATATTTTCCCTGTTAACAAGAAGATCCTAGCCTTGATAGGGTGTTCTTGCTGTCAGGATAGGATGATGAGATCAGCCACTTGATACGTGTAGTTTGAAAAGAAACCATTATCCCAATTTAAACCATTGATGATGAGGCAGAACTTTCTAATGACTAAGAAATATGTCATTCTAATCTCACTTAATAGCTTCAAAACAGAGATCTGAACTGATTTAACAAGAAGGTGGATTGGCCTGTGTAAATAATATAATTGCCAATCTTTTATTTACTATAAATTTCTATCACTGGAAATATATCCACTTTCAAGTATTTTTCTGGATTATATATATGCAGATGGAAAAGCAGGTGGGAGAACAGAAAGGATATAAATGTTTAAAAAAATAGAGAGAGAAATGCCAGATGTTCAAGCTGGGTTCAAGAAAGGAAGAATCACTAGGGATCAAAGACCCACAGATAGGAAACACTCAATATACATTCCAGTCCCAAGAAAGGGGACACCAGGGACTGCGATAACTACAGGACCATTGTAATAATTTTCCATGCAAGCAAAGTCATGCTCAAAATTCTACAACAAAAACTTCTACTTTATATGGAGCAAGAAATGACAGTTGTCCAAGCTTGATTCAAGAAGGGATGAGGCACTAGGATCATATGGCAAACATATATTGGATAAGGCAGCACACAAAAGAATTTCAAAAGAAATTGAAAGCCTGTGCTTCATAGATTATAGCAAAGCCTTTGACTGTGAACATCATAAGAAACTATGGATCACACTTAAAGAAATGAGTGTACCAAAACATTTGATTGTCCTGATGTATAACCTGTACACAGGGCAAGAGGGTGCTATTAGGACAGAATACAGAGAAATGGAATGGTTTCCAATTGGCACGGGCTATCAAGGCTGCATTTTATCACCCTATATGTTTAATTTGTACACTGAATGTGTCATATGTAAAGAGGATTAGACTCCGAGGAAGGAAGCATGAAAATTGGGGGACAGAATATCAACAAAGATATGCAGAGGACACCATTCTACTAGCACAAAATAGTAAAGACTTGGAACTGTTCCTGAATAAAGTAAAGAAGAAAGTTCAAAGGAAGATTTAGAGCTGAACATTGAGAAAACAAAAATAATGACCACAGATGATTTACATAACTTTAAAGTAGCTGATGAAACATGGAAATAAAGATTTTCCATACCTCACCTTTATCAGAATGGAGACTGCAGTCAAGAAATCAGAAAAAGACTAGGACTTGGAAGGACAACTATGAAGGAGCTAGACAAGATTCTGAAATGTTAAGATATATCATTGAATACAAAAGTTAGGATTGTCCATGCCACAGTTTTTCTAGTTTCTATGTATAGTTGTGCAAGCTGGATGGTGAAGAAAACTAATAGGAAGAAAGTCAACTAATTTGAAATGTTGTGTGGAGAAGAGTTCTACAGACACCATGGACTGCTAAAAAGATAAATGAGTGGGTCTTAGAGCAAATCAAGCCTGTATTCTCCCTAGAAGCCAAGATGACTAAGCTGAGACTGCCATACTTTGAACATATCATGAGAAGACATGACTCACTAGAAAAGACAATAAAGCTTGGTAAGATAGAAGGCAGTAAGAAAAGAGGACGATCACATGATGGATGGACTTAATTGAGGAAGCCATATCCCTGAGTCTGCAAGACCTGAGTAGGGCTGTTGATGACAGGTGACTTGGATATTTCTCATTCATGGGGTTGCCATAAATTTAAGTCAACTTGGTGGCAGTTAACAACAACAACATAGTGCTCCAAGACTGTGGAGAAAGTTAAAAGCAATAATGAGATGGTAATAGTGGTGATGATGACTATTTATATTTCACTTTTTTCTTGGAAATGGAACTCAAGGTGGGTTCCAAAAATTAAAAGATATAGGTAAATAGAGAGAGAGAGAGAGAGATGCATACAGAAAATTGTTTTTCAAAAATATAAACTGTTAATAGAATTAAAACCATTTTAAAATATATTACAAAGCAAGGAAAGAAATATGCAACACACTAATAAAAGTCCATTCCTAATAGAATAACCTGTTCTCTGAAGCCTATTTGAATAAAAAGTTCTTCACCTGCCAACAGAAGGACAATGAGGAAGGACCAGTTCTGCCTCCTTAAGAAGGGAATTTCAGAGTTGAAAGCAGTCACAAAAAGTTCCACTTCCTGTGTTCTCCCTAGACATGTCTATGAGAGTTGTGGAATCAAGAGAAGAGCTATCCCAAAGGTCTCACCTCGCAGGGAGGATATATAGGGGAATATGGTCTTAGCAATGTGGGATTTTGTATGTAATAACTAGCACTATGATTTCTACTTGAAAACAAATTGGTAGCCACGTTTTCTTTTTCTTTTCATTTAAAAAAACTGGGGGGCATTTTTCACATTACCTACCTAATCCCTAGTGAGGATATGTTTTGCAGCAGTTTTGACCACTTTTTATTGATTTTGGACTGGAAAATGGCCCATGAGAGGTCTTGGGATTTATGAAGTTGTTATGGAGAACATCACAAGCCGCAAAAGGGGATTCAAAAGCTACACTTTCCCTACCCACAGTATAAAAGGAGGCAAATGGCCTTTCTTCAAAGTCACCCCACACTGGCCGGTCTTTCACAAATCACCATTTGTTTTCCTTCCTCTTTGTTTCCTCCCTTGTACGAAAAAAGAAAAAAGCTCAGCTTGATAGTAAAGCTGGGGTGTAATTCTTCACTAAGTTGTTTCTCAAAGGAAGCAACAAGTTACTTTAGCAATTTTCTTCCTACTGCAGGAAAGTCCTCGGAAACCAGTTTTCAAAGCCTGTTCGCAGTTTGGGACTTATTCTGCACAAAATCCAAACATCATTATTGTACAAAAAACCAGCATTTTCTTCATATAAAATAATATTTCTGTGTAGATATATTATTTGCATACAGAAAGTGTCTTTATGCAAATTACCACTATGACAGCATTTTCTGCCTAGGAAACGTTTTGTTTTGTTTTTGCATAGGAAGTGATATTTCTGTGCAAAATATGATTTCCTCTGCAAAACCACCATATGCAAATTTTGCACAGAACATGTCCCCAACTGAACATTTTCACCAGTCCAGGATTCTTCTCATCTAGGTTTCTCCACACTTGAAAAACTGTTTCTTTAAAAACAGTTTTCAATTTTTTCAATTTCAAAAATTTTCAATTTTTCCACATATCTATAGCAAATGAATATATGTAGACCAAGGCACTGTACTAGGGGACTTGCTTTCTTTCAAAAAAGAGGGGTAGTATATAAAGTTTTGTTTATAAGCTCACTCCTTCCATGAAAATAATCTCTTCACTTTCCCGTAGGCATGCATATGGTCCTCAGAAAAATAAAACAAAAAACTGTGGAAAGAGGAAAAGTACAATTGCAGCAACAAAAAAATTAAACATCAACTGCACCATTGAATCAGGCAATAAATTCAATCTTGTATGCATCTCCCTTGTTCTTTTACAACATATTGCTTTACAGTTAATGTGTATAATCTTATTAGCTGATTGCATTGATCCCCAGTTCACTTGTAAGCAAAATTACTCTAAGCACAGAGTGGTACTTAAAAGTGATTCAAAGTCTCTATTAAAATGAGGTTTTTGGTGCATCAGCAAGGAAGAAAGCCCAAACTGCTAAAATATTTCTTCCATTTAAAGATTGGACAATTTGCTGATCTGTAAAACTTACTTTTCTGTTAAAAAGGGAGGGGGGATGAGACATTTCTGAAGCGCTGTAATTTACTAGATGCCTTCTTGAAAGCAAAGAGATTGACTTTCTGTCTACAGTAACCTAGAAGTTCTCTCTCTGTAAACACTGGGCTAGATTAAAGTTTAAATGATAAATGTCCAGGAAAGAAAGGTCACACTGGTGTATAATCTTCTTCTTCCAAGGCATTCCTCTTTGCTAAATAATATTGACTGATGTGAATGTTGGCAAATGTAGACCTCTCTTTGCTTTCTCTTAAAGACCTGAAAGGGAAAACAATCTATAATTGGGTTGCCATACCTATCAATCCTGCCTCTTTAGGAGGCATATTACCATGGTTTAATCTGAATTACAATCTGACCATTATTCCTCCTCTTCCTTTTCTTAATGCTATCAATTTGCTATCCTTCAAGTCTGTTTCATTCAAGTTATAAAGCTGTGGATTGTAAAATTCCCACCCACATAGAACTTCCATTAGAAAGAGCATGAGACATGGGTAGACTGTTATATATGATGGATTATATGATGGATGCGCACAACTTTTTTTTCTTGGCTGCATGCACACATACTTTTTGAGAATAATAATAACCCACCCCAACTGCTTTCTGATTCTACAGGAAAAAGAGTGATAAAGTCCTGACATCAGCATCCTTGTTTGTGAAAGTTCTTCTGCCAAATGAGTCCAAAATAGTTGCCAGGCAATCAGGAAAGGAAAGTAGTCAGCAATACACGTATTATCAAGCTTCGGTGATTAAATGGAGGATTTGAGTCTGCAGCCAAAACTAGAGGCTTCTTTTTTCTTCCTTCTCTCTCTCTCTCTTCCTTTTAAGCTAACGTGTAAAATACAACTCCTATATCCCTACTCCTCTTTCCCTTTCAGTTACTGTTCCATCAACTTCCATCTCATTAAGATCACTGAGGTCATGGATGAACACCTTTCCTATCCCAGCCCTGCTATGCACCATATACAACACTGAGATCAGGCAAGTGCTTCTGACAAAAGGAGCTCTTCCCCCCGCCCCATGCTCCAAAACTTCCTTGAAGGAATAATATGTTTCATGTACTAAATATACTTTTCTTTATTATCATCAATATTTAAAGTGAAACTCTGTGGAGGGATTTCCATCTGTTGGTGACAACCCTGAGGAAAAGAAAATTTTGGAGCTATAAGGTGAGGATGGTCTCACTTCCAAACCAGAAGCTCCAGAGCTCCTTCCCTCCGCTATTTCTCTTTCCTTTTCAGGAATCTAATGTATGAGACAAAATCAATCCCCCCCACCCTAGAAATGCATTTTAGCCTATCACTACTTTACAACATGCTGCTTTACTGTTGGCACTCCTGTATTCTGCAGCAATTTCCAAAAAAAGGTAACTAGATGGTGACCAAACATACAGCTGAAGAAGGAATTATCCTGTCACCAATAAGCCACAGCAGGTCAGGTGATACTTTCTCAACCCTACAAAATATGCTAAGCCAGCCTTTCTGTGTAATGAGTTGAGCACTAAGGTAAACATTGCCTTCCATCTGATGTGCTGCTTTCATAGTGCCTTTCTGTTCCCTGACTTTGGCTACTGAGGATGGGAGAATGTCCAAAATATTTGAAAAATGTTTGAAAATGTGTTTCTTAAATGTCAGGAAACCTTTTCAAGAAAAGTCCTAGACCGATAGATCAAAACTTATTCTACACAAATTTTGCAGGTGGTTATTTTGTGCAGAAATATTGTTTTTGCACAGAGAAAGATGCTTTAGTGCACATTCTATTCTGTGTGGAACACACAGTCTATTTCTGCAAAGGAAAAAATGCTGTTTTATGTGCAAAACAATCATGTACACTTTTTTGTGCAGAACAAGTCTTGAGCTGCAAAGATTCTTCAACCATAACACTGTTTTTAAAGATTTTCTTCCAGAAAAATAATATTTAAATTACTTTTTGCTTCCTTTGAGAAGAAAATTAATGAAGAACTACATCCCTTTTGGCTGAATTAGCACAGAATCAAAGATACAGCTATATCAAATTAATTAGTTTTGGTAGGATATCAAGAACGTATATTGTACATCCAATATCTTTGGATTTAATTCTAATCAGGACTGAGCAAAGTGAAAAGAAAAGAAAAGAAAAAAGCATCAGTGCCTTTGCCATCAGTGCCTTTCCTATAACAAAACAAGAAAATGACTTAGGTCCATATAGTCAATAAATGTCTGAAAGAAAGGACAAATGCAGAAACAAACATACTTTTCTGCTCAAGTAAAAAATTTATTTCTTACTACTAATCTTCGTATTCTACAGCTGCTCTGTGGCATGTGGTGGTGATGGCTGACCTCACATCATCATAATATCGTTGTCTGCTTATCTTTCCTGGAGTTTTCCCATATTAAATGCAGTTTGCACAGGATATATGACTTACTTAGGTGTCCCTTTTTCAGGCATGCATGGTAACATGGACTTTTCATTAACAAATATGGTTGGATAAAGTTCCATAAACTTCTCATGAGCTTCATTGGTGCTATGCAGATTATCTCTGAAGAAAAATATGAAAATAGTTAACTTTACAATAGCAAGGTTGTAGGAAGTGTTGTTACTTATCCCAAACCTTTACTTTGGCTATAGTAAGAACCAACATGCTCCAACACAGAGGGTGTAAAAGCTTGTTTTGGACTACAGTTCCAAGCATCCCTCAGCCAATCTGGTCAGTGGGCATGCTGGGTGGAGAATTTAGAAGTAATAGTCCAAAAAAGTTTTTTTTCCAAACTCTGTTCCAATATCCTGTCCCTTGAAAACGGATATGAGAGTTAACCTGGCAGTTAAATTTGAATATTCTAGATAATTCAGCAAATTTCATTCCAATACATCAGTGGTTAATGGAATCACAGAATTCTTAAGCAAAGAGGATTCAAAGTGGACTAGCTGAACCCCAGGCCTTGTTAAACCAAGATGCCTTGCTCCACTTATCCAATAAATTAACTGCACATTGTATGCCCTTTAACCCTTCCACCAAAATAAACTTTAATCCAATTATCAGTCTCCACTAGAGTAGACTCATTAAATCAATTACATTTCTATAACTGTTTAATTTGAAAATTCCCATTGATTCAATTAGTCTTTCCTAACTAAGACTAGCAATTGAAGTTAGACCACAATCCTTAAATTAAAAACTAAACTACAGACATCCCTCCACATTCGCTAGAGTTAAGGGCAAAGGACCCCCATGAAAGTGGATAAAATGTGAATAGGCCCTCCAAAACCATATTTAACACAAAAAAAGTATGATCACCATATTCAACCCACCATGGATTCTTTGAGGCATCAAGGTTCCTTCACAAGGCAGAAGTGGGTGGCTGGTGGGGCTTACTGCCACCTCCACTGCTGCCCCACACCATTTTTAATAGGGACTTACAAGCCTTGTTGGCAGTTTTTCAATCTCACAAATGGGTTTATTAACTAATTCAAATGCATTCCTCACTTATGGGAAAGGTAATTTCTCATTTTCCCCTCTATTGGCTTCCATTTTATTTTGTCAAATAAAGGACCCAATGGGTGTGACACTTTTTCCTCCTTCAGAGTAACCTAGGACAATGCAGCATCCAGGGCATATGGGGAAATAAAATGCCAACATCTTGGAAACAGCAACTCTGTGCCACCATTACTATGGTTAACAATACCAAGAAGAAGAAGAAAGAATGAAGGTAATGAATTATGTATGTAATAATGAAAATAAGTGTTATCACAGAGCAAAACATTTTTTTAACTCTAATGATATCTTGCTGGGACAGATGTTTGATCAATACGGCCATTTCCGCATGATGTGACTATACCACCATAGCATCAGGTTGCTTCTGAGTCAGAAGCTGTGCTACTGCACGATGTCATTGTTATCCAGCTGCTATCCTGTCCCCAAGCATTGCAAAACCGTCATATTCTATTTCCAGAAAAAATCTTTTAAAATCCATTAGCACTTCAATCCCGTCAGCCAGCTCAGTATGATAGTGTTATAGCGCTTGATAGCACTTTCAATCATTGCGAATCCAGCAGTGGGTGGGCCAGCTGATCCCTCCCTCAGTGACTCCCATAGATGGTAACTTTGAAATCTATCACCTCTCTGTGTTTATTTGAAAGTTCTCCTTTGAGTTAAAACTTTTTATTTTTTAATGCATTTTTAGGCATTATAGCATGAAAATGCAATAACGTACTGCTGTGTTTAGTATGGCTTCCAAAAGGAAAAAAAACAAGTAATCAGAGGTGGTGGAGTGGGGTAAAGGTGGGGAGAGGGAGTGGCCAAGTGTTGGAACTGACAAGACTTACAACTTTAGTCATTATGGGGTTAATTGGTCTATTGGTGTTATAGAGGACCTTCACCTGCGACTGTTATTGGAGCAGTTGTAAAGACTCTATAAGAGTAGCATTCTCTTAGTGAACACTCACTTCCTGATTTGCTCTGATCTGCTGTTGGTGCAGTTTGTATCATATGCTGCTTCATTGTGGTATTGTATTATATTTTGATATATTTTGTATTTGTTTTTTAACTTGCCAAACTTGCTCATGTTCTCCTTTAAACCTTTTGTACATTAAGAACCCATACGCTATTTTTATCTTTTAACTACAATATATAAAAGGCTATTTTTCTTTTCCTATTTTGTCTTCTGAATTTCCTTTTTATTTACAACACTGTGGCGCAGAAGGAACACCGGTCAATACTGCTACTCATCTGCAAGGTGGAAGGGTGCAGAAAACAGCATTCCTAACATGACGGCATCACACAAATGGCAATGCCGGGATTGTAACAGTATATTGCACTAATGGTCTCTAGAGAAGTAATGGCTTGTGTAGAGTGGAAGGCACTTGTGGACAGAAAATACTCATGTAAGAGGGGACAACATCTGAGCCAAAAAAGAGAGAGAGAGAGCAAGTGACATTTGTGAAAAGATCAGAATTTTGCTTGGAGCTCAGCAACTTCAGAGTCGTCCTTTGGCTTCTTTCCCTGACATCCAGAATTCCCATAACCACCTTTATTTGTGTTTTAATTCTGCTTTTCAACCATGATGTGGAATCCAAACTGAATAAAGGCATTAGAAGAGACCTAGAAGTAGGCATTCAAAAACTCGACATTATCAAGCACTGGTAATTTGATTTGATTTGTACTTGTGACTGTATATATTTTATAATAATTCTAGGTAGAGACCTAAATCTAACACAGTGTTAGCAGAGAGAAAAAACTGCACTAGTAGAGTTCGGTTTGCTTTTCCATTTGTGAAAGCAGTAGTTCACTTCTTCATCTCCCTAGGCATTCTTAATATTTGTGCAATCATTTCCACAACAGCTACACAATTGAAAACCATGTTGGATCTAACCTCTGCAGATAACCTAGAAGTAGGCATTCAAAAGCTTGACATTATTTAGACGAATAGAATGACACCATTGGAAACTTTTGAATTGCATTTTCCCCTAAATCATTCTTTCCCATTAAACAAATGATAAATTTTAAACATTATTCTTTTGCTTTGGGTATATTAATAGTCAGCCTAAAGTTAAAACAAATAGCCACATTAATAATAGATCAACCATTTTAAGTAAAAGTAAGGGCATATGTTCCAACTGTCCTGGTTTGGCAAAGATAATTCCAACCAGTGTATTATTGTCTCACTTTTTCAGCTGCATTGAAAATCCACCAACTACTATTTTCTCTTCCTACTTTCCATCTTTGTCCTCAGCTTAGTTCAACTGGTGCAGCTTGTACTCAAATGCAAACTGGAGAGACTCAAGAGGAAAAGGAAGACTGCTGCCCTTCCAAGTAGGCTCCAGGAAATGCAAACTGCTGCAGCTTCTCCTAGCTTGTATATTCTTTCTCATTCATAACTTTTGCCATTTTGACCACACTCAGATGTTGCATGGCCACATGTGTCCTGATTTTCATCTGTGAAATGTTGTAGGCATCTAAAGGCACCATACTATTACAAAAATCCCTCTTATATGGTCACCTTTGGGTCACAACCCATGCCCCTACTTGCCATATGTTGGCAGAAAGGTTAAAACGTGGTTACCATCTTTTCGCAAGAACAGAAAAGTGGTTACCAAAAAGTAAAATTTGGTCTATTACCTACGTATAGGCACAATGTTCATTAAAATTTATGGCTAAAATCCAATGTTAGTCCCAAGTGGACCAGATCTATTGAAATCAACAGGGTTTTAGGGTATTGTGACTAACAAGACCTATTTGTTTCAATGGGCTTCCTCTTGTTTGGATTGAGATTGTATTTAACCTTTTATTAACTGCTAGTATGCTTTAGTTACTTTGACTTACGTGGCAAAAAAAAAATTGAATAGAAACATTGATGGAGTGAAAAGAGATGAAACGATGTGAAGGGGAGTTTCAGAATGGGAGTAGAAACAGATGGAAGACAACCAGGAATACCATACAAAACAGAAAGAGAAATTAGCTGTATTTATTTCAAAAATGCAGTAGCCTCAGAAACATGTTAGACTATGAATCACTAACCAGGAATTCTGTGTGTTCATCAGTTTATCAGTCATGGTGATATCTTCTATTATAGCTTGTATTTCAACTTTTCTTAGGACATGAAAGGAATGTAAATCTTTGCCTTCCATATTTGAAAAGACAGCAGGTGCAGTCTGATATGCATTTAACTAATTTCTCCATCATCTAAATATACCCCAACTCAATTTTTTTCTCTAATTATGCTCTATCTTGAAGAAAATTGCCCTTAATTATGCAGAAATGCATTTTTGAAATGTCCTGAATTTAAAGGTTATGCCATCAATAAATTATTCAGGCTCACATCTTTTGGCTCACAGCTTTATTCAGCCCAGTCTCACTGTGAATTTTAAAGTTCTTCATCTCAAAGCTCCATGGACACTTGGACAGAAATATACTCTACTGATAACTCCTTGTAGCTCAGTCAAGACAATTATTTATTAAATAATCAATTCAAAAAAGAAATCAAATTCACAGGTAACAGATTTCCTGAGGGCACATGTTGGAACATCACATCATAGTCAGAACTGGTTTTCAGGTATGCAGTTGATGATACAAAACCCAGATATGAATCTAGACCTCCACCTCACAATGCTCATTGAAGTACTTGCATCAATATTTTGTTATAGATGGGGATTAGACTTCTCTTTCTGGCCCAGAAAGCATTCAATGTAATCTCAAATGGATTGTGCTAATATGCATACTGTAGACATTTTCTTTAAATATATAAACCATATGGTATATCTTAGAATCAGCATTCATTGATTAACCAGTTATCATGCCTGAATGGATAGTATAATATACTCAAGTACATTCAGAAGCATAGTGATGGGGGGACGATGGAGGTGGTGTGTGTGCCCGGCGGCAATTTTTTGGGGGTGCCGTGGCTCCATGCTTGCCCTCCCCCATGCGCCACTGCTCCCCTCCCGCTCCCATGCCCTGCGCTGTCCATCATAGCCCCACCCCCATATGCTGTAGCCATGCCCCTATGCACCATAGCCACGTCCACATGTGCAGTAGCCACATCCCCACCCCTCCACCCACCCTGGGGTGGGATTCTGGGATAGGATTCTATAGGTTTAAAAATAGCTTTATAAAAGTCTGGATTTTCAAAGTTACCAAAAGTGGATGCAGGACAATTTCCATCTCTCTATCTTAGGCAAACAAAAGGGGGGGGAGAGAAAAGAAGAGGACACATAATTGCCAAAAAGTTTTTGACCATTCCTGGCCTGAATTAGTGCCTTAAAATCTGCCCAGAAAGGGTTCTATTACTCTTTAAGTACAATATTATTCTCAGTAAAAGTGTGGTAATCAATTCAACAACTAGTTTCATTTGCATAGGAATGTGAAGAGGATGAACACTTCTGTTAATCAAGATCCCTTGACATTATTTATTTGCATCTCTCCCACTACAGTAGTTCAGGAAGAACTAGTGCCTTGGGCTTTAGAAAATTCAAGCAAACTGTCAAAACTCCCTGCATGCAGCCTGAGGGCAAACTTATGTTAAAACATAGCAACAGTCTGTGTCCTTTTTAACGAGATACATTGCTCCCGTCTTGTTCTGCCTGTCTTGATTGATCTACCTGGAAATATTCAAGTCTCCCATTCATTGCATTCGTCAATGATCTATGCAGCCAACTCATCACAAAGTGCTCAAAATCTCTCCCACTCTTACCTTAGGGGTTGCTTTTAGCAAATGATGTAGCTAGCTTATTGAGTTTCTTCCCTCATTCAAGCCACTTCAAGAGAACAGTGTCACATTTCAACCTTTGATCAGTACCAAACACTAGTCTTCATGCTGATGCTCTGGTTAAAATGATTGCCATCACTTTTTTTTTTTAAAGAAAAATGCCTAAAATTTACCTTTTAAACTAAGGACAAGCTAGATGAGACATCAGAAGCCTGTTTTAGCAAACAGCAGCCATAGGAGCATCTGATTCAGATCAGGATCAAGGTAATGAACAAACAGGGATTACACTTTCTCCTTTGGTACTGTTTCCCAAAAGAACCTTGCTTCTCCTGCTCCTACTTCTCCTCTTTGGGAAAACACATGTTCATACATGCTGCATAAGTAAGATTTCCTTAACAGGTCAAACAGTAGCCCAAAGATGACTTCCATAAGGATAAGGCACTGCGGAAAAATGGAAACACTATGATGGTGATCTGACTCAGACCTCCCTTTGGTATCTTTTTGTTAAAACTTAAAGAAACAAGAGACCTAAGTATGGAGCACTACCATCTAATCTAGTTGGGCCCTGGCTATGTGACTTGGGCACTTAGCAAAAGTAAATGCTTAATTCAGGAGTAGGAGACCTGTGGACCTCCGCAAGTAATTGAACTATAACTCCCATGAACCCTCTATTTGTTTTGCTGGCTCAGACTAATGGTTACAGTCTGGCAATATCCCTACCCTGGTTAACTGAAAGACAGTGCAATATCCCAAATATGCACAATATTTGGAGCACCGAGTCATAATCAGTGATGTGTGGCAGCCGTATGAGGAATATAGGCCTTTTTTGTTGTTGTTTGTTGTTATTTCTCCCTGGGATTTCATGAAGTGGGAGATAATATTATCTAGCACCTAGTAGGCCACAGTGTACCACTTCTTGGTTATTCTCATTTTACTCATTCACACATTGGATAGATTGCTCTCAACCTGATGAGCTCCAGATGTTTTTGTCTACAGCCCTCATCTGATCATTAACCAATGCTGACAAGGACTGGTGGGAGCTGAAGTGCAAAATATCTCCAGGGTATCAGGCTTAGAAAGGCTGTTGCAACCAAACCCCTTTCCCCCCATTTTTCCTGTAATTCTACCTGTTTAAAAAAAAAAACAGGATATTGTATAGTAATGTATACCTATGCCTATCTGTGTCTCTTTCTGTCTTCAGGTAGCCCTTAAAAAACCTTCTCCAGAACATCCACTAGCAAAGTTCTATTTATACTCAAGCTTTTGAAAAATCAAACTATGCTTTAATAAAGCTTCACTTAATACCTACTTCACAAACCAGTTAGGATAACTCACCTACCTTGAAGCCCACTGATGTTCAGTAATTCATCTAACTTTTCATAGTTTACCTTTTGGACACCTGCAAAGTCATGGCAAATATTCATTTGTTTGTTTCTTTAATTTGCTAGTTATGCTTTTATAATCACAAAATAGATTGGAATGTTAACAACAAAGAAATTACTGCAAACAAATAAAACAAAAAAAATTATTGAAAGGTAAAACAAACTACAAATTATGGAGAAAATCACAGGAAAAAAAACATTACTAGACAAATGGTTGCTGGAGGAGGGGAGATCCTTCATCCTTTCTGGAAGCCTAATAAGGAGATCAATTGTTGAGATTACAGAGTTAATAATATCACATTTTCCAGATCTATATTATCCTGTCCTACTATTGAAGAGATCCTACTATCAGATGTTTGAGTCAGATGAACATACATAGAGTAGCACCCTGTTGGTTAGTCCCAACTAGAGTAGACTCAGGCCATTTCCACACAGGGCGAGGGAATCGCCCCGCATCGCTACTTACCGGTTCTTCTGGCTCCCCGGTCTGGTCCAGGCTGCTCTGGAGCAGTGCGTGCTCATCAATACGCACTGCTCTGGTGTTGAAAATGACCAACCGCTGAAGCTCGCCAGCCTAAAGCCCATCCCCGGCAGATTGCAGGCTCACATTGGTGCGAGCCTGCGAATCTGCACAAGGGAGCAGGCTCGCAGTGGTGCGCTCCGTGCTTTTGAAAGACCTGATTTTTCCAGTCTTTCAAAAGCACGCTGGACAACCACTTGGGGTTGTTCCGGAGTAGGCTGAGGTACGGATCTACATTAAGTAGCCTGGACCCATCCACTCCCAGGTGCAGACGTCCTCCCTGGAGGACGGACTGTACCGTTTCAAATACCCCATGCAGAAATGGCCTCATTCAACCAATTGCTGAATGGTGAGTCAACATGTAGACAAATCTAATGGATTCAACAGGTCTATTCTAAATACTAGTAATAAAATTTAGGCTACAGGTTCACATATGACTCCATTGTCAACATGACTGTGACACAGCCTACCACAGTTTTCATCTGCCCTGTGAAAAGAACCCTTCATTTTTATTAGATTTGTACAAATGTAGCTCTCAGGTTTCAGATAGATATCATCCTGTACCACAGAGATCAATGAAGTCATAATACCTCCTTCATACTGTATGCCATATCTCTGAGTCTGTTTAAATTTAACTTGCCTAAGTAGCAGGAGCTTTCTGAGAACTAAGAGTGATAGTTGATGAGTTGAAGTTGAAAGAAAATTGAAGGAGGAAAAAGCAACCAGATATGATAGTGGGGGTAGTGGAGAAAGAACAGCCAGCTGTCCACACATTGCATTCATTCAACAGCATAAATAAAATAGTAAGTTATAGGCCTAAAACTGCAATCCAGGCCAAGATGGGATGGGTGGAATGGGGGCATGGCCATGCATACTAACTAAACCTGTCTGACATGCTACTCACCTCAGTCATTTGGGCCTATAGAGCTCAGAGGCACCAACAATCAACAGGCACCAGCTATGCTCACTATATCCATCAGTCTATCACAGAGCTTTCCAAACTTTTCATATTGGTGACATGCTTCTTAGACCTGCATCATTTTGCAACACTGTAATTCAGTTTTACTAGCAAACCGGAGGTTAAACTAACCTTTGTAAGAGATGTGGACACATAAATAAATTGTAATAATGAAATTACAAGAAACAAAATTCTTAATTAGAAACTTACCCACTTTAGGGGTAATTCAACTGCAATTTAAGTAACTAAACAGGACAATAACAGCACCAGCACTCCCCTCCCGCAGTGATAAAGTGAAAGAACAATCCCATATGTCAGACACCAACAGATAGGTGGCTTTTTGTCAAGCGACCGTACCTTTTCACATTCACTTCCACTGTTTCAACCTGATTACACATGTGCAGTACCCAGAGGACCCACTGCCACCCTCACCAGAGTCTTTCTTAGCCCAGGGTGACAGTGTCCGCAGCAGGAGAGGCAGCTGCTCCACCTGAGCCTGGCCCACCACTGCTGCCCTCGCTGGTGTCTTTCTTGGCCTGGTGCAGCAACAGTGACACACCTACATACTGCAGCTGACACACTCATATGTCATGACACACAGTTTGGAAAGCTCTGGTCTATCACTTTGCAGTAGATAGCATTTGGTATCAGAAGCTAGTTCGTGTGTCCATGTGCCTGAAAGTCACCTATCTTTAACTCCATGAATTTCATTGGGTTTTCTTAGACAAGGAATACTAGAGGTAGTTTTTCCAGTTTCTTCTTCTGAAATATAGCCTACAGTGTCTGATATCTGTTAACAGTCACCCATTCAAGTATGTACCATTGCTGACTCTGCTTAGTTTCCAAGATCAGATAGGATCTGCATACCAAATACTCTGAAGCTGGTCTGTTGTGAGCATTGCTGATACCTGCTCTTCCTGCTCTTATCAGATCAAGAACACAGGATTTGGGGGTTGCTCTGCCCCAAAGGCAAAGGCACATATAACTTAGTCAGGCCCCAGACTGCCTTTGGACATCTCCCCACCACTCTGTTAATTTAGATTGGCTTTTCCTTCCTCCCATCAGCCCTGCCTGTAACCCATTACTTTAGGATTTTGTGATCTGTAACATCAGGTTAGGGGAAGTCATTGTGAATGACAGAAGTTAACAGCTGTGTTTGTTAAATTACTACACTATTTTATCCCACTTACAGAAAAAAAGAAATACAATAATCTTAATGAGACTATTATTTGCATAGTTAGTTGGAGATTTCACCATCTGGACATTGGAGGGGAGGAGGGAAAAGACATGAATTGAAGGGAAGTTTAGGGAAAGAAATTTGTGTAGTGACATAGTTAGTAAGCCTAGTTTGGTTTATGTTATGGAGATACCTGATAAGAAATCCTGTTTCTTGTTTGTGCTTAACTCCTGCCAGAGATGATTCCCTTAAGGAACTTTTGGATCACAGTCATGCTGCATTAGAGACAAAGATGCTTGCCCATTCCAGGAGTCATTTTATTTCTCTTAAAGTTAATCCCAGTAGTGAATTAAGAAGAAATAATGTGGGTGGCAAGAGTCCCATGATGAAATGAAAAGGTAACTTCATGCTCTGCTCAGTCATGTCCCTCTGATTATTTTAAAACATGTAATGTAATGTAATGTGCAACTAAAGCTGGACACCTGTTCTGTGTGGTTCTCTTCGGCTAGTATAGTGTAGTGGCTCAGAGTGAGATGTAAGTCAGAAACATGTTTCAGATCTCCCATCTACTATGAGCTTCCTGAGTGGCTCAAGTAAGTCAATCTCCCTCTGTCACCAGTCCCTATCTGGATTAGTGCGATTATGGCCATTTCCGCACTAGACTGTTATAGCGCTATCATTCCACTTTCAACATCCTATGGAATCCTGGGGTTTGCAGTTCAGGGAGGGGCTGGCCAGCCCCTCCCTGAACTGCAAACCCCAGGACTTCATAGATTGTTGAAAGTGGAATGATACCGCTATAACAGTCTAGTGCGGAAATGGCCAATATAAATGCTCCCAGTCCTAGTCCTGGGGAAAAGATGGGAAATAAATCAGTAGTAACAGTAGTAGTAGCAGTTGTAGTAGTAGTAGCAGGATATAAATTAGTAGCAGTAGTAAATTCTGAGCCAGGGATGTTTTCCTAGGGTTCGTACTACTTTAAGAGGCAGACACCTTCAACAGAGTTTATGTGCTGAAACACACTATACCTCTCGTATGTCCTACTAAGATTTTTAAAAGGCACGCAGACAGCAATAAAGTTATATGCTTTAAATGTTTGTTTGTTTGTTTGTTTGTTTCCAAATAGATATTCTAGGGGCCCTTTCACATAACACAAATCTATCAGTTTGATTCTTCTTTAATTATCTTGTTCCCATCAGATAGAATCCTAGGATCTGCAGTTTAGGAAGTGGTGTTTTGAATTCTCAGCCCAAGAGTGATAGTGCTTCTCCAAAATCTCAATTACATGATTTCATAGGATGCAGCCAGGATGGTTAAAATGGACACACAGCACTATAATTGAGTAATGTCAATGAGCCCTAGATTTTCTAACTTGTAATTAACTAGGAGAGAATTTCAAATACGGAGCTGTATGGTATTGGAACTCACTACCATCTTGGTCAAAAGAGAAAGAAGGCAAAAGTGAGAGGGTGGAATTTCTTTGTGACCACACATACCCTACAGTTGCTGGGGTCATGGGGGCTGGTTGCTTTCTTACACTGATCATCAATGTCCATGCATTACAATCTATAGTTGCACAAAGGGAAACCTTAAGAAATATCGTGAAATGTGATTAGGGGCTTGCAGAAACAATATACTATCTAACCATTTTTATGGCTCTAATAGAAAGGAGGCAGGGGCATAAAGAGAATGCTTGATTGCAGCAGTGCTTCCCAACAGTTTTCACTGTTGACAAAATGTGCTATTTCAAAACAAAAGCTCTGCACATGGATGAACAAAAAAGTAGTTTGGAAACAATGCAGCCCATCCTTCAGTGTTACACTCAATTTGCAAAGATCCATTTGGAATCCTCCATACTGTGAAAGGAACAACATTATTTGGTGCTATGGGACTTGAGGACTGTCAAATGAATGCTACTGAGACCAGAACCGGGAGGAGAAGAAAATGTAACATGTTGATAGAAAAGTTTTGGAATGCATGGAAGACTAATTCAGCGCAGATGTTTAATTGCCTCAGGTGCTCTGGGCATGTGGCAAGCATCTAATGAAGCAGTGCTACTGTAGGCTTTGGATTTTCACAACTCTTTGCTCAACAAATAACTGTTGAAAATAACTAGACCACCATGAATGATACAGGATTGCCAGAGCTGTGTGTCATTCAAAAAGCGAATGCACAAACATTTTGGTAGGGAAGGGAAATGCTTTAAAAGCTTCCCCCATAACACACACACTTTAAAGAATTCTTATTCTGTACCCTCCATTAGCTCAATCTTAGTACTATTGAACTAACATTTCCTGTTCATGTTCACAGTTCATTGCCAGGCACAAACTAAATTCGTTTCAATTCTGGTAAATTAGTTTTATTTTCTAATCCCTCTTAGCAGCTCCATTTGACAGATGGGAAGTTATCAACATTTAAGCTTAGATTTTTGTGTTTTCACAGGGCTTCCTGAACATGAATGTATTTGATAATTGTTCAGCTCGTTCTTGACAGAACCATAGTTCTTTTCTGAGCCTACTGGGTCTACTTTAGATTATAAAGGCAAGATTAGTCCTTCTGACGTTTGCCAACTGACAACATTAGGGCTAAATACTGAGTGGTTCAGAGAGCCTATAAATTATTCACAACACCTTTTACAGCAATGCACACAAAAAATTTTCCCAGGTCCTGAGCAAATAGATATTTCACATACAAAAATATAACCTCGTATATAAAATAACAAAAGGTGAGTGGAAAATTAAAAACTTTAACTATTTTCCCTCTATCAGCTCCAAATCTATATCTTTTCTGGTCATTATTACTCAGGGGTTATGGGAGTGGAAACTGGGGTGCTGAGAACAAGTTTAGGGAACACAGGAATTGAGAAAAAACATCTATGGTTTAGTTCAGATACAGCATAACCATTTCATGGTGAAAAAGAGGGCAGAGATTTCTCAGCCTGGACATTTTATGAGCAAAAAGGCAAATAAATGGTTGCTGTGGTGACAAGGCTTAGATGAGACTACAGTAAAATAGAAGACATGATCTCCAACTGTCCCAATTGGCTGAAACAACCCCAATTCATCCTGTGTTGCCCTGTGTTTAGCTTTTTTTTTTCAGCTGCTTTTAAAATGTCCCAGTTCTTTCTCTTCTTGCCGCTTTCCTCCTTCATCCTGGCTTATTCAATTGCTGCAACCTGAGTTCAAAGTGTAAATATAGGGCTTTTCTGCACTTTGGGGGGAAAACGAGGACTGGCATGCTCCCCCCGGATGATCCACACTGATCCAGAGCAGCGTGCGCCCATGCTACACACTCTCCGGGGATGAAAATGGAGGCTTCCAGTTGGTGGAGGCTCTCCACCAACCAGAAAAGCTCGCCAGCCGGAAGCCCACCCCCGGAAGATCTGCAGCCTCGTGCTGGTGCGAGCCTGCAGATCTACACATTAGCGCAGCGACGGGCTGGGGCGTGACGGGCTATTGAAAGTCCTCTTTTAATCAGTCTTTCAATAGCATGGGGAACCACCAGTTCTGGTCTTTCCGGAGCGGGCTGAAGTCCAGACATACATTAAGTAGTCCGGACCCAGTTCGCCCCCAAGTGCAAACATCCTCGCTGGAGGACATGCTGCCCCATTTTAAAAATAAAATGCGGAAAAGGCCATAGTTTACACTTAATTCTCTCAGTGTGGTCAAGGATAGCAGAGGAGCAGGCAGAATCTTGTCTTTCCCCATGGACTGCAGCAAAAGTAAATTGCTGCAGCCTCTCTTGGTTTACACGTTCTTCTTCATTAATATCTTTTGCTATCTTGACTGATGTTGCTGGGCCACATATGTCCTGTTTTCATCTGTGAAATGCTAGAGGGTATGGGAACATTAGGGTGAAGCTACCAGATCAATACTTTCAATGGTTTTGTATCCAAGGGTACCCTGATAAGACCCTAGGATCACATACTTTATCCTCAGACAAATGGATGCTATTACTAAACAATAAAATGAATAGTAGCATAGTGCATTTTTTTCAAGTTGCCATCTAGGTTTGTTTTCTGCTGCTCCAGAGACCAGGACAAGGAGCAATGGATTCCAGCTGAGGAAAGAAGATTCCACCTGAACCTCAGGAAGAACTTCCTGACAGTCAGGGCTGTCTGGTAGTGGAATATGCTGCCTTGGAGTGTAGTGGAGTCTCCTTCTTTGGAGAGGCTGGATGGTCATCTGTCGGGAGTGCTTTGAGGGTGTTCCTGCATGGCAGGAGGTTGGACTGGATGGCCCCTGTGGTCTCTTCCAACTCTAGATTTCTATGATTCTATGATCTATCAATACAGAGCTGAATTTTAGTGATGAATGAAGAAAGACCAGTGAGAAGGCATCAAAATAAGAGGGTATTAGTGTATCAAAAAGCAGCAGAAAGAAGACCACTCTCTTCTTGTTTTCTTCTTTTCTCATTTTGATCTAACTTTATACAGATTTAGCTAGTCTGAGAACTTGGTTTTTCCTCTTTCTCCTGATTTTTGAGAAAAAGGTCCACTTCTACAGTGGGCTAAATTTTCGAGCATGGAGTCTTCCTCAGATATTTCCACAGATCAACTTCAATGCACCTTTGTGGGTGGGTGTGGGTGTGTATTTTCTCTTGGTGAGGTCCAGGCCTCACTACTTAATAGCATGCACACCTGCCCCTCAATTATCCCTGGACTAATTTTTCCTTTCTTAGTTTTCCTGGATCAGTTTTCCTCAGTCCTGACCCAACTCTTTAGGAATATACCTCTTGGAATACTTATCTATAAAACTTTCTTCTTGAATCTTTAAGCTGGGAACATAAGCTTTGACTAGAGGACCTGTGGAAGATTAAAGGAAGGTCATGCGTTATAAAGGCCACCTGTGGCTATCTTTGTCTTAGTCAACCTCATCTGAGTCTTTAATCCAAGTTTCAATCATTACATTGTATTTCCACTTAGCTTCTTTGATTCTCCTCTGATTTCTGGACATTCTGCCTTCATCTCAGTGAACTGATTTTCTGTTTCTCTGCTTTGATTTAAATAAATCTTTAAATTATTGGACACATGAATAGCTTCAGCTCATCTCTGATTCTATCCACTAGTCCACAGAACTTCATTTTCAGTTGTTATTATCATAGGGTCACCATAAGTGACAGTTAGACCCGATAGCAATAAACAATAACAATCTTGCTGATCAAAAAATCTCAGATTAGCATGCAAGTAAAATTAATGCAAACTAGTTAAAACAATTTTTAAAACAAAAACTAATTTCAATAAACCAAAAACATATCAAATATGATTAGCAAGTTTTAAAGTATTACAACAGTTTTAAAACCATATATATGCACTACCATTTTGAAATCAGTAAGGCTCAAAAGCTTTAATAAACAGCCATGTTTTCACTTGACCTAAATGAAACCAGCATTGGCACTAATCAGGCCTCCAAGAGGAGGGCATTCCACAGCTGGGGTGGCACAGAGGAGAAGGTCTTCACACAGTGTATTGACCTCATTGGTGGAACACAGGAGAACCCTCTTCAGCAGATTTCAGTCCTTGGGGAGGCACATAGGGAGAGTATCCCCTCAACTATCTAAGTCCCAAGTAGTTTTGTTACCTTAGCTACATGCTATGTCTTGAGGATCATAATTATTTTATATCAAACATGGTGAGCCATAGAGATCTTCTGGAACGACACAAAGGCAGTGGAGATATGGAGATAGATCAAAGAGTAACACTGTTTTCTGCCACGCATCCTAGGTAAATCTTGCGAGTGGTTCACACAGACCATTTGCATGGATTCTCAGCAATAATAGCAACCAACAGGAGACAAGAGGTCTCTGGGATCAAATTAACATTTCAAACTGCCAGGAATGTTACACTTTGGAGGCATGCATTCTCAGATAAGAAACTCATCTTGCAGCCTGGCTGTATTTTCTTTGAACTACAAGGCTGAGATCCAGCTTAATAAAAATGCAGTCATCTGATCCCCAGGACATTTTTTTTTTAAGCTCTGTTCACCACTATAACTAGGACCCCTTTTTCTCCTCCATTTGGAGGAGTTCTCCCAGACTTGCAGCAATGCCTCTGCCAGTGGAATGCTCCCCTCAGCCCCGCCCCCTGAGGCTGAGTTCAGCTTTTCACTTGTCTTTTCCCAAGTGAAGACTTCTGGCTTGGTACAGTATTACCCCGAAACCCTCATCTCTCTCTCTCTCTCTTAATTTTCACCTCTTTCTAAATTTCTATAGTCTTGTATGCTTGTGGGAGTAAATGCAGCTGAGTGATTGTATGGATTTTAACATCTGTGTCAATAAAATACTTAAATTTGAACAGTTAGCCTGATTCTCTGTGATCCAACTCCATAAAAACTGGGCTAAAAGATCTTTAATTAACCTGCCCTCTTTGCATTGCTAAAGTAGTGTTCATAGCTAATTTTCCCCACAAATGATAATTTTGACAGGCATTGGGAATCCCCTTAAGGGACCCCCAACAAGCAGGGTAACAGTTTTGGACTTTTAATGTCATCATAACTACCTTGAATTTAGATTGGGAGCATATTGCCAACCATATCATGTCTCCACCTCATCCTCACACCCCACTTTTTAGCTTCTATAGACCATCTTCGAAAGGGCAAATTTACTGATTGGTGGAGAGCAAAGGAGATAGCAGAGAAGTCTCTAGCTATGTTCCTATAGCTAGATGCACAGCAGCAGGCATCCCCAGGACCTCCTCAGGGCTCCTCTGGATAATAATGTCATTGCTATGCATCCTGTTATAGGGAAAAGATCTGGAGCCTTTCTTGCTGCCCCCTGTTCTCCACTGGTCAGTAAATGGCCATGTTGCAGGAAGGAGGTGGAAGCAGCTAAAAGATAGGCTGGGGGAGTTTGGGCATTGTGCAGCATTTCTTAGCCTGTGGTCCATGGAACCTTGTTGGGGTATGATTTCCTCAGAGGGGGTCTGTGAAGGCTTGAAGAAATGTTATTAGCTTTTACAGTTACAAAGGGAAGGAAGGAAGGGAGGGAGGGAGGGAGGGACAGATGGTCATACGTTACAAGCAGATTTTGCTGAACTATTGAAGAGGGTTATGAAAGTATTGATGCCTTTCATAATGACATAGTTGTGTGAAAAATTATTCTCTGCTCTTATTTATTTGAAAAACAAGTATAGAAACCATTTGAAAAACATATAGAATCACAATACAAGCTTCAGCTATTAAGCCCAATGTAACAATATTAGGTGACAGTTCAGTGTTCAGGTATATTATTATTATTATTATTATTATTATTATTATTGTTGTTGTTGTTGTTGTTATTTAAAATCATTTTAATAAAAATATTATCATAGTAGTGTGTGTATTACTTATTTCTCCCTTCTCTCCAAACCTGAGGACCTTTGATGAGCAACTTTGAATAAATATTTGATGCACTTTAGGTTTTAAATCTTGAGTTAAATCTTGGTGGTCTGTGTCAAAAAAGGGTATTTAAAGGGGTTCTGTGATAAAGAAAAGGTTAAGAACCACTGCACTAAAGTATTACAACCTCCACAATGACCAAAAAAGGGAGTTACAGAAACGTACTTTGGATGTCTGCATAACTGACCAATGGGATTCTAACCTATATTATGGTCATCTGATCTCTCTATATCTCCTACTTTTGATTACAAACATCCACACATAATCATAGCCTATGGTGATGCGCAGAATTCTACACACTATCAGTAGGTTCTGTATCTTACTTAGTTCTCATTCATCTCTATGGAAAATGGAAGAGGTCAAGTAAAAATAGTGCAAGTAAAACTATCCCACATGTTTCTGCATGTTTGGGCAAATAAAAAGTTATAAACATACCAGTTGGCATTCTTTTTGCTCTCTGGCAATAGAAACCTGCAATACCACGCTTTTCTATGAGGAAGACTGAATAGGATCCTAGTTAAAATTCTAAGAATATTGGAATACTCTCTGATGAAGTCACAAAAGGGGGCGGGGGAAGCAGAATTACTATGTGATGTCCTGAAGACAGTTCCTGGGTCTATCGCTGCTGAACTACACGGGCCCCCAGGAGAGAGAAATTATTCCCATTTCTAAAATGTCATCCATATTTCCTATAGGAGACTTGGGGGTATTTAAGGGGGGGAGTTTTTTTGTGATGGGATAAAGTGGGGAAGGTGCAGCCCTCCAATGTTTCCTGGGGAGGGCTAATGCAACACCTTATTCTCCAACAGTTGCCCACCATATAAGGTGACGTCAAAGGAAAAGGCAATGGTAAAGATATATTGAAGCAAGTTGCAGTAAACTGCAGACAACAAATGAATACAGAAACTAGACTAATAAACAGAGAAGTTGGCACAAACAATAAGTTTATACATCTTTCTCTTCTGCAATACACATGAAAAACATAAACTCTTCCATACAACAGAGTATCTAGTTCAAACCAGCTGGCTGTTCTGATATGTCAGTGTAGAGATTTTAGAAAGCAGGCTCAACCATCAAGTAACCTTCTCATCTGCCATCTAAAACTCTGTCATTCAAAATAAAGGATGCCACTGGACAAAACTGGAAAAAACAAACAGTTCTGGCTATGGGAACTAAACTCTGCTTTGAAAAACCCATACTCAATTCAAGTAGGCTAGGTATAACAGATTGAGATTATTGATTTCATCTGGAGATCAGTGTTTGTGATTGGTTGATTCCTCCGTGTCCCTGCCCTTCCCATTTTCTTCCAAACAAATTGTTTTTTATACATGTACACTTGCCTGGATTGTTTTAAAGACAAAACTCTTTCAAAATTCTTTGCCATGGGCTGTACAGTCACAAAATTCCAACTTAAGTTCTTAGGAGGATTTTCATTTGTTAAAATGTCTGCTTTCTGAGTCTTTGACAAGACAGACCAAACTACTCACCTACCTACCTTCCCACCTTCCTTCCTTCCTTCTACAATTGAGCTGAAGGAAAGTTTCACTGACAATATGAATCAGAAGTTCCCAAAGAGCCAAACAGATTAGAATGTGGCAGAAGTTCATTCTGATGGTGGCAACCTAACATTAAGTCATTTAGAGTGGAAACCCTTGTAAAGAATGAGTTTCAAGTCAGGCAAGTCCTTCCCCTCCCAGTGGAGCTAGTGGGGAAGTGCAGTGGTCTGAGCACTGGACTACAGCACTGTAGACCAGGGTTTAATTCTCTACTTAGCCATGGAGACCCACTGGGTGATCTTGGGCATGTCACATAGTCTCAGACCCAGAAATAGTTTTGCTTTAGGGTCATCATAAATCAGAAAAGACTTGAAGGCATACAGCAACAACAAGCTCAGTTTGTTTTCAGTATTCTACTGTATGGTCCCTTCCATACCTGGTGCTTTATGTCTAGCAGGAAAATTTCTTTGAACATAGATTTCTGATGAGTGGTAATTCACTCTTTTTCCACCCTAAAATATCTTGGAAGACAAAATTTCTACACTTTGTTCTTGACACAAAAGAGACTGTTCTTACATGATTTATCCTGGTGTCCAGGAATGACTGCTCAAACTGAAGTGGCTATAAAATCATTTGTCACTTGCCAGTTATGTGACAAGATAGATGTAATACATACACCTTCATTACTGGCTGTACTTCTTTTAGATTCAGCTTGGGAAAAGACTGTGATTGACATTACAGTGCTATTTGAAAATGTCCCTGTAGCAATCCCTAGGCTATCACCCAGACAGATTACTTCAGAAAGTAGCTAGATTTCAAAGAAAGAAACCATAAATATTCATCCAAATGTAGATGAGAAAAATCACATTGTTCTCATAAAATTTCCAGATTTCTTGTTTCATCAGCCTTAATCAATATGGAGTTAGTATAGCACTTCATCTTCCTGCAGATTCAGCCAATATTCCCTTTTTATCCAATAAGTGACAGTATGAAATAATGTTTGCTCCTCCCAGTTGTTTGTGCTGAGAAACCCCTTTCTGCAATTGATGTATTGTTTTCAGAGTGAGCCAAAAGCACTGAGACACCTTGAGATGGGAGGCATTTCAAGACCTAATTCATAGTATCTTGCTGCTTGAAATTTCCTATAATTGCTAGGGTTGCCAGTTCAAAATCATGCCAGACCTTATACTTAGGGATGGTCCTTGCTGGTGTCATTAAATGTTATGCATTAAGTCCCAGCCACAATGGCTCACAGCTTGTCATTCAGATGCACATGCATGCAGAACATATTTCCCTATTTGGAAATTAAGACAAAAATCTTAGCTCAGGGGTCTGTCTTCAGATGAAAATGAAATGAGGGGATTATTCCTTCTCACTCAGAGAGACAGAATGAGGAACATTTGAACATAGCCTATTTGTTTCTAGCCAGAACATGGGTGCAAAGCAGAATGGAGGATGACCTCTGATGCCTCAATTGCTGATAGGAAAGGACAAAAGCCATTTCCGCATGAGGCGAGGGAATCGCTCCGTGCTGTTACTCACTGGATCTTCTGGCTCCTCGGTCTAGTCCAGGGTGAATCGGAGCAGTGCAAGGTCTTAGATCTGCACTGCTCTGGCTTCTAAAATGGCGGTTTCTGGTTGGTCGTGGGTCCTGACCAACCACAAAGCTCGCTATGCCTAAAGCCCGCCCTCCGCAGATCGCAGGCTCGCATTGGTGCAGGCTCGCATCTGCACAAGGGAGCAGGTACACAATGGCGTGCGTGCTGGAGGACCAGTTGGGGGCGTTTTGGAGTGGACTGAGGTGCGGATCTCTGGTAAGTAGTCTGAACCTAGTCTGCTCCAAGGTGCAGACGACCTCCGTAGAGGATGCACTGCACCATTTTAATTCCCCTGTGGAGAAAAGGCCAAAGCTAAGCAAATACATAGATACCCTGGAGTCTTTGCAAGATTCGGCAACAAATTAATCATTGGAAATTATAGCAAGCTACTGCTTCCCCAGCTGAGCTCGAAGTTTGCACATAGCCCTTTCCTCTTGACTAGAATTGAGCCCCCCAAAACTGAAAACTGGTGAGTCAGTGCCAGGCCCTGAGATCTGATAATCCTAATAATTGTCCAGAATATACCTATGCTTAAAAAAAATCCACTATCTCTTCTAAAACCAGATTCTCAGTTCGGCACTAAGCAGTCTTCAAACTCTTTCCCACTTTTTTTACAGGATTCTAAACAAAGCATCACTCATGCAAACAACATCAGTCCATTACTGCTGCTTCCCTATAGAGTCCAATATTGGCTGTCAAGAACTCCTGCTTGTCAAGATTTCTCCTGTGGGCAAGTGTTTTCTTCTATGATTGAAAATATGACTTTATCTGCTATAAGCAACTTCTCTATAAATGGATAAACATCAGAATTTCCAATGCTTAAATCAATGCTTTGTGTTTAAATCTGTATTCATCTGTGCCCATCCTCCAGAAAGCCTGCAGTGTAGTCAAAATACAGGTGGACTAATGGATGGCATGTTGTTGTTGTGGTTATGTGCCCTCAAGTCATTTCTAACTTATAGCAAACCTAAGATGACCCTAGAATCTAAATACCCTAAAGGCACCAGATACCATCTGATCTGGGAAGCTAAGCAGAGTATGATCTAGTTAATACTTGGATGGAACACCACCAGTGAATACCAGGTACTGTGGGCTATATTTCAGAGGAAGGAACTTGCAAAACCACCTCTGAGTATTCCTTAAATAAGAAAAACCTGTCAAATTCATGGGATCACCATAAGTCAACAGGCAACTTGAAGGCTCTTACACACATACAAGGCAAACCTATCATGGGTTTTTCTTGGCAAGGGAGGGAGTTCATCAGTGCTTTCCTCTGAGGCTGAGGGAGTGTGACTTACCCAGGTAGGTTCCTTTTATATATGCCCCATTTTTTACTAAACATTTTTTTAAAAATATACAGCGATAGTTAAGTAAAAGACCTAGAGCTCAACAAGAGGTCTGAGCTACACTAGCTTCATACACTACTTCTGTGTAAACCCCATCATGTCTCCTTCCTTTCTCTTCCTCTCACCATGAGCCTGAAAACAGCAGCCAAAGGCAAAAGAACCTGCTAGAGCTTCCTCTTGCTACTGCAGCCCCAAAACTGAAATCTCAGCCACTGCTCAGAGTTTGAGTAAGCCAAAAGATGAAAGCTGGGGTTCCAAAACTGGTGGTTCCGGCCATGGCATGATGACTTGGGAAGTCTATCAGACCATTGCCTACTAGGTGATAAATTGGCCACAATATCTATGAACACTGGGAAATTCTTGTGATCAGCATTGGTGGAGACACTATCCAACTGATGAAATAAAGAAGTTAAATTCCATATTCAGAAACTATTTATCATTTCTGCTGGTCTTTAGTAATTTAAAGTTGCAATTTGAACAGCCAGTAGACATGGCATCAATTTTGTCAAACAGAATAAAAGTGTTGGTATGAATTAAAAACTACTTTGTGAACTGGAATCCAAGGAAAAAGCAAAGTGCTTTCATATAGTGAACCAACATGAACACAGCACAATCTTGTCTTTTTTTTCAGTAGATCTCATTATGACCAAGAAGATAAGCTGTGAGCAACAGAACCAAAACTGTTGAAGAGAGCTATGTATTCAACTTAGAAGGGCATATGAGTGACAAGCAATGAAGAAAGACACTTCTGCCTTTTTTTTTTTTTTTTTTTGTCTGAGGCATACATCCTTGTCAGAAGAGTGGCAGGGCTCCACATGACAATGGGCATTGCGTGGCAAGGGTGATGCTTCCACAACCTCCCTTTTCAGGAAGGCTATACAATCCTGAATACCGTTGGTTATTCCTAATTAGAGTAGATCTATTCAATGAACTGTTGAATTGTGAGTCAACACTTATGTAATTTCCATTGTTTCAATGGGCCTTTTCTAATTTGGAGTAATATGATTTGCCCTAGTATCCACACAAAGTCCAAAAAAGTAGGAGGAGAGAGAAAAAGAGAAACTAAAATGTTCCATATCCCTGGCTCTAGTAAGTAGAGAATATTTACTTAAAGTCTGTCTACAAAATGAATCCAAGTTTCACAACCAAGTTAGGAAATAGTAATATAAAGTGTCTAGTATAAACAAGGTTACTGAATTGCTACATTCATTGATTTACAAATCTTTAAATAAAAACAGTCTCCCCGAATAATAATTTTGATTACTTTTCTCTTACATTTGTCCTAGTTTTCTCTCTTTCATGCTGATGTATGCTAACCTGATTTATAGAGTAGTCCAGCTTGAAGGGAGTAACAGTACTACTCTGTATTGCTTTTAGTCTGACTCACCTAAAACACTGTGGCCATTTCCACATGGGGCGAGGGAATCGCCCCACGCCTCTATTTACTGGACTTTTTAGCTCCCTGGTCCGGTCCACGCAGCTCTGGAGCAGTTCGTGCTCATCGATATGCACTGCTCCGGCGTCCCAAATGGCGGCTTCTTGTTGGTTGAGGGTCTCAATCAACCGCTGAAGCTTGCCAGCCAAAAGCCTACCCTGGGCAGATCGCAGGCTCACATTGGGGCGAGCCTGCAAATCTGCATAAGGGAGCAGGCTCGCAGTGGCACGCTTCATGCTTTTGAAAGACCTGTTTTTAGCGGTTTTTCAAAAGCACGCTGGATGACCACTTGGGGTCATTCCGGAGCAGGCTGAGGTGCAGATCTACGTTAAGTAGGTCCGACCCAGTCTGCTCCCAGGTGCAGATCTCCTCCTTGGAGGACAGACTGCACCATTTTAAAAACCCCATGTGGAAATGGCCTATGTCTAGATCTGGGCACTACATTGCGATAAGGATATTCACAGGCTGGAATTGTTCAGAAGAGGGTGATCAAGATGGTAAAAACTAGGGATGGGCCAACTGAATCCTCAAATCCTCAGCAAGGATTCGAGATTCACAAATCCAAATCTCTGTGCTAAAATAGGCAAACCAAATCTTTCAAATTCACCAACAAATAGTTTGTTGGAGACCGGGATGCCTGAACACCTGGGAGACCTGGAAACCTGGGAGACCAGACACACAAGGGGAGATGGTGAGGAGGTGAGTATTTCCCTTGGAGTAATAATGGCCTTTTATAACAATTTCAGAAATTACATCTGGGGTTGTATTCTAATACATTTAAACTGAACATTTAATATTTAAGTTCAGCACGATTTTCTGTGCTGAAAATCAACACATGTATAAATGCTGGGGCCAGTGGATCTGACGCCTCTCACAGGTAGTGGGGCAGAGGGCAAGGTCACACAGTCTCATTCAGTTATTGCTACATGTAGGCCAGTGTACCTCCTTCCACAAGACCAGTGCCTGGTTGTAAACCTATAGCTAGAATAGGATGAGAAGTTAAATGTTTGTCATGGGTTCTCATGAGCCACATGACAAACCACATATAGCAGAAAGGAAAAATTGTTTTCAAAAACTGGAAGGTACAGGCTTCTTGAGATTTCAAGGACAACTGAAAGATTCTTTTGCATAGCTCCCTTGCAAAACTCTTTCATACACAATTCCGGGGTTTGTAGTTTTACCAAGTGTCACAGACTTCTCTGCCAAAGTGTGCTGGTGCATCATTAAACTACAAACCCCAGCATGCCAGTAGGAGCTATGCAAAGAAAATCCAGTTTTGACCTGGATTATCTCTGTACCGTAGTATGTGGCTCTGTTTACACAGGCAGGAAAATGTGGGATTAATAATCCACATTTTCCGACCTATGTAGAAAGGGCCTTCATTTCATTTTAAATCTGGGGAGGTCCTGAGGCAAAACTATGACAATTGTCCTGACCAAATTTCTTCAGAGGGAGGTTTGCCTTTGCCTAGGCTTTTGTTAAGGCTGAGAGTGTATGTCTTGCCCAAGATTATCCTTCTTTCCCTAGCTTTTTAAACCCTTTTTTATAAAAGGATTCAAAAAATTCGAGATTCATGAGATTCATGGAATCCCAGAACCTTCCAGAGATGCAGATCCAGATTGGGATTCGGAAAATTCTGGATTCATTCCATTCCTAGTAAAAACCAAGCCTTGTCCAGACAGTGATAAACTGGAACATCTCCAGGGGAGGGCAACCATATTAGCAAACCTTATGAGGAATGGTTTAGGGAAGTATTTTATTTTGGAGAAAAGAAAACTGAGTGGTGACATGATAGCCATCATTAAATATCTAAAACAATGCAGTGTAGAACATGGAGCAAGTTTGTTTCCTACTGTTTTAGGGGCTAGGATACTATCCAAAAAATTTAAATTACAAGAAGAGAGATAACACCTAAAAAAAAGGGCTGTTTGACAGTGGAATGGCCTGTCTAGGGCTGTTTGACAGTGGAATGGCCTGTCTTGGACCATGGTGGGTTCTCCTTCAATTGAGGTCTTTAAACAGAGTTTGGATGGCCATGTGTCAGAACTATTTCAACTTGTATTTCTGTTTGGCAGAGGATTGGACTAGATGGCCTTTCAGGCCCATTCCAATTCTCATTCTATGCAAGATTCTGTGCAATTTGTGCATGTTTTCAAAACTGTTGAATAGCCAATTGGTAGTCTGTCCTGTCCTTTCAATAATGACTTTTTTATTACAACATTACTCTGAATGTCCTACCAACAGTTGTAGTCTCCCCAAAAGTCACATTTCCAATATCTACATCTTACAAAGGTGAAATGAAGATTGTCACCCTCACCTCCCTTAAGAAGTATTAATTGTTGCTAAAAAAACGACAAATGAATGGATACTATAGCAAATTTAATGTGAACTCTCATGAGAAGTCAAAGTGACCAAGCTGAGGTCATTGTACTTTGGACACATCATGAGATGACACAAATTGTTGGGAAAAATGATAACACTTGCTAGTGGAAGGTAGCAGGAAAAGAGCAAGACTGCACTTCAGATGGACTGACTCAATCAAAGAAGCCACAACCCTGGGTTTGCAAGAACTGAGCAGGTAGTTGGTGCCCAAGGCTCTTGCAGGTTTCTCATTCATACAGTGGCCTTTAGTCAGTCATCTTGACAGCAAAAACCAACTTATAAAACCCTTACAGCTAAAGATTTCAAAGCTATGTACAATAATGATAAAATTTTCAATACAAATAATATAAATAATATAAATCGATGAATATATCTACATGATCCCTCAAAGTAAAAAATATGGCAGGCTGACCTGCACCTCAGCTTCATGGCAAACAGCAATAACAACCACAAGTACACATATTTTCCTTAGAATGCTTCTCCAGCCTTCCAAACTTTGGAGAACATTTGAATATAAGCTCTGAGGAACATTAAACAGCATACCTCTTCATTTCTAACATTCTACCCAAAACACACTTTTCTTGCATAGTACCTAGCATCTGCCACAGTTCTGCACGCAGAGATGTTTGGGCTAATTAGTAATGTCACTGAAGAAAAAATAAGAACTTCTGCCTCAAAGTTCACATGCATTTTTCCTCTCTGAATATATGCTCTGTGGAACAGCAAACTGTTCAGTATACCATGGAAATTTGAACTGCCTTAGAGCTGCCTCAGTCCAAGTGTTGCTCTTTCTTCCCACATTTAAAACAAAACAACACAAAAAAGAAAGATTTCATTATGGATCAGCATTAAGGATGACTGTTTAGATACAGTCTGAAGTATATGCCCCACTACTCAAAGGCAAGGCAGAGAATAAATACAGATGGATTATAAGGAATAAGAAAATCTGCTTTTCACAGAAGCACTGACACTACAGCCTAGAAAATCTTGTGGTAATCACAGTTCTGTTGCAAGGAAAGGTTTATTATCTTTATTTTAATTTTAAATTGGCTTTTAAATGTGTGTGTGTGTGTGTGTGTGTGTGCGCGTGTGTGCACATGCTTTCAAGTCACCTGTTGACTTATGGTGACTCCATGAATTTTGTAAGGATTTCTTGGGCAAGGAATCCTCAGAAATGGTTTTGTCAGTTCCTTCGTCTGAAATATAGCCTACCGCACCTGGTATTATGTTATATGAATACACTAAAAACTTTGCCAGAAAGAAAATGAAAAATCCCAGCCAAGTTTTTATTTCTTCTCCACCCCACCTTTGTTTCTGTTTTGAAACTGAGAGAAAGGGAAACAGCTATATGAATTTTTGAAAAGCTCATTTCTCACCCACCCATGCACTGAAAGGAGATGAGGGAACTTGAAAAGAAATGCACACACACAGAGGAAGAAATCAAAGTTTCTTGCATGGCATGGTAGCAATAAGTGATCAATATAAGACAGCATAATTGATAGAGAACTAAGCTAAAACCCACTTGAACAACTACTAAAGAATAATAAAGAAATATCAGCCCAAGCTATCTGCAAACATTAAAAGAGATTTTTGCAACATCTGAAGCACAACCAGCATCCCCAGTCCCAATGATTCAATCTCCTCTCCTCTCCCCACTGTCGATACAATAGACCCATAACTGGAGGAAAGAGCATTTCTATTATGTAAACAAATGCTCAAACAAATTATCAAAAGGGAAAAATATAAGTAGAACCAGGAAAACTGAAGCATGGAAAGTACAAAGGAGGAGGAGGGGGAGGAGGAGTTGATTGGGTGGCAAAGCAAAACAGCTAAAAGATGAAGAAGAAGGGATGAAGATCAAAACCAAAGGTCAGTGAGCAGGAAGATAATTTTATTTGTTATTCATATCCTACTCCATCTCATGGAGTAACCAGAAGAAGGTCTAACTAACTAACTGGAAGCCAGCTGATTGTCCACTAACTGGAAGCCAGCTGATTGTTATCAATAAATTCCACAGCAGAGGATGCCAAAAACGTGTCCAAGTGAAGGTTCTCTCTTTGTGTTCCATTATTCCTCCTTTGTCTCTCCTCTCACCTATCCATTCTTCCCCTCCCTCACTCTTCAGGCTTTTCTTTCCCACATGTACTTTTATACCATGCTCCCACTGAATTCCTCTTTCTCTTCCTGATCCTCTCTCCCCACTCCCATTCCTGTGGCTTTATGCCATACTTCACACCACTTGCAACCACTGCTGCTAGTCACAGGGTGAAAACTCTGACGAAGACAGCAGGAGAGGTGGCATGGTAGGCAGGGACAATGTAGCAAACAAGTATGCAATCCCTTTATCGTACCTGGGAAAATACACACGTATAAAAAAATCACATTAAATGATGTTGCAGAAAAAAGATTATCATGTTGAACTTAAAGATTTTTTTTTAAAAAAAATGTAATTAATATCAACATATTTGTTCTGATTTCTGGGATCCTGTTGGGAATTTATGTCATCATGATCCAACTTATAATCACATAACTCACCTAATTATACAATGTTTGTATTCTCATTAGGAAAGATGAGACATAGCTACACCATTGGGACCACTGTGCAAGCAAAGGCAGCAGCAGAGCCATTGTGCAATGGTCCTGATGCATACAGTTGGATTTCCATGTTTGTGAGTTTAACATTCTTGGATCTGATTATTTGCAAATTTCTCCAATCCCTGTCCCACTGCCATATGTATTTCTCTTCCACGAGGACATTCCCTCTCAGTGGCTCCATGCAGCCCTCTGAAAATCTGCCTCTGATCTTCCTCCTCCTCCACTAGCCATTGTCTGACCAGCTAAGATGACTTGCCACCTGATTTTTCAGCATCACAAACTCTCTCCTAATGTTCCCCATGTTACCCCAAAATGTGGGTGCCAAAAGGGCCATCCCATGATGCCAGTACTTCTTTGCAAAAGTGGGGAATGAATTAGCTCAAAGAGGAGGCTTGCGAAAGGGGGTAACTTAATGAGACCTTGCTACCAGTGTTTATAGGCACATGCAGGAAAAGAACCAGCCAAAGATTAAAAAGTAAGCTAAAAATGTGTTTTATTGGGGGGGGGATTCACTCATGCATGCACACAAGATACACACAAGCACACATTCACACAAGAGCTAACTGAAAGAAAGGGAGGAAAGCAGATAAAGACTGTGAAGGGTATGGGCGATATTTACTGGATCCAATGAGAAGCAGAGAAGTGGGACAAAGTGACTCAGGTACTAGACCCAAAGGCAGTTCTCGGTACAGGAATCAAACAGACAGAATAACACTCAGAAAGGCAAGAGATTGCACTGGGCAACCTGAAATCAGGGGTATTTGTACCCTGAAAATAGCCTGTGGCAGTGAAGGTTTCAGATGCAGGACAAAGGGAACCTGTTGTGGACAATGGGCCTTTTGCCTGTTGATGAGCTTAGTGCTTGATTGACAAAGACATAATGGGTGTTGTAATAGCTGTCTATTGTGGGTGCTGTGAGGAAAGAGGAAGGATTCCAGGTGTACAAGAGACGGATATCTGTCAATCAGTGTCCTGGTGGGCTTCTCACAGTTGGGTTCCCTGGAAAAATTCCAGCTTCTATTTAAGCCTATTATCCAGAGGAATGGTGTGTATTTGTCTGACAAATGACTCAGTCTTACCTGACAGAAGTTTCAAGTTGACCTATCCTTCCTCATGTTTATAGTCAAATTCCTTCCCTCGCTTGGTTTGACCCCTCCATCACCTTTCAGGTCTGATTTTGATATCAGAGCCAATTAATACAGTTGCCAATCCAAGATCGTGCCAATCAGGTATGGTGCCCCTCCAAATCATACTAATATCAGGGACCCCCAAAGCAGGGCCTTACACCCACACCCAAGAAAGGAGATGGGTGAGAGACAAAAAGTGCAAGACCCACCATGCCACATCCACTACATTTTCTTCTCCTTTCCCTGACCAAGTTTGGATCCTCCATGCTCATTCCCCTCACCATGCCTCAGCTGCCTTTCCACAGACACACACAAATTTTGGTATTTATGGTTTTTCCACTTTTGTGGGGGTCATGCACCCCAAACCTAGCAAATGTAGAGGGCCAGCTGTCCTGATAAAGAATGGAACCCTCATTACACAATGCAATATCTTGCATAATGCCCCACTGTGTTTCATTTCTGCTCACTAGCATGATTACATTTCATGTCAATGACATAGCTCTGTCATGGAAAAGTTACACATCAAAGCCCAGAGGCCCATGTTTCCAGAATGGGAATAAACAACAAGTACCAGCTTCCTTCTTCCCACTCTCCACCTCTTCCTGGTCTTGTATAACTTTTTACATGAGATGAGAATTCCTGATTCGTTGAACCATACTTTCCCCATGGTTCTCACAAGATCAACCTAGTTGCAAACCATGGCTTGATTGGGTACTGCAGTGGAAGCCAGCAGTAAGTGAGCATATACAGTAAGTTCTTCTCAACCAAAGCATATGGAGATTATTTATGCTTACAAGACTTCTGCTCTCAAGGTATGGATAGATATATTCACATGTTATATCAGGATATCATCAATCAGCTGAGCACATTCTGGAGCAGGTATGCAGCTGGAGAGAAACCTGTATTCTATGTAGATGAGAAAGGGGGGAACTTGAATTTGTTCAATGGTGATTAATACCTGTACAGCTGAGTGAGCAAGCTTGCCAAACACCTGGCCACAGTTTTTCCCATGATGGAACAATACATATAAATTAGCATATTCAATTTCTATGCAAATCTGTGTCCACCTTTGTCCTCTTTTTAACCATGCATACATTGGCAATGCCCTAAAGCTAAAGCTGCACTCAGCTCTTTCCCAATTTCTACTCTTTTGCAATCTCTTAAGTTACAATATCAAAAGTACAGGGCAAACATTGGTGAGGGAAGCTCATCCCCCAAAACAAGCCTAGCCAAATACTGGAGAAAATGAAGTTTGCTATCCAACTGTCTACTGTGGTGTCATGGTTAGAGTCTTAGATTAGGAATTGGAAGATCTATGTTTAAATCCCTACTGAGCCATGAGACTCAGTGGGCAACCTTTGGGAAATCATTATCTCTCAGCATGTGTATTTCATAGGATCCTTGAGAGGATAAAGAGGGGACAGAAAGCCCTATATGATTTCCTCATACTCATTGAAGGAAAGGTCAGTTAGAAATAAGAAAAGAAAGGAAGAAGTGCAGATACAGTTTTATATGTTTGTCTCTCTTGTTCCTTTACCAAAGAATAAGTTAAAAATAAGACAGGAAAGAGAACAGTATTAGATGGTGCATTTTTATAAAAACATGACTGGAAGAAAAACTAAATTTATTACTTGGAACGTTGTCTTGTTTCGTGCTGGTGTATGAAATGAAAACAGCAGCAAACAGTGATGTATGGAGATGGCTGGGAATGAATGAAGAAAAGCTGCTCCAGCATTATTTTAAGGAGAGAGAAAAAGGAACACTTCCTAGAAAGACATATGTACAATGTATTCTCATCATATGACAGGGTCTGACTTCCTCAAATGTGAACTTCTATCAGTCTTCCTGGTTGTAAAGTAAGATCCCTGTGTGTGTATATTTTCAGTAATAAAGGAGGAAGGGTGAGGAAAAAAACAGACCTGAAACTGGTCCTGCCAAGTCTGGCCCTACCATTAGACAGAGTAAAGCTGTTAACTCAGAAAGCAGATGTACTATTATGGGTTTTCTTTTTCACATGCTAAAATAAGATGACTGGCTTTGGGTACTATGCACCTTGAGTTTGATGGCGTGGACACTATTTCCTGCTGGCCCTCAGGCAGCAAAATATCTTGGATCATCCTGAAGACCTACACAGGAAAAGGAACTCTATGATTGGCAAGGAAAGCCCTGCATTTCTATTATTATTATGATTGTTGTTGTTTTTTCTATTAAAAGGTACAAAAATGGAAAAGAAAAAGAAAAAACCAAAATTAAATATACAATAAAAATATTACAAAGGAACTGAGGCTGAATTATTACAATTATAAACCTGGTCATTGTACAATCTATATATTTATCTCAGTCCATTAAACCAAAATCTCCTTTTACCCTTTTCCTCAGATATTATTTATACAAGCTTACCTAAACTCCCCTTATCTAAGTTCCATCTTTTAATTTTCAATTTGCTTAACCCAATTCTGCTTGATCTACCTCTTATCTGTCTCTACTATTCCCTGCATTTCAAGAAAGTCCTACTGTCCTCAACCTCTACCCAAGCTTGCCCACTTTGAGAACTGTCCACATGGAGCCTTTATATTGGCAGCTAATATCTGCAGCACAGAACTTTACAGTGGTTAAGACCTTCACTACCAGAGATGAAGTTTAAATAAGGAAAGAACAGCATGTGGGCAGCATGTGAACTTCCCATGTATCCCACAATGCTGCTTAAGGCCTTTTTTGTAAACTAGGGAGCATTTGAGGCATTCTGGTGCAAAAAGATATACATACAGAGTAGGTCTTGTTTTCAGCAATGGGAACAGCAGAGACCTGTGTAGCTCTCAGAGAGAGGCACATTGCCTCATGATCTCTGGCAGTTGTCTAACTCTGGCCTAAAAGAAGTCTGTGCCTGGAAGGGAGAGAGATGACTCAAGAGATATGGATGAAGTACAGGTGATAAGGCCATGAGTATCCATATGATGTAGTGATTTGAGAGTTGGACTAGGACTTTTGGTGACTAGGTTTTGATTCCCAATTCAGCTATGGCCACCCACTAAGTAGGGAAGGAGAAGAGAGCAACTGGGACCTTTTAAAAGCAGTTGAAAAAGTTGGATGACAGAGGATTAATCAGGATGGTCCTTGCTAAATCAGGACAGTTGTATGATACATAGCAGGCTTTTCCTAATTATTTGGGCATCTTAGCTTAAGAGTCAGCTTTATGCCTTCTCCCTTTCTTTTGATCCACATCTTATCTGGTACCTCTCACTGTTTGATGATAGGCAGACAGTAGCTGACACTCTGAGCCACACTCTAATATTCTGTCTAGACATTTCTGAAGTTGCCTAGCAACTGCAAGATACAGTCCCAAAGGCTGTCTAGATGTAGAGATGTTTGCATTGGTTTGTAAAAGGGATGTCAGAAGCTGAAGGAAAGCCATCTCAAGATACATCATGCTGTAACATTGTTAACCAGTCTCACCATGGTCAGTGCATAGATGGGAGATAGATGAGAAAATCTGAAGGAAGACCAAATATGTATAATAAATGAATAACCACAAATGATCTCCATCATTCAAACTTTTCCAAGTGTTCTTCAACAGCTTAGTTTGAAATAAATTAGCATATACCTTGAGTGTTTCAGTATTTAAAAGCTGATTTTAATTGCTTTAAGATTACATCTTGGTTGGCTTCTATAACTTTAGCAATCCGAAGAGAAGCAAAAGTACTTCAGAAAGGGGAGAGAATTATTTCCAACTGTAATGAGAAAATAACCTTAGATTTACCTGCAGTTGTAATTATGAACCTGTTCTACGAAATAAGGAGAGTCCTTAAAGTAATTTGTTTTGGTATGCTTGATTACACATTCTTGGTATGTATGCTTGGCTCCATGTCTAGCCTTAAATTCTACTTGTTTTCAGATTGTCAGAGTGAAAAGTGGGACTTCCTAAGACATACACAGTTCCTGAGAGAGGCAATACATCTCTTTAGCAGGCCTTTTGTGGTCTGCTGCAATTTCTTGGATGTTCTATAAAGCTGAACGGTAAAAGCAGTTTGCTTGACATGCAGAAGCTTCCAGATAAAAAGGATCCAGGCACCCACAGTGCAGGGATAGATCTAAGCAAATTCCTGCAGAAAATGTAACATCATACACCAATGTGCACTAATGTGCACAACAAAATTAGCAGTCACTGAGATATGTGATCTTGGTCCATTGCAGAACCTGTAAAAGTTGGGGGGGAGGTTTGCAGCTCCCAGAATTCTCCAGCCAGCACCTATGTTGGCTATGAAATTCTGGGAGTTGAAGTCCAAAAATTGAACTTTTACAAACTTGTACTATCTGTTTTTCCTTCACCAATCCACATATTTGCATGGGATATAGGAAAATCTTATACTGGAAAAAAATGAGTTTAAAAGAATTGTCAAGTAGATTACAGATGTTCTGTCAGAAGCTAACACCTTGTATTTAGTTATCTAAAACAATTCCATCAGGTTAAAAATCATCTCTTTAAAACACCCCAGCAATGATTAAAACGAAATACTTGAATTCATCTCATGATCCTGAAAAGCAATCTTCTTGGTAAAATGGGTCTGGAAGCCATGGTCTGGAAGCAATGCCCTATGAGGAACGACTTAGAGAGCTGGGTATATTTAGTTTGCAGAAGAGAAGGTTAAGAAGGGACATGATGCCATGTTTAAATATTTGAAGGGATGCCATGTTGAGGAGGTAGCAGGCTTGTTTTCCACTGCTCCAGAGACTAGGACAAGGAGTAATGGATTCAAACTCAGGAAAGGAGATTCCACCTGAACCTCAGGAAGAACTTCCTGATGATCAGAGTTGTCCAGCAGTGGAATATGCTGCCTGGGAGTGTGGTGGAGTCTCCTTCTTTGAACATTTTTAAGCAGAGTCTGGATGGCCATCCATTGAGAATGCTTTGATGTGTGTTCCCGCAGAGCAGGGGGTTGGACTGGATGGCCCCTGTGGTCTCTTCCAGCTCTATGATTCTATGATTTTATGTGATAGAACAGGGAAGACATATTGCTAAATATCTCCACAACATTTGGAGGTTTACCGCAGGGTTTATCTCAGGGGAAGGCTCCAAAGCTGGAACTCCACACTTGACAGGATTGTACAATATAGTATCAGTATAGTGCTTTGTAACTAGATGCAATCTGGGCAAGGCACAATAGGTCTGAGCCTGCCTGTGGGTATTCTAAAACTCAAGCAGTTTAACACATAGTGTCTCTCAACCACTGATCCTCCACATGTTTTGGATGTCAACTACCATCATTTCTTACTATGGAGCCACGCTGGCTGTGCCTTCTGGTGTCTGGAATCCAAAACATTTGAAGGATCAAAAAATGAAAAGTACTATTTCAGGAGAGCACCTTTCCTTTTGCTGAGGCTAGGACAACTGGAGAATCAAATAGAGACCCTTCTGTATTTGGGTCCAGAAGGCAAAGAGTATATCATCCCAAGTGAGGGTCAGAAATATCTGAGAACTATTACATTATTATTAAAATATTTATACCCTGCTCTATCTCAAGAGATCTCAGAGCTGCTTACAATAGCTCTTAGAACTGCTTCTTATGGTAGTTCTCCCCTACCACCCTCCTCAATACATAGACTTCCAATTAAGAATAGTTGCAATCCTGCAATAATTATTTGACAAAGCTCAGACTTTCCTTGTGTTTTCTGAGAACTTGGGGCCCAAAAGAGGTCTCATTGTCTGTAAGCCACACCCATTCTCAGACATTCCATATGCTGGTTCTTGTCATATATGAGAAGTCATTAAGAAAAACTGGAAACACAATGAAGGCTTCTAAACAAACTTGGAGCACTACATCAGCTCTGGAAATCCCAGCATCATTCTTTTTCATTCTTCTTTGCTGGACAACTGAACTGAGTGCCATGCTTAGTGGTGGTATGTTTGGAAGAAAAAATAATTATCACAAAAAGTGCTCAGAAACTACAGTTGGACCAAAGAGCTGCAGCCAGGCTGTTAACTGGGACTGACTACAAGGAGCACACAACCCCTTTGTTGCAACAGTTCCACTGGCTGCAAGTCCATTTTCAGGCATAATTCAAAACAAAGGAGAGGGCCTTCTTGATGGCTGCTCCCACACTTTGGAATTCCCTCCTAGAGATGCCAGGATGTCCCCATCCTTGCTTTCCTTCCAACAGCAGGTTAAAACATTTTTGTGCCATCTGTCAGCACCAAGGCGTGGCAGGCAGCCAAGAGCCGGCTAATAGGTCTTTTCACAGATAAGGCAGACAGGCATTAAATCAAAGGGCTTTACTTCAGCAGTAAGTAGGTAAGGCAGCAGTAAATTAAAGAGACTTTTGCGGCAAGGATATCCCTGACTGTTACAGCACAGCCAGGCAAAACAGCAGAGTCCACATACCACAGAGCTTGTTCCTCAGCCGCTTGGGCAGCATTCCAGGAAGCAAGGCAAGGGCCCCAGTAGCCCAGCAGACACACCCAAAAATGGACGGTTGTGAGCCAACAAAGACCCAAGGCTGAGTGAGTGCTTTTTATTAAGCAGGCCCTCACCCAGGTGCTACCTCAGCTGGAGCTTGATTGCTTGGAGTTTCCTATTTAAACGCTCTGACCTTCTGAGAGCACTATTTTGCTCCCGATGCTGCTGGTAAGTAGGCACCTGCTCTTAAATCTCTGGGTCTAAGGCAGTCCCTGGCTCCATTGCTGGGGCTACTGGGGCCAAGGGCTCTGTGTCCACCCTCTGGGGTGGGCTGGGCAGCAGGCTCCATGGCAGCCTCTGGGGTGGGCTCTGCTGGTGCAGCAGGCTCCATGGCTTTGAAGTCCTCTGGTTCAGACTCAGAGCTTGAGTCCTGGAGTGCCAGGGTCCTGACACCAACAGGCTTTTATAAATTGACTAGTTTGGGTTTTTAATGCTGTGTGGTTCTGTTTTTCAGGGTGGTATAATTTTTTAAAATCTATTTTAGTGTAGTATATTTTTAAAGTGTGATGTTTTAACTTTATAGTTTGCTTAATTTTTTTTTAAATTACATTTACATGTTTATTAATATTTTGATTTGCATTGTATTAATGCTGATAGCTGTCCGAAATCCCAGATGGTGTATAAATGAAATAAATAAATACATTTATGAGAGTCAACGTACCCACACTGCAAAAAGAACTCAAAACTGAGGCTGGACTTTTGTAAACTTTTGTAAGTTTAATGTGTCTCACTTGACCGTTGAAGACCAAGCTACTCTAAAATACTTGTTGCAATATGAGTTGCAATAGTGTTAGCTATTATACTATAGTGTTAGCTCATGCTAATATATTATTACTGGTGAAAATTCATTTTTCCCCCAGATATCCTGTGGAGATTTCAGGAAAACTTCAAGAAGGTCACAGAAGAATTGTGTGTGTGTGTTAGATTTATTTATTTATTATATTTCTAGGCCGACTTTCTCCCAGAATGGGACCCAAGGCAACTTCCAATAACAAATATTATTATTATGGTCCCTGGTAATTAAAATTAAAAGTGCTGGTGATTTGAACATTGAAGCTTCTGTGAAGTTTGTTTTCAAAGCTTCCCAATTTCCAAATTCAGCCCTCGCACTTCTAATTTATATAGTATGTCCTGCTTCCCCTCCAAATGGAGCTACAAGGCAAATGTGACATGATGTAGGAAACTGCTTTTTTGAGTTTCACTCCTGTGCATATGAATACCACCTTCTGGAATAATTCTGTCCTAAAGGTTAAGGAGCATACGTTGAATATATGGTAGAAGAAAAGATGGAAGTGAGGGTTCAGTTCATGAATGTCCATGTGTACACATAAGAGAAAGTCAGAGACAGATTTCTTTTTATTTCTCATCAGAGGTAACTCAGAATGTTTGCAATTACCTGAGCATTTTGTGGGTTGGAGGCACATTATGTTTCAGTAACCCCTCCAACTGTTTATGAATTGCAAGTAGTATAGACCTACTGTTTATCTGTACTCACACCTTGCCACACAATTGAAATTCTGGAACTCTCTTGAAAATGTGTTATTACTGGTACAACTTTTTAGAATATTATTATTATTTTGCTTTCCATTTGAAAATAGATTCTGCAAATAAAAAATCAGCTGTCCAAGGTTTGCTGCTCCTTTTTTGTCTGTTAACAAGTGAGATTTTGTGCACACAGACACCTACACACATGCATGATTTTTTTTTTTAAGGGCCAGCATTTGCCATATTTCCAGTTCCCAGCAATCATATGAAAAAGTGGTCTCTCAACAGTTTAGACAAGTTTATGGATTTTCCAAAGTGTTCAAGCAGCACAAAGCATGGATTCATACAAAAGCAAAAGAAGCTCGAGTAACTGGTCTCTTTTGTCCTACTTGTTATCAGGTTCTACACATATGTACATCAGCACATTTAGGCTACAGGAAATACAAGTTGAGGCACCCTTATCTGGAAATTTGAAATCCATAACCCTCCAAAAACTTAAAACCTTTGAAAAGCTGAACCAGTCTTCTTCCTATAAGGAACATAAACGAATTTCTGAGGCTTGCTTGGGACTACATATGTGCGTTCATAGTCCCAAGCAAGATGGGAGGAAAAATGCTGCCAGCTGAGAGACTTCACAAGCAGGGTTAAAAAAGGAGCCAACCGAGAGACTTTGCAAGCAGTGCATTCACACATACAATCCCAAGCAAGCCACCATAACTCCTTCATGTTCCCCACTGGGAGAAGGCAAGGGGAGAAGAACTGACAAAAAAGCAGATCCTGTGTCAAAACAACAGTATGTAATTGATAACAATTACTGTATTTGCTGGTTTATAAGACTCACTTTTTTTCTCAAAAAATATTGTTTGAAAATGGGGTGCGTCTTATATGCTAGTGTGTCTTATACACTGACAAAATGGTACACAATGGTATCTATCCAGCAACAATATACAATGGCATATAATTTACAACAGTTTAAATTTACAATGTAAGGTATATATGACATAGAAATGAATTTCATGTTTAGACTTGGATCCAATCTCCAAGATCTCCTTTCTTTCTTTCTTTCTCTCTCTCTTTCTATCTGTGTGTGTGTGCGCGCGCGTGTGTGCGTGTGTATATATATATATATCAAACCACACCTATATTACTAAAAAGTATTAAAATAGCAGCAGCTTAGAGTCATATTTATTTTCCAAGTATTTTTCTTATGACAGCAGTAGGGATTAAAATTAAAAAGGAGCAACAAGATGCAGGTTCAAAATCCTAAAGTCATCAATTCACCCTCATTTTCCCTTAAATAATCAATTAAAGAATTGTTACCCTGATTTCTTGGAGTCCTGGGAGGGACACCTAAGTGTGCTCCATATTTTAATAAGCTGAGGAAATTAGCAAGGAGCACAAGCTAGCAATACGAGAGGCAGAGTAACATAGCGAGATCTTTAACCCTATGTATATGGGGTCAGGCCGCGAAAAGAACTAGGCCAGTTGTTCAATTAAAAGATTTTATTAAACCTTCCTTAATTAAGCAAACAATGACACATGCACTCACACACTCATCCAAGAACTATAGAAGCAGAAAGTGAGGAAAATTGATAGGGGTTTTCAAAGGGTTTCTGGGGTGATACTCCACCTGATCCTGCAGTCCAGTAAAAGAGAAGATAGAGATCAAGGCTTGGGTTCATGGTTTCCCAGCACATGGAGGCTGAGAGGAGGCTCGCTGAACAGAGTGGCAGCAGTTCGGGATGCGAGGCACAAGGAGCTCAAACTTGGGGTTTTTAATAGGGAAGATTGTACCTGGAGGCTGGCCCTCTTCCAAGGAGAACAATAAGAATTTGAATGGAGACAAAGCCTCCGAAAGGTCAAAATCAGAATTGATGAGATTTGGCCAACACTTCCATGAGGAGCACTTAGCGTTTGTATAGAGCAAGCAGTTTGGGGCTGGGAGCCCTTGCATTTGCTTAATGGTCGGCTGTGTCTGGGGGGCACTACCAGCTGTGCGACAGATAGTTGTTTACTGGCCTAGACCTAGCGTGCATAATTAAGGTCATGTGGCCGTGCCTGCCTACACTGGCCTTTCGTGACCCTTTCAGACACGTGGAGTTCATCTTATGGAGTGCCACGTGGAAATATTAAACATAACCAATATGAAATTGTAGACCTGGCTGGGGCCAGATAGCCGCAGTAACAGATTTTTATTCCAAAACAAAATCTTCTTCAGTATTTCCCTTTAATTTAGCTATCAGTTTGTCCTTTTCCACTATTGTCATCAACATGTTAAACCATTCAACCACTGATGGGATCTCTGTTTTGTTCCAATACTTTGCATAAGTCTCACTGCCAGTAACACGTTTCTATTGTTGTTTATCAGTGCTATGATGTTCTCTCCAGATTCGTAATAGAAATAATTCAAGATTCTTACACATTTGGCATTGCAAAAAAATTTTCTATCATGTTCCGTATTTCTATCCAAAACTTTTTAGCCTTATCAGAAGTCCACCATACATGAAACAAAGATCCTGTATGATCTTGACATTTCCAACAACTATTCTTTATGTCTTTATGCATCTTTGAAAGTCTCTCAGGTGTAAAGTACCAGTGTAACATCATTTTATAATAATTTTCTTGAAGATCATAGCAAAGTATATTTTTAATATGTATTGTCCATAATCTTTCCCATTGGTTTATAGCTATATTGCATCCAAAGTTCTTTGCCCAGTTGACCGTTATTCCCTTAACTTGTTCATCTTCCCTCTCTATTTTCATTAAGAATGTATATAAATTGAAAATCAAATACTCATCTTTAGTACAAAATTAACAATTCAGACTCTAATTTACTTTTTTCAAATTCTTTGTTTTTTTTTATCTTCCAAAAATCAAGATAATGTTGTCTGTATGAAAGTCATTGCATATTACAACCTTCCTGCTGTATTGATTTCATTTGATAATCCTGATCTGTCTTCTCTAATAAATAATTATGTGTTAACCAACACTGATCAGCTCTCATTTCTGCTCTGTAAAAAACTTCTTGGGGAGAAATCCAGAGAGGTGTTCTTAAACGTAGTCTCAATTTATATTTCTCCATCTCCAAGATATCTCAAATATCTTGCAAATATCCAAAATCCCCCCAAAAATGGAACACTTCTGATTCTAAGCATTGCAGATAAGATAAGTTTCCATTTTTACTGTACTTTTGAAAAAACTGTTGTATGCACCTCTTCAGTCACAGTACCTCTTCAGACATAGGGCAGTTCTAGCCACATGAATTTAGCTGAGAACTCTGCTCAAGCATAAGCATTTTTGACATTTGCCCTTTTATTTTTTTCTTCCTCCAAACACAAACACCAGACATCTCCAAGCTGCCATGTGTTCCAGAGACAACCATACAAATATGCTAATAGCAGGTAGGAGGTGTGTGGTTCAAACTGGGGGAAAAATCCAGGTTGAAATTTTTTTTCCCTTAGCACCATCGCTCCAATCCAAACTGAGTCACAGCCATTACTATTCATTTGTTCAAAACAAGAAAAAAAAAGGAGAAGGGGGAATTTCCTGACTTCCTATCCACTTATGGCCCTTCTTCTCTGGCAATCTTGACATGCTGGTTCCAGAATGTAGCATTAGGGTGGGGAAATTTAATCTTGGCCATGGTTCTTACCTACCTCTCTCTCACGCACACAGACATGCATGTGTATGCGTGCACACGCACACTCACACACATGCTGATGTTCAAAATGAGAAGAGAGCTTTCTTTCCATTGCAGATATGAAATGAACATGCATGATATCCACAATAAGATGGAAGCAAAGTGTTAAAATGTCTTTCACTGATGATGCAGCCCAACTCTGCCCAAGTGAAATTCTGGTCAATACCAACAAGCACCAAAAACATATTACTTTTTCTTTTTTAGCAAGACATTTCAACTTCCATTTTCTTCAGCTGTTCAGAATAAAAGTGAGCCATATCCACCATGGCAATAGAAAAATGTAGATTCTACATTGTAGAGGATGGAGTGTTACAAATAGATGTAACACTTGTATTCTTCAGAAAGAGACAGCAAAATGAACTAAGGTTTTCAGTCTGTGTATCTAGAAATTTTCTATTCTTTCTGAAGTACTTAGTAGAGATGAGTCTTCAGTTCCAAAGACTAACAAATCAGATAAACTGTAGTCCTCCAAATAAAAATGCCTAGCTACTGGTTGTTCAGGTTCCTTATCAGGATTTCAGACTTGTGATTCTAGAAATGTGTACACAAGTCTGTTGTTGTTTTACCTACATGCCACTGATGGCATCTTGCATGCCGACACTCAATCACACAACTAAGATTGCAGGGCTGCCAGACAATATTTTGTTTAATATAGTAAGTGCTGCCAGGCACTGTGCTCTCAAAAATAACTGTCTTCCTGAGACAGAGACAGTGATGCAGGACTTGGAATCACAAAGGTATGAGCCAGGATTTCTGACAAATGTTTTGAGGATAGGTCTTACCAGCAATCTCCACAAGATTTGGCAGCTGACAGAAAGCTAAATTGGGAGGCTGGCTGGTGGATTTAGCAAGACCTTCAGAATTTGCTAATGATGGATTGCTAGAAGCTTTGCTCCAATCAAGCAATCCTTTTGCGCCCTTTTCTATTTTTTGCTTTTAAAGTAGCAGAGGTGTTTAGACAAAGCAGAGTTTCCTGCATGCCACTAATGTGTCCTAAGCTTTCACTTTGCTCAACTGTAGATGGTAATGCATGGGCACTGATGATTAAAGTAACTAGGCAGTTGGTGTGATCCCAGCAACTGGTGGGATCCCAGCAACTCCCAGGGTCCTTTGGTCACCGAGGGACTCCTCCCCCCACTTCCTCCTTCTCTCTTTCCTTCTCTTTTGATCAAGATAGCAGAGAGTTACAACCCGCATTCTATCATTACTTTCTGCATTTAATTTCCATCTGACTTTATTACAGACAATCCCACCCCCAACCATACATACAGTTCTTCTACCTGAAACTCTCTTTTCTAAATAATGACAAGGATGGAAACCTAGTATGAATATTTAGAAGAAATAAGTATTTTTTTTCCAAGCACATAACTTTAATTCTGCTTGCTCACTTATTTTAGAAATGTTAGTCTGAGTACAATGTTCTGGGGATTCAGTGCATTTCACTTCATAAATTCTGCTGAAGTGTGTCTCTTACAGATCCTGACTGTATTCACTACTCCTGACCTAACATGGACGCTAAATTATATTTGGGAGAAGCTTACTGGAAATCTCTACCACAAATGGAATGCATCTTTGACTATTGCTTCACTTACATCTTCTCTGGAGAAGACATTACATTGTAATGATGGCTATTCTCTTGATATTATTAACATCAAGGATATGAAATGGAGAGTCTCTGTGAAGCAGCTGTCTTGTAAGTTCATTGGCCCCTCTACAGTAATTTTTTTTCAGTATTACCAATGTGTCTGATTCTCTGAATCAAGCTTCGACAACCTGACACTGAAAGTCTGTGTTTCTCCAGCCCTCCTTCACCATCTCCCTAATGTCAATGCTGCTTTTCTTTAAAAAAAAAAAAAAAATCAGCTAGGTGGGGAATAAGAAGGAAAAGAAGGTCTGAGCAGTCAGTCATTAAAAGCCTTTTTGAAAAGAGCTTCACTGTTAACTCAGGCCATTTCCGCACTAGACTGTTATAGTGCTATTATTCCACTTTCAACATCCTATGGAATCTTGGGGTTTGCAGTTTAAGGAGCCAACCAGCCCCTCCCTAAACTGCAAACCCCAGGATTCCATAGGATGTTGAAAGTGGAATAATAACGCTATAACAGTCTAGTACAGAAATGGCCTCAGACTTTGTTAACTAAAGCATGTCTGTGTTTCTCTTTTATGTGTTTTGGTTAGCAACAAGATATCCATTCGAGCATTGGAATTGGTGGACTTGTTAGGAAGATCAGTGACAATTTTGCAGTTTTTAAATGATGAAAAGAGCATCAAGGAAAAGTATCTCTCTAACTATATATCCATCCACTTATCAAAACCTATACATCTGCAATTTCAGTAACATTTCAGTAACACAATAGTGTGCTACTGTCCACAAACACACATGCTATAATAAACACGTTAACCTTTAAGGTTCCAAAAAGCTCCAGGTTGGGTTTGTTCTTCCTTAGGAATTTTCAGGAAAAAATGTGGCCAAACATTTGCAAAGTTAATTCTGTTTGAAGGTTGGCTCATCATTTGATGTTGCAGGTAGCAATAATCTATAAATTAGATCATATTATATTTCCCTTTAATGATCTACATATAATGGGTAAATAATAGGATTCTGCGCAAAGACTAAACTAAGAATTCTTTTAATATTTAATCCTGGTCAATTGTAATATTTTAAATGTTAAAATTTCACCCCTAAATGTACCATTAATCACATTGTGGGATATCCTTCCAAGTAAACTTGCATGATATTACACCTGAACAGTCAATGAATGGAAACAAGGTACAACCATTCTCCTGTTTTCCTGGAAAGGTGGATAGAGCAGGGAGATGCAACTGCAGAGGGTTGCGGGACATAGTCTCTAGGGTTATCAGATCTCACAGCCTGGTCCTGACTCTCCAATTTTCACAGGTCATCACCAGATGAGAGATGAGTATAGAGATTCTCCAGTTTTGGGAGGGCTCAGCTTCAGACGAGGAAATGGCTGGGTGCAAATCTCCAGCTCAGCTGGTAGAAGTGCTACTACTTGCAACGTTTAATGTGTTGCTATTGTTTACACTAACTCTCTAGAAGGTTTATGGTTTTACTTAGCTTCATCCTTTCCTCTCAGTTGTTGTGGCACCACGGCTTATCCTCTGCTCAATTCTGTATCTACCTTCTAGCTAGAAGCAAGTAGGCTGCATTAAATCTTCTTCAACCCATATCACTAAGCAGATGAAGAGGAATAATCTCATTTCGTCTTGTTCTGGGAACACCTCTTTTATCTAAGTTTTTTCCCCTCTAAATTCCTGGACAAGAAAATATGTTCTCAGTGTTTGTGCATTTGTGTGTAATTGTGGATGGTACATAATACATAGCATTTAATGGCATCACTAGGGGTTGACCCCAGGTCTCAGATTTTGGCCCAGAAAGCACATAGCCTGAGACACTCCTGAACTAGCAATGCTAATTGCTCCCTGTTTTCCCACACACCTGAAATCATGTAGGGACAGGTGGGCAGGGGGGTGGTTTGCCCAGGCGGCAAGGTTTTTTGGATGTCCCACTCTGTAGCCACACCCCCACATGCCCTGGCCATGCCTCCACATGCCCTGGCCATGCCTCCACATGCCCTGGCCATGCCTACATATGCCCTGGCCATGCCTCCACACATCCCAGCCATGACTCCATGCACAGTGGCCATGCCCCTCGCACTGTAGCCCTGCCCCCCTTCCGCCCCCCCATACACTCCAAGCTCCACCACTGCACACCTGAGACCTTCACAGCTTATACCTACCTTTGAAAAAAATGGAATTAACTATCCAGTCATTTCCTGGTTTTGAAGAGAGTATGGTTCAGGCCTGAAAAGGTGCAGGGGGTTGCTCTTAAATGAAGAATTGTACCTCCTGGAAATTTCTGGGGATGCAGCCTTCCATTTTGGAGCAAATTTTGGGGAATTGGGGACATAGAGGACTCTGTATGACTCTGTTACCCCAAAACATGGGTGATTCAGGGGTCAACCCATGATGCCAGTGACAGTGGGGAATTAATAAGCTCAAAACTAAGAAGACTATGAGAGGGGGGTAACTTAACAAGATCTTTTCACCAATGTTTATGGGGTCACGCATGAGAGAACCAGCCAGAGAATCCGAATGTGAACTAAAAATATATTTTATTGAGAGATTCACACATGCATGCAAAGATCCAAACACTCACACTGACCAAAGGAAAAAGGGAGGAAAGTTCTGGATAGAAGAATCTTAGGGTTCAGGTGATAATTAGCAGTCTGGAGGGAAGTGAGGAAAAGCAGCAATGTGGCTTAGGTAGACATCTAATGACAGTTTTCATTCAGGGATCTGGGTGACAAAAGTGGTGTTCAGCAAGGTGAGAGACTGTGCTAATTGCTCAAAACTGAGGGCTTTTATACCCCAAAACTACCCTGCGGGTATTGGCGTGAATTACTCTTCCAGCCAAGTGGACAACGGGAGTTCCTACACAAACAGTGAGGTCCAGATGGAGCTAATGGTCTTAGTGTTTAGGTGACAAAGGGGTAATGACTGTTGTAATAGGTCTGTACTGTGGAGAGGTCTAAGGAACAAAGCAGGGAAACATTCAGGTGTGAGGGAACAGGGTCGAAACAATCACAGTTTGGTGAGAACTTCCCTTTTCTGCACAGCGATGTCCTGCTTCAGTTTAAGTCTATTGTCTCCAGAGTTGCCTTGTAATCTGTCCAACAATGACTTTGGTTGCACCTAGAGGGGGTGTGGGCTGACGTGCCTTGCAATCACATGTTTTCAGTCAGTAATTTTCCTCTGTCCAGTTTGATCTTCCAGTCACCTCAAGTTCCATTTTATATCAATGCCAATTAATGTAGCTGCTAATTAAATAATATTTGCCATTTAAACCATATCAATCTTGGGGGGCACATAACAACCCAGGAGGCCACTCTAGAGTTTGCAATAGGGGCAACATGCAGCCTGTGGGCACATAGTTCCCTTCCCTATCATAGAGTGACTCTGAAAATAAAAAACTTGGCTGAAGTTAAGGACACCCACACAGGGTTTAGGATATTTTCAGAAGAAACATAACACAAGCTGTTTCTGTGAATATGGACATCCTCTGCTTATCTGGCTGGTTAGGGACCAGAACACAGTCAGAAAGTGGAATTGGTTGACAATCACCAAGCGAGCCTCTGTAATTCCCTCATGTTCCCTACTGGAAGAAGGCAAGAGGAGAAGAACTGGTGAAAGAGTGGCTCCCACGCTGAAAGACCAGTACATGTCTATAATTTACAATGGTTGAAACAGTGGACTGTCAAAAAATGGGTCATAAAGAGGTGGGGGATGCCTATATGGATAGGACAAAGATGGAGGGATTGGTTAATTTAGAAATTTGTGCTCGGTTGGGCAACTGATTTATCTGAAAGTAGGATAAAGAAATTTTGAAACTGGTTTGCAAAAAATAGCAAATCTTGTGGATGAAGGACTAGAGTATTTTTCTTCTAGTAGGAAACAATTATTTGAATACAAACGTGCTTGCATTTGAGTGGCAATTTAGGGAGACAAACACTATCATTCTAATCTAAATAAAAGCAAGGCACCTGGTTCATGGTAAATGGAGACAGAGATGAAGGTATAGCATACTGACATCCATATGCCAATAGACCATTGACCCATATTTTTCAATAACACATTTCCTCTGACAGATTTCTCAATGGATGTAACACATCTCACACAGATATCTTTGTTCAATTTAACTACATAAGATTCACAGAACATTTTTTGAAAAACAGTTATCACCAAGTTGAAGAGAGGGAATTAGTTTGTCCCTCCACCCTTATGGTGAAATGGAGGCTTTTTAAAAGAGACATATTGACAGGCCCAGCACAAGCCACTTTGCAACCTGACATGTAGCTGCCAGTGGCTCCCCATCCCCATCCTTCTAAAGCTCATTCTCAAAGCGCAGTTGAGTGATTTTGGCATCTCAAGCAGAAAATCCATGCAAAAAAGCAGCAGCCAGGCACAGCATAACCATGGGCTTATTTCCTGTGCAAAGTCACCATCCTTTATACAAGTTTGTGTTTTTTGTTTTGTTTTTTGGACCAGATTTTTGTTGTGAAGACCATTGTTGTGCAAGATTGTACTCTTCTGCATAGAAAATTGCTCTCTTGTGCAAAAAAAGGATAAAATAAAAATGCACAGCTGCCTGTAAATGGCTAATTCTCACAAAACCCATGTGTATTTTTGTGCAATATAATATCCCCAAGCACTTCAAGATGTACAAATACTGTGGGGTGGGGGGAGAATAGTATAAAATTGTTTTTCTGTATTATTCCTTCCCACAGAGAGGTGTTGGGAGACCATTATGTTCAGTCAAGGAATGAATAATGGTGAATATTCTCATCATCTCTACCAAAGAATCAGGAAGGGATGAGGGAAGGCCTTGAGGCCATAGACTAGGCTTGAATTCTACTGTTAGCCCTCACTAGAATAGGTTCACCATTCAACAGTTGACTTAATGGATCTTTCATTGGTTGAGACTAACCAGTAGAACTCTGGCTTTAATTGGTGTCTCTGGCAAAGCTTTAAGTTCTATGGTAGAGTGCTACCAGAATAATATTCAGTGGAAAAGTGATTTAATTGAGGGAGCAGGAAACAGCAAGAACGATAGGCAAATGAAGCCCTGCTTTTCTTCACAGAATTGTAGAGCTGAAAGAGACTGCAAGTGCCATCTAATCCAATCCCTTGCCGTGCAGTAACACACAGCTGAAAGCAATCCCAAGAGGTGGCCATCTAATCTCTGTTCAAAGACCTCCAAAAAATCGAGAGTCCACACCCTCTGAGACAGTCTATTCCACTGTCAGAAACCTCTTACAATAAAAAATTCTTTCTAATGTTTAGGTGGAATCTATTTCCTTGTAATTTAAATCCAAATTACTCTTACTCATTGCATACAGGTTGGTGAAAATATATCTGTCATGATTTTGCAGTATTTTTCTGAATCCCACTTGCATTTTCTGCTTGTCGTTATTTTATATCCGGTTGTGAGATGGGATTTTTTTTTTCTTCCACAGAAGTTTGTGTACATTTTGGTACTCACTTCCCTCAATGTACATACCTTTTATGCCTTTTTCTTACTGTATATACTTTTTGGAATTTTCCCCTCTCATTGAGTAAAATATGTTTAGGTACATTACATGCATATTTTTAATTCTCCATACTATATTCTAAAACTTTGAAAATAAAAAGAGATTTCCTCCAGTGATGTGAAACCAAAAGATATGTTTTCAAAGAAAACATTCCATCCCACCCCCACAACTAGGTAAATATGCTTTATACCTGGGTAATTATTATTACTCTGCCCTGCACCCAGAAAAGTGGGTTTATATCCATGAAAGCTTGTGGAAAAAATTAAAGAAAAGTAGTCTTAAAGGTGCTATGACATTCCTTTATCTTTTCCTCTTTTTTCCTCCTTTTTGTCCCACAGACCAATGGGATAAATTCATTTTTTTAAAAAAAGCTCTGTTAATAAAAACGTCATTTCCATCCCTGCACCACTAAGGCAATTGTCAGTTTAAGACATTATTAGCTTGATATTGAATGTGCTGCAGGTCCATCCATATGATGGCTGAAGAATGTACAGCAGCTAATCAGTCCAACAGGACTGAGTGACTTCAGGAAACAATACAAGTCTGATTGCACTTGTATAACTGCTGCTTCAGATAGAGGTCCCCAATCTGAGCCGCTCATCCATGGTGAAAGCTGTGGAAAAGGCTTGAGTCAACTTGCCCTACCTCCTCCTCACCTGTCTGCTCCAAAGCCATCTTAGATTATACACATCTAGATATTTACGATGTGATAGTGATGGAACAAGTGTTCTAACATTTAATTTAAAACACCGCCCTGTGATAACATTTCAAAATCTATTTTCTTTATTATACAGTCCTCCCTCCAAATTTGAGAGTTTAACCTTCATGAATGATTATTCATGAGGTGCATGTGTGCGTTCCCTCCTTGCTTGGGCAAATAATATGGGAGGAGAGAGTACAAGTAGGGAAGGAACGCTTGTGTTTTGCTCCCTGGGATTTGGCAAATGATGAGGGGATAGTGCAGGAAGGGAAGGCATTGTGTGTGTTTCCTTCCTTGCTCACTTGGACAGTTATAGTTTTTCCATTTTCATAGTAGTCCTGTGCCCCAAACCCTAACAAAAGCAGAGGGACCATTGTAGATGTATAATAGTGCTCTATGCCAAAGTCATCTAATAACAGAGGTCTAGTGGAGCTAGGGCTTGAAGAGCCAAAACAACAGGATTTTTTGATTAGCTGGATGAGGCTGACATCTGCCTCCCCCATCCTCACCTCAGCTTTCCTGTCTGCCATGGGCTTCCAGGACCTAGACTCAAGAGTCTGAAACAGCAGAACCTGCTGAGTTGGGCATAGGTTCTGGCACAAAGACTGTAACAGCAGAACCTGCAGAGCACACAGTACCACCACCCACCCCAAAGATAGAACAGAGGGCAATGCCAGCCCCAGCAGGGAGCCCTGCTCCTTCTGACATGGAGAATGACTTACCAATATCTGCCTTCACCCGGCGTAGACACCAAAAGGGACTCCTATGCCACTCCTAGTGAATTTATGCCAAACAAAAATTAATCAAGCACCAGCTGCACTGAGCTCTGAATCTATAAGACCTGAGACATTCCCCTCCAGATCTTGTCAGTGGTTAACTGGTACATTAATCTGTTTGTTTCCCTTGCCTGTTGTTCTTGCCTCTGACTTGTGTTTATATTGGCTGCCTCTGATTTATAGACCTTGCTAGGACAATTGTTTGCTTCTTGTTTGTAAGACTGTTTCTTTGCTAAAGTAAACTGACTAATTACTTTGCTACCCAAACCTCTTGATGTGTGTGTTATCAGCTGCCTTTGGCTGCCAGCCCAGACTGAGCATGGACACTGTCCTATCTGAATTTGATAGCAAATTTTACAATAGTTAGAGTGGTGATGGAGTTTTTACAGCAATAATGCATTAATATAAGCTGTCCCTGTAGTAATGGGGGGAAATGCCCTGGCTTAGTCTTGAATAAACAACTAATGTCCTATAGTCCAGTCAACAAGTGTCCCACGAAGCAGGTAGTTGGAACACAAGAGCTGGTGGTTATCAGCTGGTCCAAAAGCTGTGCCACTAGTTAGTAGGCCAAATAAAGCCAGCAAGGAGTAAAACAGAGTTATAAAATCATAGCCAGTCCGAGGTCCAGAGAATGCTAAAGAGTGTTGCCAATCACCAAGATAGACAGCTGTAAGCAATAAAGCTGCCAGGGAGCTGCTGGGAGATTTATAGGCAGCTGTCTCAAGGCACCAGGGGCTAATTAGTCATCATTTCCTATTTAATAGCTGCTGGGATTGGGATTAATAGCTCCTTGTCTCTTCCTCACTCTGCAAATGATGGTAACATGTCTTCAGTGTCTCTCCCTTCTGCCTCAACCCCCAGCTCCTCAGACTCAGGATCTATAGATTCCTGGCATTCTGACTCAGTGTCTGAATCTTCCAACTCAGAGGATGAGTTATGACAATTAAGAGCCATCTCCTGGTGGAGATGAGAAGTACCTGAACTGGCTTGTAAATATGGTTCAATACAATTGCCATCATGTGGGTACTGTCTTTAAGAGTGTGGCTATGGGGATGTCATGGTAAGTACTGGCACTTCAAAATTTACCACTATACCACTGTATAAAAATTCTGTTAAGTTTCAGCAACAGAACCCCACAACGTATACTATATTGCAGAGATAAATTTTATTTGTTGACAATTTAAATAAGCATGTAAACAGCGTTCATTATTTTAAAAAAATAATCTACAAGTCTGTGATTATGAATAGCTTGTTCTCTTTCAAGCTAAAGCAACAACAACAACAACAACAACAAAAGTACAAAATACTTTCAAGTTCTTGCAGAGGAAGTCAAAGCATGTTTGTTTACTAAAAAGAAAGCCTAATTGATTTTGACATGCTTAGCACTACCGCCTTAATTTTCATTTGCTCAAGCATGTAACTCCTAAAGCACCACTTGAGGAGAAAAACTAGAGAGGAATTCTTTGCACCCACTTTGAACTGCCAGTGCGTCAGACTCTTCTAGACTCAAAACACTGACAGTAATCACTGGTGCAGAGACACCTATTGTGTGCAAAACTAGCTGAGCTTGACCTATCTGTGTCAAACTGACATCTGATAAGTCGATGTGACCAGGGAGCAGTGGCACTCAAATTCAGCAGGGCAGTGGGGGTCTGAGCTGGAAAGGGGAATGTTCAGCTCTGTGGGTTCAGAGGATGGTGGTGGAAATGAGTCGGTAATTAAATACTTCAAATTGTGGATAATGAAATTTGTCCCAAAAGAAATTCACCATGCACAGTGTTTGTGCAATTGTATAGATACCAGTGTTATGTGGTTGTGCATACAAGGAGATTGGTAGGTAGGGAAATGGATAGATTTTTTAAAAAAATGCTTATCTATCTACCTGTCTAAGACACCTGCCTTCCATTCTCTAGTTCCATTCTCTAGGACACTGTACAATGGTCATAAAACTGTTTAAACAAACAGACTCTAAACAATATCCTTTACAATATTCTGACAATCCAGGGGTTCTTGGATGAGATGGATTTTGTTGTTGCAGTTGTTAGCTTCCATCACTACATATGAAGAGACCCTGAGCATCAGAGAGCTGACCTTGAGGTATAGTCCAGTAGCAATTAGAGGTCCTCCTTGCAGACATCAAAGAGCATTGTCACACATAGGTTTGTATTGCTTCTCCCTCTGACAGGGCAGCAAACATAGCCACTATATGCATTTGGAGAATGGCTTGGCACAGAGGTCCACTTCTGTAACACAATCAAAGAGGCTTCAACTGTTTCTATTGTTGTTGTTAACTGCCTTCAAGTCAACTTTGACTTATAATGAATCTACAAATGGGAGACTTCCAAGTCACCCTATTATCAACAGCCCTGCTCAGGTCTTGTAGATTCGAGGCTGTGGCTTCCTTGATTGAGTCTATCCATCTATAATGTGGTCTTCCTGTTTTCCTACTGCCTTCTACCTTATCAAGCATTCTTGTCTTTTCTACTGACTCATGTCTTCTCGTGATATTTCCAAAATACGACAGTCTCAATTTAGTCACCTTGGATTCTAGGAAGGATTCAGGTTTGATTTGCTCTGTGTTCATATGTACATGCCTTCAAAGCACCTATCAGCATATTGCAACCCTAGGAACTTCATAGGATTCTCTTAAACTAGGACCCATTCGTTTGTCATTTTAGTAGCCCATGAAATCTGTAGAGCTCTTCTCCAGCACCACATTTCAAATGAGTTGTTCTTCCTGTCCAGCTTTCACAATCATATATAGAAATTGGAAATACAATGGCATGGGGAATCCTCACTTTAGTATTCCATGATGTATCTTTACACTTCAGGATGTTGTCTATTACTTTCATATATGGCCTTCCAACTCCTATTCTTCTGATTTTTTGAATGCAGTCTTCATTTCACTTATGACTGAGCCAAGGCATCGAAAATCTTGGACTACAGTGGATTATCTAGATCCATTTCAGCCTGGCTACAGGTTCATTAAGTGATGGAAATGGCTTTAGTCACCTTGATAGGTGAACCATGCAGGTAACTAGACAGGGGGAGTGTGTCCCTGTTAGTTCAGCTGGACCTTTCAACAGCTTTTGAAACCATTGACCATGATATCTTTCTGACTTGGAATGCTGTTTTACAGTGGTTTTGTTCTTTCCGGGGGACTAATACTTACCCGGACTCATGCAGCAGATGTCGCTGCTGGGGAGGGTAAGCTTTTGATGGTCTCTGTGGAGTGAGACTAGAGGGTAATGTTTGATTGGCACTAAGCATCTGATCGAGGCATGTGATGGGGCAACTGAGACAGCAAGCAATCTGCTCCCTACACATCCCATTTGACTTTCAGCATTGATTCACCCTCCTGCCTTCAGTGCAGTGTCAGTTAATCTGCTCACTTTGGGGCCAGATAGGATTTTTTTCCCTTTTTTTCCTCAAGGTCCCCCCCCATCCCCGATACCATACTGTATTTGACAGAATTGGGAAAATTGGCTCCAGGTGGTATCCTTAAATAGGATGTCCTCTGGCAGGTGAGGGGGGAAACTTCAGTGATCACCTCTTGGCACCCCTTTGGTGTAGGGCAGGGCTCTGGAACACTCTCTTTAGGAGCCTGCTTCCCAGGGGGTTGGTGAAGAAGGCTACCCTTGTGGTTAGGGTAGGAACAATGTTATCACTTTTAGAGCCCTGTGGCTTGGGTGGAAGCCCCTGGGTTACCTTCCAAGATGCTGGACTGGGGAGCTTACAAGCTTACCAATCAATAAAACATTAAAAAGTAAATAATAAAATAATTATCAATTTAAAAGGAGTACATTAAGGAGAGCAAAAGATGCAAACTAACCACCAATTCTTCCCCTAAATTATCTTTGCTGTTGGTCAAGCTGTGCCTTGATTACCAAAACCCAAAGACTTGCTAAAACACCAACTTCTTGCTTAAAATTGTACTTTAGTTGAATGGCTTGACTGCTACTTAGCGGAGACCTTTCTCATAGGCCATATATTGCCCATATCATAACAGAGTATTAACAGCATCCTGGTTTCTGCAGGAGGCATTTTTTAAAAATGATTTCTCAAACCAATGGTGGAGTACTTTAAGTAGAGACAGGCTACATTCAGTCTAGTAGACTATGTAGTGTAGTCTCCTTATAGATATTCCAAACAAATTCTGTAGTATTACAGTTCCCAGAAGACTGTATAAGGGATATCCAAAGTGAAAGAGAGTGAAAAAGTAGAGAGCCAGAAAGTATGTTAGGTAGTGGTGGCTGGTGACATTTGTGTCTGTGGGGCAGTGAATCTGCTTTGGGTTTCTTTTGAGAACATCAGCCCAAGTTCTCAGTTCCCATCCCAAATTAGCTTTCTATTTTTTTTCAGCACACATCAGTTTCTGAGAAGACCCTTCATGTGTAGATACGAATATCAAAAGACTATATATATTTTTCTCATACAGAGTTTCAGATATGGAGGAGCAGGAACATAAATTACTGTCATGACCATTTAATGGTTGCCA